>WBMZ01000557.1:0-567634 GCA_013400975.1 Atrichornis clamosus | reverse complement strand
AAAAGAAAAGAAAAGAAAAAAAGAGGCGCACCTGGCGCGGGAAGAGCGTGGTTCCCTTGCTGCGGATGGGGAGACTGGGCGCAGCACGGCAGCGTTGGCAGAGTCAGGGGGCCGTGGGCTGGGATGCTGCGCGGCGCGGGGAGGTGCGCGGGGGCTGCCCCGGGCCGCGGCGCCCGGCGGGGTGGCTCGGGCTGTCATGGAAGAAGGGAGGGGACAGGGGTTTAGGGCTGCAAACAAAAATCCCGGCTGAGGGCAGGTGTGAAAAGGTGATCCTGCAACCGCTTCGACTGCGGATGCCTTCATTGATCACAGCAAGGCAGAGGGAAGGGGGAGGGAGAGAGATGCTTTGGGTATCAAACTGATATCCCAGCTCTTGGCAGGTATGCAGAGGTCATATTACAAACACTCCAGCGGCGGATGCATGCATAATAGGTTGAAAATAGATTGGTTTATAAACAGTTCTCAGACCTAGGGCACACTTGTAAAATGCACCTTTGTATGGATTCTAGCAAAATGAGGATGCCTGGATCTCTGAATGGGGAAGGAGAGCATCTTGAAGAGAAGGAACCACAGGGCTACATTGTTATTTCCATCATCTCTGAGAAATGTGTAGGACTCATAGGTTTCAAATATACCTGGTGGTATTTAATTGTGGTAGATCAGATTTCTTGAGTGCTTCAAAGCAACCAGATGGGACAAAATCATCTCTATTTTGAAAGGAAGATTTGGACTGCAGGCACTTAATAGTCAATGTCATCCTTGTGTTCATTTTGCTGGTTCCCAGGGTATGTAAGTGCTCTTTGCACTGCAGCAGTCTCTGCTGATGTTTATTCCATCTCTTCTTATGTCTTAAAAAGAGACTCAGGATTTTTACAAATTAATTGCCATCATCTGCCCAGTGAGAACTGTGAGGCTGGACATGAGGCACTGTCATTCAAAGCTTTTGGGACAAGAATTCCCATATATATTGATGGATTTTTGTTAAACAATGGGGCTGTGCAGAAGGAGGGAATTCTTTCCCTGACAGGTTTGCAGAATGCCGAGTATGATTTTGATACTTAAGTTTTAAGTATCCTATGGAATTCTCTTCTTTATGCCATATTAAAATCCAGGTTAATATCTCCTATTCTGGTTTTTAAATGGCATGAGTGGCATTATCTACCTCTAGTGTAGATGTATTTAAGCATGCTTTAGGAAATGCTCAGTAAAGATATCCATTGATGTTTACTAAACTCCTTTACTCCAACAGATTAACATTTTCCATGGATTTGCCTGAAAATGCTCTTTTGGGCTTTCCCAAATAATTTCTTACAATAACAACCCAATCCAGAACATAATAAACCCCCAAAGAGACCTTGACTTTCATATTTATGCAGACATCCACATTCCCAATCTAGTCTCCTTGAAATTATGGCATTACATGTGGGAAAATAAATGTCTCAAGCAAGTGAGATGACCTGTCATAAAAAGGTGTGTTGACCATTAAGTCAGCAAAGAACTGAATTGGTGATGAGAGAATGCCAAATCCTAAGGGCAAGCTCATGTTTAATTCCTACTGGTGTCAGTAGGACTTTAATATGAGTTTAGTGACAGGAAAAAATTAGGTAGTTGATGTTGGCTGCTAGCAGACAGCCAAAACTCCCAAATATATTAATTTTTCTGTATCTTTTTAGAGTGGTAAGCTTATCACCCTCATGCAAACCTTATAGTTATTTCAGTGGCCTGTGATAAATAAGTAGTTTGTGACTCAGACTGAAAAATCTAGGAGGGATCAAAGGCAACTTGGAAGTTTTCTTCACCTGGAAAATACAGCAGTGAGCTTGGAAACTTGAGGTTTTTAAAATCTAGATAAATAATAATGAGTTAATTCTGCTGTCACTTACCTACTGTGATGTTTTTCGCCTGGCAGTGGCCTTCAGGCTTGGCTCTGAAGTCATTACGGCCACATTGGCTGTCACAGATCCACGGGAAAGCTCGGTTCAATAAAGTTGAATGGGTGTCAATGTGGGCCTGTTCCAGAGCCCACTGAAATCAATTGGAACATTTCTGCAGACTCAGGTGATGTTTGGATCAGGCGTTCACTGTAGAATTTGGCACAGTCTATTTGATCCCAAGGGAAAAGGTTTAATATAGTAGGGTGTATTTGAGGTAGGAGCAGAACATCACTCTGCTGTGTACATTGGTGGCACATTCCAAACAGACAAAAATTCTGGCTGCAGCATCCATTTTTTATTGTAGGAGTTTCCATTCAAAACTCCTGTAACTCACGAAAATGAAGGGGTTTGATATTTACTGCAGTTATTTGAATTCCATTCCTATTTGTACAGTTGGCTGAACGTCTTAAACTTAATCTTGGCAACCTTTATGCTATGCTGGAGTCATTGGACTGCTCATGTGTCTAGAGGTAAAAATGACCGCAAAGTGGTTTTAGGCAGGACCCTGAAGCCTGTTTGTGTAGTTCAAGTCTGAGGATTTTACTATCTCACAGCTGTGGCTGGGATTTCTGTCAGCTTAAAAGCACCCAATGTGTTAATTACAAACTGGACACCAAGTTTCTTCAGGCCAGATTTACATAGGAAGGCTTTTTGGTTTAGCTCTGTGAACAGACTTCAAAAAGTGCTTCCTAAATCCGCAAAGGTTTTTATACCAACATAACACAGGTTTGTACCTGCTCAGAGGAGCCAGCATTTTAGACTCTGACTCAAAATTAGCTTGGATCGGGAAAGATCAGTTGTAGAAATTGTTTTGAACTGGGCGACTTCTGAGCAAAATGGGTTGAACTGTGCCTTACCCTGTGTCAATGGAGGAAGTTGCTGCCATTCCTCACTCCTGGGCTGCTGAAGGTTTCCCCCAGCAGGTTCAGCAGTTTTCCCTGGCTCAGTCCTGTCGGAATAAGTCACATCAGCAAGGCCCTGCTGTCGAAGTTGGCTAAAGATTCTGGCATGTTCCCAGCAATTAAGCTGGCAGAGCTGGAGCAGCTCCTGCTCTTCCTTGTTTTCCCCCTGTCCCAGGGGCCGCTGGCCCCATGGCAGGGATGATGGAAGGACTTGTGAGTCAGCTGCTGAGTTACCACTGGGAATAGCCTGGGATAGAACCACGAACCAAAATCAGTGGTACAGCAAAATCACAGAGAGGGCCAATGCTGCAATTCCTTCACTCAGGTGAAGGAATGCTCACAGGTCCCCAAATCCAAATGAGCAGTTGAGGATCATCCAGACCATCAATCTGTTACTGTCCAGCTCAGGGAACTTTACCAATCTGTACCAGAATTGGACCCTAACCACAACTGAAATGAAAGTGATTGCCTGGAATAAATTATCATAATGATAGCATTGAACCTTGCTGTCATAAATCACATAAATATGACATTTTGCCTCCTCATCTCAAGTGTATTCTTTATTTACATATATTCCAGGTAGAACTTGCTCAAGTAGTTTTTTATTGCAATTAGCTGAATTGTTTGTAGAAGACAGAAAAGGCTTTTGTGTTTAAACTGTTTGTTTGAATGTCTTTCCATGCAAGTTCCAGTAACTTCAGAAGTAACAGTAAAATATCATAATAAATTGTAAAAAAAACTACCAGAAAAATTCAGTTCACTCCATGCAAACTTTTAAAGCTATGATAAAGAATTACACACACATTTTTTTTGAAGTAAGAAGCCAAAATTTGTCTACTCAAACGTTCGCTACTTAATTTCCTGTATGTGGAACTCTAACCTCAAGGAATAAATGTGGGATTAAGAAACAATTTAAAGTGCTGGTTGTGCCAACATTGTGTGACTTCTGACAAGCTGCCTGCGTCTCATTGTCCTGCGTTTATAAAATGGGCTGCAATTCAGCGGGGAGCTCAGGTTAATAACTTGCAGTGAGAAAGGCAGTGTTGACTTTGGCCACCTCAGGAGTACGAATGGCTCATCAGGGGATGCAGCGGCCCTGGCCAGCAGGAGGTGAGGGAACACAGGAGCCGGGTCCGGCCCTTCCTGCTCAGCTCTGCGGATGCATGGGATGTGCTGTGTCGGTGGGCCCAGTCACCGGGGAGGAGGGGGCTCTGAGGTTTGGCTGCAGTGTCGGGAGTTGACCCCTGCCAGCAGTTCTGCTGCCCACAGCCACCTGCTCCGTGTGTCTGAACTCAGCCCTCCCGCTCGCGTGTCTCGTTTTCAGCTTTTGGGTTGCCCCACTCAAATTGCAAAGATGATTAAGTGACTTCTTGGTTCAGAGGTTAAGAAAGTTGGTATTGAAAAGCCACTGGTGAATTGCTGAGAGTGTAGCTATAAATACTCAGTGGTAATGTCCCCACATAATTTCTAGTGCTCCTGCTCCTCGTTTTGTTACTGCCATGCTTGTATTTTCTGATGTCTTCAGTGCTTATAAATAATGCTGATCTCACTAAGAAAACTGATAAAAAATTTAAGATATCATTATAAAAATACAGCCCCTAAGAATCCATCTGTGCAATGGGCAATAAGGTAATTCTTTTCATGTATTGATGGTCCTTATTAAAACTGAGATGGAATTTAGATTTTACTGGTAGAGATAATGATGCAATTTATTTGAAGTTAAAAACACCCCGAACAAAATAGAGGGAAAATGACTGACACTTAACTATGAAGTCAATCAATGTGTTTTTCCTGTGAGTCAGTCTGTTCATTATCATAAAGACTTATTTTCAGTCCAACCCCTTTTTTCATGTTTGAACTCCAGCAAGCAGTGTTAAGACATCAAGTATTTGTGAAATAACATTCTTCTAATTCCAAAAGACATATGTAAAATGCAGTGATTTAGTTTTTCTGGAAGTGAGAAGTTAGTCACAAAAGTGTTTAAAATGTCATGTGATCCTGCAGTTCCTGAATAAACCTCAGAGGTTCTCTGGGAATCTTGTCAGTTTGGCACCCACAGAATTGGGTTTTTCTGAGTAGGCACATAGAGTGGCAAAACTGATTTTTTTTTTGCTAGTGTCAGAGCCACCAGGTAGAATTGACTTCAGGTGGTGCAGTGATTACAGTCCTTGTAATATTCATATTTCCCACAGCTGGAGAGTAGATTAGGGAACTTGCCTGCTAAGAATAATTAAAAAGATGAAAACCGGGATTTGGAGGGTGGGTTGCTTTTGTGCTAACTGCAGTGTAGCCCCAGAGAGGTGGATGATGAGAAGGGACATTCCTTCAATCCAGCTTTTGGCTTTGACTCAAATCAGAGATGACGGAGGGGTGGAAGCTGTGCCGAACTCCCAGTGTCCCAGCAGGGTCATGGTGGCAAACAGGGCTGCTTGGCCTCTCTGGGTGCCTTTTCTATGTCCCCTTCATTTATCAGCACCCTCAGCCTGTCGGGCTGGTTTTGCACACTGCTTGTGATTGCACCTTGCCCCAGAGCCTGTGCAAGGCCATTTCTGCCACATTCAGGCAGCTTCCTTGCTGTAAGGGAGGCTCTTTCTATAACCACCTGTAGCAGCTACAAAGCAGGAAAGAGAACTTGCTTTCTGTTTTTCTGCCTCCGTCCTTGTCTCTTGCAAGCTGGAATTAATTAAAAGATCAAAAGCAACATATATTTTTTGATATTGAGAATTCTTTGTCATCTCAACATGGAAGAAAAGAACACACATCTTGAAAATTTTTCTGAAATGGATCTTACTGGTTCCTCCTCACAGACTTTGACAGCCAGTTGTCACCTGGTGCCTGTTTAATGTAATTTCTTATGCCACATAGAGAAATGGTGATTGCAATATCATATTAATGTTATGTATGCGTGAGTCAAGGGAGCCATGCTGGAAATTTTAAGTCTGTGCTGCTTTCAGGATGGGTTGAGTTGGAAGCTCATGTTCCCACTAGGATGTAAGAGGTATCTTACTGCTTTTCCTGTTGTGCTAAGATCACCCACGAGGAGATTTGGCAGGAAAAAGGTAAACTCTGAGCACACCTTGTTTCCTGGGTGACTGCCCAGAGAGAGGTGCATGAACTCAGTGGAAGTTCTCCTCTCCTGAGCTTTGTACTAGAATTTATAGGATGTGTATCAGGAAAAAAGTCACATTCCTTGCCTTCTCTCTGTGAGGATGTTGGGTAGGTTTGTGCATATGTGGAATATGAGGTACAATCTTGTTAAAATTGTTGCCTGTTTCTAGTTGCTGTTTTTCTGTATTAATGCATGAACCATTTTGGTTTTTTCTGGGAAAGACATTGTCTTTATCTGCAGTTATTAATAGCAATTAAGAAGGAAGAGAAGCATGCTTAGTAACTAGATTGTTAACATTTTGTACTCAAGGTTTTCTATAAACAGATCTTTATTCTGCAAGAAAATACCTTACTTATTTCTCTAGTATGATTTTTTTTTGCAAAATCAGTTAATATGAGTATTCTGAAACCAGAGATTAATATGCCCAATTTAACATTAAATTTAACATTAAATGTTGTTCCCTGCAACTCTTCACATGTTGCAAATGTCCATAAAGCAGCAATTATGGGCCTGAGCTTCTTCCCATTAGAGAGAATGGGAGTCTCACCCTTTGATTTTTGACACATTTCCTTTGAAATTAAACCTCAATTCAGCCTTTTGCCAGCTGGATAACTTTCATCACAAAAGTAATTGAGCAAATGGAATTATTCATGTGCCTAAAAGAGACCATGCACTCAGGTTTTTGGGGTTTTTTTGGTCTCGCAGAGGCTCAGTGTCTCATACAGCACAACTGCAGTTTATACTCAACAACTGGAATAGCTGCAGCTGGAATGGCACTTTTGTGAACTGAACTTTTGTGTTCATTTGCAGAAGAAAACAACTCTCCCCTAACTCCTGCCTCTAAATCTTCCAAGTTCCAGGATGAATTACTTGTACTGATGCCTGGTTCTGAATTGCTTTCATCTCCCTCACTTTTCCTCTGTGAAATGGGGCTGCTCCTCACAAAGATGTAAAAATACAACAGTTAATGCTCGCAGTAAGCTCTGATGATAAATACCATGTAAGTCCTAAGAAAAGCTGTTATTTGGAAGAAGTCCATGATGACTGATCTGCAGGTGCTATCAGTGGATTTATGGGATGTGTGAAACTTATGCTTTCTATTTTTCTAGAAGGAAAGTGGAGGAATTGGCATCTAACACAATTCAAAAGGATGAGAACAAGCCCACAAAAATAAAAGAAGATTCTTCTGACTTTTAGAAATCTTTATAAACGTCATTTAATGTCATTTTCAAATACCTTGAAGGGATCATAAAACTTTGCTCTTCTCTGATCATTGTACCACTTAGAAGTGGAAAGGTATGAACAGCCATAACCCTGGCACATTTTTAACAATATTCAGGACCAAAGGGGATTGTAAGATGGAAGCTTTGATAACAAAAACATAAAGATGTCATTGTCAACTATCTCAAAATATACACGCTTGTTGTAAATGTCACATAAGCCCAAAGCAAAGTGATGGATCAGAATTTCCTGTGTTTTCAAAGTGCTCCTTTTGATGAACACTTTTAACTCCTTCATGAACGAGTTATTTTGTGTGCCACAATTTGCCTTCTGTCCTTGTGCCTTAAATCACTGAAACAAAAAACCTCATTTAATATTACTAAGCTGCATAAACAGGGTAGAATTTCAGTTATACCCCACATCAAGAAAAAAAAATGCCTGGAAAGTGTTTGGAACTAACATGCATACTATTGTAAATCACTTAATTAGCAATAGTATTAATTTTTTCCTCTTCATTAGAATAATAGAAGTGGTGGAAAGTGGCAAACTAAACCGAGTATTGGAGATGAAGATTGGGTAGCACAAGGACTAACTTGTGCCCCAGGAGGAGTCTCCGTTCAGGGATGTACTTCAGCGTAGGAATGAGATCAAGCATTTGATTGGAAGTGTCTTGGGCCAGCCCAGAGTGCAGCAGAGCACTTTGCTGAGAAGGAGGGAGGCAAACAACGCTGTCAGGAACAGCAGGTACCTCAGGAGAGAGTCTGACCTCTTGGGCCCTGAGCCTGTGCTCACTCAGGATGACAGGACAGTCACGACTGCAGAGTCAGGCTGGTTTTGGGGAGCTGGAGGTCCCAGAGGTTTTCATGCCTGAGGTTTGCCATCTTCTGGCACTGCCAATCCCTGCCACACATGGGGAGAACATGCTGCCTGTTTGTCTGTGCATTGGCTAAATTCCATGGGCTAGAGAAGGAGAATTTTGGAGCTTTTTAAAAGTTAACTATCCACACTATCTATGAGCCTCGTTTTTCTTCATCTCAAATCATCTCTTCTCAACTTACCACTTACCAGCCACCAACCTGCTCTTCTTGTATGGTTTGCTCACAGAAATTTGCACGGGTTTTTTTGCAGAACCACTGGACTTTTATTTGGGATTAGAGATGTTTATACAATTTAAGTGCCCTGCTATTGAATAGAATCATAATAATAATTTCTCAGTTGAGCTGATGGTGCAGAATAAGGGAATCATGCTTTGCCAAAATTTATTAAGTGCATTAGGTGTTTGGAAAGAAACTTCCTCACATATTAAAATCTGTAATCCCAGTAAATAAAAGGTAATTTTAAAATTACAGGCTGGTGTATCCTAACTCAACAATTTAAGATCTGTTCTACAACTTGCAAGTCATTAATAATTAGTATTACAAAACCCATTATGTCTTTGATTGGGGAGAAATGGACTGAGGCTAGTATTACATTATTCAATTAGATTTAATTCCATTTGGTATGTGTTTTACTTTATTTGAAGTTCAGCCTGTAAAAGGATCATGGTAGCAACCATCCAAAATGTTAATTTGTGTATAGAGCAAATAGCACACATAATAATTTCATCATGTAATGCAGCTCTGTTGACTGACAGTGGAAGTGCTGTTAGACTCACTCTGGTTAATTAGATTTCTTTATGCACTGTACAGTGGCATTACAGACAATCATTTATAAATGAGTTTATTAAAATTTTTATATTCATATAGTGGAAGCACTTTAAGCTCAGTTCCTTTCTGCGTACTTTGCCTCTTCGGTACAAAAATGTAAAATGTCACTAGGAAAAAGTAAAATGAAGTAAAGTCCTAAGCAGAGCAGTCTATGAGTGAGCAGGTCAAGTCAAAAGACCTCAGGGATCAGTGGCCTGCTAACTGGTAGAAAGTTTACTAAAAGCCTTGTCTTTTCTAGGATTTTATCTTCTGCCAGCTGACTTGAATTGCATACATTCCCAATTTATAAATATTAGTCATATCTAGCTGAGCAGCTGAGAAGTTCAATATTTATTTCCCAATTTGTTGCATTTTCCACCACATTTCATTCAATCTGTTAGTACTGCGATAAATCTATCTTTGCATTTATTTCCCAGTTTTTCATGTCTGTTCCTCCCTTGTACTGTACCCTCGTTAGGAATTCCTTGGTGTTATGGTCTTGCCCTTGTGTGGATTTCTTCCTCTCTTCCTACAACACCGTGTGCCACCATGAAGGAAACAGCTTCACAATGTGTGTTTCTGTGGCAGCATTGCTCTGTGAAATGCCACAGAGAACATATTCTGTATTTCTTGCATGTTAGACAGAAAACATCCATTTTAGACCCTCGATCTCTGGACAAGTCACTTCATCAATATCAATGCAAAAGTAAATGTCAAGTTTAGGAGGGATGTCTTTAAGACGTCAAGCAGAGACTTCTCCTTGAAAATTCTGCCTGCAGCTGCTGTCCTGTCTGAGCTGAACAGTTCAGACACATAAAACAAACAGGAATTGACCAACAAGTTTAAGTTACATCCATTTGTTTCAGTTGTTTTCCCCTGTGCAAGGCGTTCCTACACAAACCGGCTGGTTACTTTTCCCCAGAGATCCAGGAGCACGTGCAGCGGTTGGTAATTTATGGATGGAGTCAGGAATTACTTTGAAATCGCGGCATTGTGGGGAAGGCTCTGTAACAATTTAGCTGAGCTGTAGTGACAGGAATTGGTAAAGAAGGGGACAACTGGAAGACCAAGGCAGCTCATTGCTATTCCAGCCATGTGTATTCATAGTGCTACGGTAAGTGAAACATTTCTGTGTTTAGTCTGTTTGGGGAAAAAAAGAAATGCAGTAGAGGATTTAGTAACCATAATAGCAACCATTTTCAGTGTGATTCATGCATCCAAATCCTTTGGTTCCTGTTCAGCACTCCTGTCTTTTGTCCCACCTATTAAATGTGTCATGCACGGTGCAGCAAACTGTGAAGTCATCCTTGTAGACAGCCTTCTGAAGGGGAACTGGTAACTTATTTTTGTTACTAAATTAGTTACAAAGAGTTGAAACGTGTAGGGAATCTTTTGAACTAAGTGCTGTCTTCTGCTGGCTGATCATGACCACACCAGTACAGCAAGGGGAGCACCAGAGCCTGGGCTAGGAAGGCATTGAGGGTGACAGACCTCCAAAGTGCAGCAGGAAATCCTAGAATTAACATGCTAATTCCTTACAAATTCCTATCAGCCTTAGCAGGAATGGCCAGGAGCTCAGACCTGTTGAAATGTCTGCAGTGAAGGCCATTACTGATTTTTCTGCTCTGAGGAACAGTCCAGATGTGAGAACAGTGCTCATGACACACCACAAACCAGATCCATACAGATGTTTAGGCCCTGGGTAACAGAGCTGGCTTGCTCTGCCTGCTAAACCCCACACCCATTTTTCACTTAGCATCAAACCCTGGGTTTCCAGAAATACAAATCTGAATCAAATGTACCATGATCCTGCTCTGGACGAGATGGTCTGATACTGTTACAGCAGAAGTACATAGATGGTCCATTATTTTGTTGCATATACAAATACAGCCTTGCACACATAAAATGTGCATGGAAGAGAGTATTTTCTACTTCCTGCCTAAGATATAGTTATAAAATATATATACTATGTGTAGAATTTATATTTGCTTTAACAGAGATAAATCTGAATATTTTTTTCCTTTGTTTTTTCTTTTTAATTGCTTGCTCCTCACAGATTACCTCAGAGATGTGCTTTCAGGGGTGGTGCAGTATTAGAAGATGTACCTATGAAGTCATAGAGCATTTACATTCTTAAATATAATGTGAGACCTGAGGCCAATCAGAATAAGGAACTACCAATATATAAAAAACTGATTTATGTGATCTTCTGTAAGCACAGATCTGATTTTTTACTCATAAAATGCAATATATAGGTATATATGTATACATATATGTGTGTGTGTGTGTGTATGCAGGAAATTCTTTCCTAGGGTGAAGTTAGCAATCTTTGGTAAAGGGAACCTGTAGTGAACCAGAACACAGGAAAAAGATTTTTATCTCTTCATATAGTATGAGGTTAACCTTAATACCGCTTTTTACCCTGACATCACTTCTAAACAGTGGCCTTTCAACAACAGATTTTCATTCAAGTTTTAATTCATATTTGTGAGGCTGCTTTAAAAAAATCAAATACTGCACAAGGACGACTGGAATAACTGGTGTGCAACTGCCTGCACAGAGAAGCTGCAGAAGGGCAGCACCACTACAGTATTTTCTGGCATGATCATTAATTACCTTGTTCTTTAGCAGAATTGTCAGATATGAGCCCTTAGATGCTGCAGGAAGCAAAGCTTTCACATGCCTTCTGTTTGCATCTCAGAAATATATTTCAATGGATATGCCTTGTAGAATTCACGTCCTTCACTCTTGAATCTGAATCCTCTTTCCTACAGACATTTAAACCACAGTTGCTACTAATAGGCTTCTAGCACAGGACTTACTATTCTTTAGGAAAATAAAACTGAAAAGAGCTCTGGTTTTTTTTTTTTTTTTTGGCAAATAACCCAAATTCACAGCTCCAACCTGACTTTTGGAGCCATGGCATTTTCACTCCGCTTGGCTGAGGCAGATCTTTCACCTGTGCTTTATTTCTTCTGCCTGCATCCGAGTCTCTTGGGCTGACAGGTTCTGATGTACAAAGCACAGCTGAACCCCACATCATTTGACACTGTAAGAAATGCACCTTCCACTGCTGAAACTGGAAATCCTGTTGCCTAGACCACATTTGCCTGACAAACACTTGGTGTAGGTTCTCCCTTCTGGCAGCATTAGCTCTTACTCATGGAGTTTTCCTGGGAAAATAGGGATAAGCTGTGTCGGTGTGGGTTGCTTCACCTCCAGAGGGGTGGGTGCTGTTGGCTGCTGCACACTGAGGGGTGTGATAATTCGGGTACACTCAGTTTGTGAACCAGCTGTTCCCCACCTGGTGGGGGTATGCTGACCTCCACTTAGGGGAAATTTATTCCTTCCTGGAGGTGCTTTACGTGGAGATGCTTGCCCTCAAACTGACCTCTGTCCTATGTCAGGAGTCCTACCCCTTGCCATCACTTCAGTCTTTAGGCCATGCCACGCAGAGGGGCTCGCTCAGGAGCAGTTCAGCCTCCTGGAACTTCCCTGTGTGCGTGGATCCATGGGCTGCCATAACCCAGGGCTAAGGCAGAACACCTGCTTCTCCTGCCTCCCTCTTGGTCCTTTCTCCAAGATGCTTTGCCCTCACATGTTGCTTTTAAAATAGTTTATGCTGCCAACTCAGATTTGTCAAGTAGGGCCCTTGCTCACCTTTGAGTTCACTACAGTCAGGTTTCTTTCCTCAACACAGTTGTTCGTGATAAAAGGTCTCTTTCTGGGCTCAGCATCACCACGACCATTATATTTTATAAATGCTGGAGTACAGCAATTCCGCAGCACTTACACTGTGATACTCATCAAGAACCAGGCCTGACACAGAGATGGTGCAGATGGAAGCCTTGGTGGTCAGAGCCCTCTCAAACCCCCTCCACGCTTTGTCAGATTTAGGGACACATCACTGGGTGTGTGGGCTTCCCCCAAAGAGCCTGGAGAGCAGGACTAGGCACAGCAGCACAGAAAGTGGGAAATGTGGTGAGAAGAGATGAGGATCCTGCAGAGTCACTGAGGAAATGATTGCAACTATTGGGTTTCTCTTACAACAATGAAGAATGCTTTAGTTAGGGTTATTAACGAACTCAATTCTTCATTTACCCTTCTGTCCCCTTTTCTTCTTTGTGTCTCATTGTTGCACAACTTTTCCCTTTTCCTTAAAGATGCCTAACCCCAGATGTATGGCACTCCAGAAGATGAAAAAGATATTAATTCCCTTCTGCTCTCTTTGAATTTCTCCTTGGTTTTGGTTTGGTTGGGTTTTTTTCCGTGAATTCCTTAGCATAGAACCTTTCTGGGAAATCCCTCATGTTTTCTAGGATCTTCCCAGTGGAAAATCCTAGAGTTTCCCCAGAGCTTTCTAATAATTCCTAGCTTTAGACTTTTTCAAGCATTTCACTGATTCAGAATCTTTCCAGGAATCTTTGAGGAGCTTTTCAGAGATTTCCCAAAGGCTTTCCAAGAACTGATGGATTTGGTATCCCTGTCATCTTTACCTAGAATTCTGCTGTGTTACCTAAAACCCCAAGGAAGGCCTTACTGAGGTGGTTAGTTAGAACCTGTCCCTTGATATCTCAGTCCCTGGATATGATTAGCTACAGCCTGTCCCAGCACACCTGTATTTTGTCTCACAGTTTTAGGGAACTTTCCAGAATGCAATAATGGTGGAATGAATGCTAAAAGAAGTCCAACAAATTTCCCGTTAAGCACAGAGATGATCCCTGTAATCGGTTTGTGGCAGAAAGATTATTAAAAGCGAGAAAATAACTTTTTTTTCCTGTAGTTTGCTGGTTACTAGAGCTGGGAAGAACAACAGCAAGGAATATTGCAAGAAAGGAGAATCAAATCAGTTCAAAACTTTGAGATGCGGCAGGAGCTGAGTTAAGAAATCTCCACCATGAAGGGAGCACGGAGTTGCTGTTGATGAATAAAGTACTGAGAAGAGACCTGAAGTCAGAGCAGAACCACAGGTACATCTGAAAGAATGAAAATGGCCTAAGTTCAAAACACATAGTCTTTCATTCCCCTGTCACTCAGGATGTGACTTGAATTCAGAGCTTACTCTTCACCCCTAACGCTCTCATATTTTATTAAACACGCAATACTCCAAGAAGTCTGACTGTAGCATCGAGCTACACCACGCAAAAGCACGGGAGAGGACTGAGATGTATAGACAGAATTGAAGATAAAACACAACCATATTAAAATCACTGTATTAAAAAATAAGTAGACCTAATTTCCTTCTGCATCAGAGCTTCCTTAACGCCACTTTGTGGGAATAAAGGGGCCATGAAGTGTGCACAGCTGTAATTACTCCTGCTGCAGAGGTCCTCTGAGCTGGCAGGCTGCTCTAAATGGAGCATTGTATAAATGAGAACTGAGTTCAGTGTGCTGTAGATTGCATGTTCCTCTGAATTTGGAGTGCATTCTAAAATTTTAAGAGAGAAAAGCGGCAGGAATATCTCCCTGCCTCTGTGGAAAATACACGTATTTCAGTCAACGTCTTGTGTGCAGGGGAATTTCACTGGACCTCACTGTGCACCTTTCCCCTTCACACAGGTATGGTCATCTACATAAGGGCGTTGGAAATGCTGCCAAAATGTTCTGTTAAAATTTTCCACCACTTTAGTTCGTCTGGGACTTCAGGAGAGACTCAGCCTGTGCTGTCATACCTGGTGTAGATCAGTTCAGAGGAATGTCCCGAGATGAGGGAACTGAGCAAAGAAAGGAGGAACACAGTCCCAAAAAAGTGTTAACCCTTCTTGTCCTGCCGAGGGTCCGTGGCTGCCATTCCAAGTGATTCATCCAACAGTTGTCCTGAGACCAAAGGATGCTTTAATGGGAGATTCTCCCTGCAATTCCTTTCTAGACTGAAAGGCTGGCGTTCTGTGGCAGCAATTCTTGGGTATCAGAAGCATCAAATACTGTGTGGAGTATGTTCTCTACTTACATAATAAATAGCTGGCCAGCCCAGAAACAGGGCTTTGAAAATGGTGAGATTTCTCTAGGGGAAGGATGAGGTCAGATGAGCTGGGGATGTAATATAAGTTTCTAACAAGAAAATTGAAAAGCAGGTGAGAGAAACTGCCTTTCAAGATTCTCCTTTATTATTTCCCTTTCTTCCCTGAATTTCATATCAGGACAAGACCCACACAACACTTGAACAGCCTTGTAAGTCTACTACAGTATAAAATGTACTGCTCTGCTCAGGTGAATTGTACCCAGTGTATCTGTATAGGTTAATGAAATCTGATCCTCCACTCTTGATAAAATCCATTTAGCAGTGACCAGCTGCTTCTTTTGGAATCCCAGCTTTGCTGCCTCTCCCCTTCAGTCCCATCTGTCAGTCAAGGTTTCTCAGGGAAGGTTTTCTGCTTATCCTGTTGACTTCTGCAGCCCTGCTGCTTTTGGATGGCTTTGAAAAAGAATTGCTGTAAAATGCAATAGTAAGGATTATCTCTGGGACCTGATTGTCTATTTGTTTTGGATTGCTTTATTCTGGGAGCAGGCTCCCTAGAGTGCATTTGATAATTTGAAACAGGATTATACCAATTATATACTATGTAGTTGGGAAATATTTCTTGGGTAGCTGGAGCTCTTACAGCTTTACTGTCTTTTCAGTCTAAATATGTGAATGGGTGCCTTGGAGTTTTAAACTGCAAATTTACTAGGTAAATTATCATGATAAAAACATATCTGGGTAACTCAGATATCCCCAGACTTCTGGCCAAACGCAAACTCATATGAGAAGAACTAACTGGCTCTGATTGGTGTTTGTGGAATTTTAGGTTGTGAAATGATGCAGAGCCAAGATGCACCCACCAAAATGCCTGTGCTGCAAAGCACTTGATCATGATCCTAAGTTCTTTACTGAATTAGAGCCCGAGGCTAAACAGGTTTTAAATGGAAACATAACCTTGACCGCCACATATAAACTGGTAAATTATATCGAGAAACCTTCATTATTATGTTTTCATTCAGAAAATGCTGTGGAATTAGTCAAGAGTAATAAAAGCACCATAATTGACAGGCCTGAAGGATAATCCTTGATTAGAAATGTCCTCCAAGGCACATCTTTTGGTATTAGCCTAATTTTAAAAATGGAGGCTTTGTGTTACTGAGAAGTGTGTGTTCTCAACAACAAAAGTGGAGCTGAATCACATCCTGCAAAGAAGTCTGAGATGTGTGCAGCCCAATTCCACAGCATTTCTAACCTGCCTGGTTAGAAATGCATTTCACAATTGAGCTGTCTCAAAAGGCAGAGCTCATCTGCAAACCAGAGACAGCAGGAACAAGAACAGATACTTGAGAGCACTTCAGTGAGGAGAAAGGAAAAAAAAGGAAGTGATAAAGAAAATCCAGTCCTTCTTTCTCTTTCTGCTGGAGAAATAGTGATGCTGTGATCTCTGACCTTTTATTAACAAGGCAGTCCCTTCCAGAGGACAGTGATTCATTGCGGGGCACCTTATCTGCATTTGAGCAGGCTCACCCCCAAGGCATTCCTTTGTCATGTGCTGGAGCTACCGATGGCAATAGATTCCCTGTACCAGCAGAAATAGATTTATAAAGTTTAAAGTGCTACTTTATCCTATCTGCAATATGAAAGAACCTTTAATGAGATTTAGAAAATTATGGATAAAGCCTGGTTTGACTTTTGTAATAAAGCATACATTGACATCTCTAACTAATGTGCATTGTTGCAGTGTAAGCCTATAGAGAAGAAAGGGTGCCTTATTTGAATTATGAATTGATAAAAGGAATATGATACTGTATTTGAAGGTAGTACAAAGGCAGAAATTTTCCATAGGACTAAGAAAGAATAAAAATGTCTTTCTTGATCTTGCCAATTGCAAATCAAATTGAAGAAAAAATCCTGTTTTAAATCGACCGTTGGATGGTCAATGAGAGGTAAGAAATATTCTTTATACAGAGTGGGTAGATGGTCCCACTCTGATTACTCTTTCAGACAAAGTTTGGTGTGCCCTTACTAACTATGATTCTTAGAATTATCCCAATGGGAAGTAATCACGATGCTGAGAGACCATTCTTCTTAAAAATCTTCTCAGGAAATGCTCAGTATCAATATACAGTCCTTTCAGATGCAACCAAAACAAATTACATATTGTGTCTGAGTGGTTACAGTTTGAAGGAGAACTTTTAATCTCGTAAATACAAGGTTGCTTTCTTTTATTTTTATGACATCTCGAGTTCCTTAGGTTCTGGATGACTTTCATTCCTACCTACACCTGTGTGTAGTGCATCAGAATCAAGTGTTGGATGTAAACACAAATGCCTGGTGACCCTGTGTGGGGCTAACAGCTTTGGCATTTCCCAATCCTGATTTACAAATGCTCAGAATGTATGTAAATTATGTAAATGCCTTTGCTGTTTGCTCCTTAGCACAGGCTATTTTCCCTTTGTTCCCCATCACAGCTGGTTAATTGTCACTGTCCAATCTGGATGGAACTCTTTAAACTCTCCACACGTAATTAGGGTTTCTAGCACAGTCATATTAAATATTTGATCAGACATAAGTCATACGTGCAATTTGTTAAATGCTGGGGACCTGTGATGCTTTATCATAAGATGCACCTGAACTGAAGGATCTGGGAATATATTCGTGACATGAATGGGAGTTTTTGTAACATGAAAATCCAGCCATGCTTCCACACTCTCCTACTTGCTTTCCACTCCATGAACCTGTTTTCTTCAGGGGAAAACCAGGACACACAAGTAGAGCAAGAGCCAGGACTTTGTCCAGTTTTCCAGTTTTTTGGCTGTGGGAAGGCAGTTCTCAGTGTGAAGTGTGCCTGTTTTGTCATGAAGATGTGTTGCCTGGAGAAAGGATTTGTCACATTATCAGCCAGGATGGTAACCCTGCAGCATCCCACTTTCTCCACAGAGTCCTCTCCCACACTTCACTTGCCTGTAGTTTCTTAACCAGTGGATGCTCAGATTCAAGGGGTCTTGGTAATGAGTAAAAATCAGTGAAAAAGTAATGATTTAGTGATCGTTATACCTCAGATCCAGTACCTGTCCCAGTAATCCAGTCACAAGGTCAGTTTGTAGATTTTTCCATTCAACAAAACTATGAAGGATTGAAATGCAGCTACCCCAACCTCATTTTCCTTATTCTAATCCCCTTACTGCTTGACAAAGAATATCCTCTTAGACATCATCTGCATTTCAACATCTGCAATTTATTTCCTGTGAATTTTGCCATGAGACATAGACTAAATGTAGCATTTGTGGACCTGCTGGATTTTGACAAGCTGAATTTTTATTGTCTTCTGTACCTGTAAGGCTTTTCAGCATTTCATTGTGATGATTCACATCTTTTCATAATGCAGCATCAAATTCCTAAATTTGCTAGGCAAATTTATATGATGCAAGTGGAATCACACAGTGCAAAGCCTGTTTAAAGTAATCTAAGAAGTGTTCTGGGGAATTCTCCTGATTAAGAGAAAATCTCTGCCATCAGAAGGCTGCTGGAAGTGGCTGTTTGCAGGCACCCTTTCCCCTGCGTCTGATATTCATGTGAGGGGATGGTTTATGGCTGCAGGAATTCTGCAGGGGACCAGGCATGAGACCATGGGGCAGTGCTAATAGAGCAATAATCTGACTTTCTAACCAGCAGCAGGCAAAGATGATTCTTTTTAGGCCACTGAGAACATGGGAGGTGCAGTTTGCTCTCTGCTACCACCCTTCTCCAGCTCCAAATGCCTGCCCTGTTTACTTTTCTCCTGTTCTTCTCATTATAATACATTCCTTTTGGGGTTTGAGCCTGTGTTTTGATTTAGTGATCTCCTTGGGCACCTTCTGCTCTTGCGAGTAATCCTTATTCATAAAGAGCTCAGTTACAGGCAACAGGGCCTTAAATCTGAATTTTTGGCATCTCTACATGTATTTATGAAGAACTATTCTCTTGAATAAAGTTTTAGCTTGTGGTAAACAATGGTAAATAATGCCAACAGCTACAGTCTGGTTACAGCTATAGCAAACACTGTCAGTTTTCTAATATGGAAAAGTGCATAATTCCATGATATTTGGAAATATTTCTCCCCCTAGCAAATGATGAATTTTCAAAGTGATGCTTAATTAGTCTTGTTACTTTTTAATGAACTATGGAAAGATATTATGGAACTGCTAAAGGAGGATTAATCTGTGTATCAGAAACTGTTGATAGCTGGGAAACAGATGAAACAAAATCCCACTGCTTCACCTTTGTACAACAAAATGATTTCATCCCATTTGCACTGCACTCCCAACATTGATGCAGCACTCTTTGGGTGACAGGGGACAGTGCAGCTAACAAAGAATGTCACTGGAAGACCACAAGGAATGCACATATTCCTTATTCTCACTTGAAAAGTATTGATTAAAACTGATGGTTACGGTAACTTTTGGTGTGACACAGTAACAGAAGGATATTGTCATGAGACTGTAGCCATTTCCTTTCAATAGATGGATAGATGTCTGATAATTTGTGTTTTCTACCTCTCCTACCAGTAAGATGGTGGGTTTGCTCTGGGTAATTGCTGGCTGGCTGCCTTCTCTCCACTTTTGGGCTTCTGAAGTCTGCCAAGTTCAGGTGACAAGCAGTCAACGAATGGAACGAGCTATGTCATTATATTAACAACATAGATCATGATGCTGTCTAGGAGAGAGAATATACCAGACAGGTGGTTTGTTGGGGGTTCTTTATACCTTTTGCTGTAGATTGTTCCCCAATTTCCAAGAAACAGCCACAAGAATGAAGCCCCCCAAATCTGCCATGTGCTTGAAACTTCCAGTGACCCTTCCCTGCTCTGTGGCCATCAATCTCACATTTAGGAAAGGAGCCTAACTAGCAAGATGGTGTGACAGAAAATTAATGCAGTCCAGAATTCTTACTTTTTGAAGGATTCCTGGGTGGTGTGATAGCACGCTCTGATTCCTCTGGCCTGCCCTTCTGCCCGTGCGCAGTTCTGGGCCAGGGCAGGTGCTCCTGCAGGTGCAAGAAAGGGAAGGTCCAGCCCTGCTGGGCACCTGTAGAGCCCTTCCCTTTGTCCAGAGAAATGCAGGGTCTTCTCTTCAGAAAGGTTTCAAAGGCTGCACGTAAGCACTTACAAGGCTTTGTAATTTAAGAGGAGCAGCATTTTAAAAAGTTGTGAATGGGTGCCTTAACTCTGGTACAGCCTTGCTGTGTGACCTTGGGCAAGGCACTTAACACCTGTGTTCCCTATTCCCTGCCGTGTAAAATATTGCTGATGCTTATCTAGATTAAAGAAGAGCAGTGAGGCGATGTTCATTAATTATTGTTGGGGACTGTTCTGAGATCCAATCCAATAAAAGTGTAGGATACAATGCTTTGCCCTTCTACAATACATTTCTTTGAAGAAGGTAAAACACTGTATCTTCTACTTTTATGTGGAAAAGAAAGAAAAATAAAACACCGCTTGGAAGGCTTGTTTTAATTGGCTTGTTTTTTGGTGTGGGGTTTTTGTTTGGGGTTTTGTTTTTTTTTTCCTGTACTGTACCCAAGGCTAAATTCCCAGAGGTGTTTATAAAACATGAAAAGGTGCAGACAGGTACCTTCTGCAATTTGCATAAATAGGCTGGGAATCTGCTCCCAGTGGAGTCAGGCACCCAACGTGCTTGGGTGGCTTCATCAGTCCCAAGGGAATGCCCACCTACGTCCTTAGGAGGCCAATTTTCTTTTGCAGTCTAAGCTGCAAGTTCACTGTTTGTAATGCTTAAAAATACAGACCAGCTTCTCCAAAACCACTGTGAAGCCCCTTTACAATGTGCCCCTCACAGTCAGGTAAGGCTTTTGAAATATTTTCCAATATGAAATTTCAGGATGAGTCATTATTAAAATGTTTCCCTTTTTTTTTTTTTTTTAAATTTTATTTCTGACTTGAGTTACCATTGAAGCAGAACACACCAACTCCTCAGATGTGGATTGTCCCAGGGCTGTAAATGGTGAGCAGCTGAGAGCTCCTGGATTCCACAGAAAGCTGTAGAAATTGTTATTCGTGATGGGAGGAATTTGCATCACTGCAGCGGGATTTCAGGATGACTGGAAGACGTTTGGAAGCGCTGACATGGTGAGGGAATGGTTGGGTGATGCTGTGCTGGGACTTCACCTGGCACAAGATGTTGGTAGAGGTTTTCAGATGTGTTTTAAAGCAATTCCTGCCTGTGAGAGTTCATCAGTTCACATATAAATCCTGCAGGAAAGGCCCAACTGTAAATCCAGAGTTGTTTTTCTGTGTGCTTTCTGGACCCATTGTAAGCTCTGTTGCCATTCCTTGCACTATGCACCCCTCAACTGGTGTTTTCTACTGGAAAGTGGAATTTTTGGCTATCTTATGAGGCATGAGAACAGAGACATGGCCATTCAGTTTGTCATTTTCTCATTACTAGTGTGAAAACCACTTCAAGAGTGAGTTGGAGCCCAATCTTTGTATTCCAGAAGAAAATAAAAATATTAGGGTTATTCTTCCTGAAATTGGTAGGTGATTCTTTTGTGTGTACTGTAAAGAAATGTAGATTCTTTAGATATTTTAAACTTTAAGTCAATAATTTGACAACTGGTTTTGCATTTGGAAAAGAGAGAAAATTGCTCTGGGTTCTATTTTAACCTGCTCAGCAATATCCAAGGATGTGAAATGTAAAACTGTCCTTCCAAAACAGGCCCAGGAGAGTGGAACCATCAGTCCTGCATGGCCTTCTGCACTGTGGGAAACAGGGCTCTTTTTAACAGAATGACAACATTTGGTGCCACAGGCATTTCTGAGCAGCTTGGCAGCTACGGAGTTCATTTTCTGTGCCGGTGTTTCCCGCTCAGGGAACACTCATGGAAAAGGCATTGGAGACCTGCCTGAGGCTTTGGCTGTGTTCAGGTGGGTCCTGAGTGCCACTGGACACCCTGGGGAAAGCAGAAACTGGAGCCCAAGAGAGGTTTGGGTCTGTATTTGTCTTTTCAAACTCTGTTGAAAACTTTCTGTAGCGCTTATCTGATATTTCCATTCCTGTCTCTTGGTGTCCTGGCATGGATTTCTACTGCTCTGCTCTTGAATTATTTAGTGGGTAACCAGAAAGAATACGTGAATTAATGGTTGAAGAATGCAAGCTTGTAAGTAAGATGTTTTCATCGGGAAGAGGAGAAGCAGCGCTATCCAATGCAGGGTCCTCTTCACATTTTATTATTACAGATATTTTAAAAACTCCTTTTCTGGAGATTGGGCTATTTTAGAAGAAATCTGAGTGCTGCAGTGTCCCCTTAAACGCGGCTTCCTTAGATGTGTATTTTTACATTTTAGAAATGGTGAGCCAATCTGAGAGTGTGTGATTCAAAGGCAGAACTGTGAATTCGGGTGTAGCACACCAGAGAACTGAGAATGTTCCTTGCATCCAGCTGCAAATCCTCATGTGGTCGATTCTGTGGGAAAGCCCCTGGTTCTTCTGGAGTGTGGAATTCATTGTGATGCTCTCTGCTTGTTCTACACGGCTTGTTCTGTAGAAAATAAAAGTGAAATAATCTCAGGGAGGGGACAGGGAGAGAGGCTGCACTTTGGCAGTTGCTGAATTTTTGCATTTTCTCCCACCACATTCATGCTTGATTTCTTTTCCTCTGCGAGATGTGCTGGGTGATTGTTGTCATCCTGAATACTCAGTGCCAAATTAGATGCTTTTTATCCAGGTGCTGCTCTGAGCAGCAGCTGTCTCGCTTGGATAATAGCTCACTTTTTTTTGATAAAGTTGGAAGAAAATGAAACAAACTGGGGAAAAATCAATAATTCTGCCTGTAATGGAAGGGACGTGCACCTCGCATAGTTTTTGTCAATATGCACAGTGAATCATCTTATATGCAGCCAAAATTAGGTGAATTTCTCCTAGTCTTACTGAGAGGTGTAGTTCCAGGTAGCCATAAAACGTACCTAGAAAATAGTTTAATTTTCCTTAGAAATAAGACATTTAAATTTAAACTCTCTGTGCTAGAGTTTCCCAAAACAGGCACTGCTAAATTTGTTGTTGTGGATACTTGGTCTAAAAGAGATTTTTTTTTTTTTTTTTCAAAATTAGTACTACTCAAAATGGTGTTAAAAGATGAGGGTCATGTCTTACACTGATTCTCAAAGAAACTGTTGAGTTTTTTTTTTTAGTTCTTTCTAAAATTTATGGTTTCATATTTGCAGTTCTTTCCTCGCCTGGGGTATAGTCAAGATGCTTTGGGAAAGAGCAGGAGAGGATCTTTCTGAAGGAAAAAAACGAACAGAAAATGTTAACCTTCACTGTTGTTCCCTTCCTTTCACAGACAGGGGAACTGAGTTCCCTCAGTGTTTTAATTTGCTCCTTCTGAGGCTGACTCAGGGAGATAAACAGGGAGGTCAGCGTGGTTTGTGCTGAACTGCTGCTGTGTTACCTGCAGGAGGTGTTTGATGTGAGAACCCTGTGGGTCAACACGAGTGAACTTAGAGATTCCAAAACCTTTCAAAGAGACAGTAAAAATAATAAAAAAATACCTTGGCAAATACCAGTGAAGAAAAAGTGCATTTTAAAATAGACAGGAATCCAAGAGGGGCTTAATAATCGCATTAGGTGTATTAAGTTATGGTGGTGCTTTTCCTGTCTGAAAGAGGTGTCCTGGCTTCTAGGATTAGTCTGGGAAAAATGCACTGCATTGAGCCACTTGCACTGACAAGTAGATGGCTCAGATGGGCTGCTCTAAATAGTCTTACAAAGTTTTTCTTTTGAGCAGTGATTTTCTCTTGCCTTAAAAAAACCCCAATATGTTGGATCTTTAGCTCAAGTGAAACTTAGTTTTTCTGGAATCTTCAGTGTTGCTGCGCTCATTCATCTATCTGAGGATGATTCCTTGCAATCGCTTTCTTCCTTTTCCAGCTGATTTTATTTAAAATTGATTTAAAAACCTGTTGAAGTGTCAACTTCTGTAACAAATCCTAGAGGCACATCACTTTGACAGAATCTGGTGCCTACACAATGATGTGTAGTAAGGACATTTTCTTTGTTCTTAGTTTCTTTATAGCTGAGGAAAAAAAAACAAACCCAAAACACCCAAACCAAAACTCTAGATTAACAAGAGATCTTGAAAGAGAAGTGTGAAATCTTTCTCTTTCTCTTGTTCTTTGGCTTTCCTCTGCCGTGCTGAGGATGAGCTAATCAAGAGCATGAACCAACAAGAGCAGTGTGATGAGTGTCCACCACGTCGTTAAGAACAATAAGGGTTCGGGTTTTTTCAAGCCCTTTTTTTCAAACCCTTTTAAAGTGGATTTACTTCTGATTTAACAGTACAAATTTTAAGGGTGCTCTTTGTGTGAACTGAGTGTATTTTTTTTCTTATTTTTTTTTAAATCTTTTTTTTTTTTTTTTTTTTTTTCTCTTTTTTTTTTTTCTCCTTTTTTTTTTTCCTTTTTTTTTTTTCCTTTTTTTTTCCTGTTTTTTTCCCCTTTTAGACTGCCACCTTTAAGTTACACTGGGAGGCTTCTGCTCTCTGCGACACACACTGCAGTGGCTTGTGACACTGCTTTCTGGTGTAATACCGTAAGTCATTTAACACACGGTAGTCCCTCCAGCAAGCTGCTGCAAAGTCTTCTTTAGCTTGCAGTGCTTGGGAACTGGAGGTCTTGACTCTAAATGCAGGGATGATTCCAGCATGCAGAAAGCAATTACCAGCCCTGGAGCCTGTCCAGGACAGCCAGGCTGACAGTGCTGCTCTCCCCAGTCCTGCCCTGGCAATGCTAATAACCCAAAGCTCACTGTTAATAGATCTGCTGGGAGACGTGCATTCTAATAACCAGTCATGGTCAGACACTTGCTTTCCTCAGTTTTCATTTGAATATTTATGAATACATTTAACACCAGCCAGAGCAGGTTGAACAGTGAATTTGCAAATAGGCATGCAGTATGGAGACTTACAGAATGCTTGCCTTGGTAGAACTGTAGCAGGTAAATGATGAGTGCTGTAGTCTATAATCTGCACTATTATCATAATTGCTATCTGCATTATCTTTTGGATGGTGATGAAAATATTTTATATAACAGAATTAAATACCAGTGTTTGTTGTACTACGTTTAATACTTTGATACCTTTTAAGTGCCTGGTGCTGTAAAGAATAACTCAAGTGGAATTTAGATCAGTGATTGCTTGTAAAATGTCTGGAATGAAATGTCTGAAGATTGAGTGTAACTGAGGCTTCAGAATACTTTGTGAATGTAAGACCTTGAAACTGAATACAAGGTCATTAAAGAACACTGCTCATTGAGTAATAACATTATTATTACTATCTGTTACAAAACTGTTGCAAACTAAATCTCTTTGCTTTCTGTGTGTTTTCTGTGATTAAATGATTTATGGCCAATTAGCTCCTAGGACTCTCTGCCATCCTGTCCTAAACCATCTCCTTGTCTGTGTGCTGATGCTTTCTGCTCATCAAGACCTCTGTGCCTTCAGCTTCACAGTGGGCACTTGGTGTTCACAGTTTTGGTGAAGTGTAGTGGGAGAAGCAGCCACACGTGTGGGATTTGCAGCTGCTGACAAGCACGACCTGCTGCATTTATCTGGCCGTTTTTAGAAAGTTTCTATTGCAGTTATGTTTTTATTCTTTCTAATATCTAACCCAAATGCATTGAAGGGCTTGATAACACCTCAGAATACACATCTATGGTTATGGCTTCTTAGTATGGACAGACAGAGCCTCTTCTACTGCTGTGCTTTCCCTTAGAGCACAGGGGTTCTTGGTGGGTGCGGAAGACTGAGGAAGGATAAAAAATGGTAGAAAAGGATCATGGAAGCTTGTCTTGATCTGGAATAGCTGGGGATGAGTGCAGCCTTCTGCTCTTGTTAGCAAGATTCTCGTGTTCATTTTGTGTCCACTGCAAAAATAATGGAGGGGTGGAGCATTTAATCAGCCACTATTATGACATAAAGTTCTGATGTCCTGAGCTGTCTCTGACACCACAAATGTCACTGTCATGGGTTTTGCTCATTCATTTCGTGCTGCTGAGATGAATACATCTCAAGCTGATCAGATAGAGGATATGGGAGAGAAATGTCTTACCCTCCATGTAGCCATTCAATAAAAACAAGAAAATGTGAGACAGACCCATGAAAACTGATGGTGGTGTTGAGGTATTGTAGAACAGCAACACAAACTCCTTTGTTCACAGCTGCTCTTCTACTGCAATCCCAACAGTAAAAGCCAGAGTAGAAAATTTCTTGTGGAGTATCAAATATAGCTTTTACCTTAAATTCAGACTGGAGAATATCCAGGCACACAAGAAATCTGTTTACTTTTTCTGGACTACCTGAATATGCTTTCGTGGCTCTCAGGGCTAACTAAACTCACACATTGAGGTGATGAAGCAACCAGGAAGAATCTCATGCGTGGTTATCTCACCTGTGTCAGCCAGCTACCCCAATCCCAGTGAAACTGTGAGTGGTTCTCTGGTCAGAGCCACGGAATGGCGAAGGAAGGGGAGATGTTGGTCTAAACCCTCCCTGGCAGTTGAGTGCTTCTGGTTTCTTCTCTGGTCACTGAGACGTGAGATGGGACAAGGCCTTGGGAGCCTAAAGCACAGGTGATGATGTGAGCACAGAGAGAGGCCATCCTACTGTGATGGTGTGGTCAGTCAGCCCTTTTCTTCCAGATGACCACTCAGGAGGTGCTGCCCACTGCTTGGAGCCCCTAGGACAGAGAGGTTTGTGTGTCTCTGTTGTGGTGCTCTGTTCTGCCGGAGGTCGCTGGTGCTAAAAGCTCTTTGTAAGCAAAAAAAAATGCTTGTTCTGCTTTGATTTACAGGATATTAAATCTCGTGTTGAGCCAAAGAAACAATTTGCTGTGTGGCACAGAGTGACCTGTCCAGTCGTAGTCACTGACCTCTATCCAAACAAAAAAACCTTACAAACATCTGCCTTAAATGGGAAAGATTTCACATATGCTGAATGCTCAAGTCTTGGGAACTGTGGTGCATTTTGATTAAATGAGAGCAGTTCCTGTGAAGCTTTGGGAACATTTCATTTCCTTGTGATAAGTCACAGTGGAAGGTGATAGGAGTTCCCTGACTTTGGCCACTTTGGGATGTCCTGCCTCCCGTTAGGAGAGTGTGGATGAGGTGGACATTGTTGTGTGGGTCTCTGAGGACTTGCCTGGTTATTTTCCAAAGGAAACAGGTTCCTAAATGTTGTGCAACAAGTGGAGCCTTGAGAGCAAGTAAAAGCTTGAACAGGATATGAACTTGTATTAGGGCTGGATCCAAAACTGGGATTTCTAATTGAGGTTTGACAGGCACTGGTTTTGGCACCCAGTCATGTGGAAATGTTGTGGGTTTTTTTATCTGGGTAAGTGTATATTGCACTAAAGACACTGGGTTGTGCTTGTTGGAGTGTTGTGCTTCCAGGACAGAGCAGGCTAATCTGTAAGACTGCTAATTGTCTTATCTGGAAAGCTTCTAATTCTACATACTTCACTGTATTATCAATTGGAAAGTAGGCTAAATATCTGATTTAGCAAACAAAATAAAACTTCAGAACTTCATGATATTTCTTTAAAACTCATTAAGCGATGATAAAAATCTACCAGTGAATAATATTAATTTAAACTTAGATGGAAGTAAATGAACTTGAGGATCTGGATGACTGAAATTATTCAAATGAGCATTTAGGGGTTTAATATTTCATCTGGACTTTGTTAGCCTGTAGTTACATGTGAATGTTTTTGTTGACCTGAACAATTCCTGCCTTTTTCTTCCTTCCCTGAGGAGTTCATCCCTCCCTTTCATGGTGGGGCTGTGTGGATTCACACAGGGGGTCCTGGAGAAGTGGGTGGGCAGGGCAGCTCCAGCAGCACTGATGGTGAACGTCTGACTGGGCTCTCATTCTCTTTGATCACCATTTTACAGAGTCCCTATGAAATGGGTGAGCTAATTCCCATTCTTTACCCTTTTTTGTTTTGTTTTTTTTTTTAGAGTGATCACTGCAAACATAGCAGGATGCACTTGGAATGCTTCACACACTTTTGGTTTTGTGTGCCTTTTCCTTAGGCTTCCTAAGCAAGATGAATTGTTGAATATATTTGCATGCTCTTGTGCTTCGAATTATGTATTCACGGATTTTATTTTTTTTTTGTCTGCACACAACTAGTTGGGTGTAGATGCTCATTTTTAATAAGAAAGTGGCAGGATTCCAATACATTGTTTTCTGCTTTTTTGTTTTTTAAAAAAAGTGTCATTCCCCCCAAGGAATTACAAACTAAGATGAGGCAGATTGAGGGCAAGCGTGTGGTTACAAACAACTTCTGAATAATTTCATTTAAGATGCTCAGTTATGACTTTGAAAACTTTGCAGGTAAAACACAAACTTTCTGAGTAAAGCAAAATCCTTCAGATCTACAATTCCCTGTGTGTGCATCTTCATTTTGTTTTGTTTCTTTCTGTTTTTTTGTTGTGTCTGTTGGAAGGAAAGTCTGAAATTATTCTGATATTCCATTCAGGCGGAAAACTTTGACAGAATTCGATATGTTTCAGTTCTCAATCTTAGTTTATGTTCTTAATCAAATCTCAGCTCTTGTCAAGTGATCTCTCTCGGTTTTGTGAGAGGAGGGTGGCATTGGGAAAGAAGACCTGAGAACAAGGGATGAGCCCTAGCACAACAAGAAGTCTTTTGTTTTCCCACCCAACTCTGAAAGACACTTTGGAAAAAGTGTCTTAATCCACAGTGGCTGAAGGGTCCCAGTTTAGATGCCTTTTCTGCCTGACTGGGAGGAGGGATCGGGAGTGAGCCATTCACTGATAACACCCCACAGCTCGTCAGGCCAGCATGGAGGGTGGTGAGATATTCTGTATTTTAGTGTGGCCTTCCCATTATTCCTCAAGCAGGGAACGTTTCATTTTCTCAGTGCATCGTGCTCCTCTCTGGGATGTGGCAGTGGAGTTAAAGCAATACTCATAATTCATTTCATTGCTTCAAAGAACCAGACATGATCACAGCAGAACCAAAAAATGAATGCTAAAACAGAGGCAAAAGGGTGAAATATATTACACTGATGACATTATGGCAACATAATGAAGAAACTGAAAGGCGCAAAATGAGATCTTATATTTTCCTTAAGTTTAGTAAACCCATTCTTTCCAGCTTTATGGATGTGATGAACATCAATAAGATTGATTAAAAAAGGCTGTAGAATGTTAAAATTATACCATGTTGCTCGCAGCTTCAGTATTATTCATGCTTACAATGGGCCGTTACTGATACACTGTTCTTCACTGAGGAAAATAATAAATTAATTGCTTTTCTTCTGTCTGTTTTTACCTTGCCTAGAGCTTGTCAACAGCTTCTCCGTAAAGATTGCTGCAATTGCCACTTGCATAATAAAATCTGCTTCTTCAGCTCGGCAGAGGCTTTGCCACGAGCCTGGTTTCCCCTGAAGAATTGGCTCTGCTTGCTCACAGTGCACAACCTGCTGCTCTTTGCTGGGAGCTGCGGACAAGGGACTGAGCTCTCGGGGCTGGCAGTGGCTGTGGAGGGACAAGGGCAGTGCAAGCTGTTGGGTTTCAGCTCAATTTTCTAAACACCTTGCTGCTACCACCAAAACCAAACCCCAACCAAAGCCTGTGGCTGCTGTAGGTCGTGTGCCACGTGGGAGTTTTGTAGGATGTATGGTTGTTTAAGCCTTCAGTTCCTATTTATGAGCTGCAAAGAGCTTCCACAGAGAATGATTTCTCCTTGACTCGACTGCACACCAGGAAAAGGAAATCCGATCGACCTCAAACACATCTGTTCATCCAGGAGACAAGAAGAAGGACCAGGGATGGTGTGAGGGTGATTTGAAGGGAAGCTGAGAAGGAACGTCCAGGCTGTGTTTGTGTTTGTTCAACTGAACAGAAGAGTTGTGCTTCTGGGAGGTGAACGTTCACATGGGGGAAATGTAAGGGGATTAAAAAGGAAATTTAATCTTTCATCAATTTCTCTGTAGAGCTGACAGTGTTAGGGTAATTAAACTGTTTACCTACATTTTGTGTGCCTGGTGTTACAGCTGGATGCTGTCACCCTCACTCTCCCCCACAGTGTAATTTACTGCCTTAACAAGTTGCTGAGCCCTCACCTGCCTGCAAACACATCCCCCCTGGAATGGGGAGAGAGGGGTTTGCACTCAGGGTGCAGGCGCTTTAGGGGTCCACTGAAGGATGAGGATCATTTTGATTCATATATCTATTTTTTAAATTATTTTTTTCTGAGTTGTGCCTTTTCAGTGAAGCAATATTTGTGCAATTGCAGTTCTGTAGGGAAGCCAGCCAAGCTGGTGTTTTGAAATCTGCTCATGCTACTCAGAGTGTCTTCCTGGTAAAGAGAGTTTATAAACTACAGGAGGACCATATGTGGCATTTTCATCATGTGAACGCTTTATGATTTCCTCAGGCTAACTTGGGGAATATCCTTCCTGGATAGGAGCTGTCTGTGCTCCTTTCAGTGCTTTTTTTGTTCCTCATAGGAAAACCAGCCAGACCCTGGCTGGCAGGAGCAGAAGCAACCAGGCAGGACTTTGCAGTTTGCTTATTTCCTTAATATGTTTTACTTCATACCACCTGCTCTTTCTTCAGTTCTGTTTCACTTAGCCTTTTCTGGTGTTTTGGATTTGGTTTGGTTTTTTGGTTGTTTTTTTTTTTTCCCCATTCTTTTACCTGATCTTTACTATCTCCTTCTATGTCCTGAGAAAAAGAGCTGATGATTGTTTGGGTCAGTTCATGTATTGTCTTTTTTCCCTCTTTGCATGTTGTTTTTAGAGCAGGAGTACTTCACTGCCCTGTGTGCATAGCACAGGGATACCGAAATGTAGCTCTAATAAGCTTCATTAACAATGTTTATTTCTGCCACTGACTTCATCCCAAATACATGAAGTGGTCAGTTTGACAAACTGATAGAAAAATTAACTCTTATTGCCCTGAAAACTCAGACACGAAAACATTCAAAATCTGTACTTTTCAAAGGAATCCTCTGCTTTCAGGAGAAGAAAAGTCCTTTTGAAAATATCAGTCTGAGAGATGAACCCTGTTTCTCCTTTCCTTTTTCTCCAGTAGAAACAGAAGTGCTCTCTTAGCACGGGCTTTGAAACTTTGGCTTTTCTGATGGTGTTTTAATGGCTTTCACAGAAGTTATACATAGAAGCAGGTATTAAATCCACCTTGCCACACTTACTTGCTTTCATCTGCTCCTGATGCTTTATGGGAAATAGTGCCAAAAATTGCCAGTGAAATTAAACTTGCAGAAGGAGGCATAAAGAAATGAGATTTTTTAGCACTGAAGCCAGGCTTGTGAATATCTGTGGCATCTTTGTGGGTAAAAGAGCATCTAGAAAGTGAGCAAGGCGGGGTGAGGCAGGATGGACTAATGCATTTACTGGTGCTGGGATAACAAGCAATGTCTTAAGGAGCTGTGAGCATTTGCTGTGAGATAAATTCCTTGAACAGTCCCAGAGGAGCAGTGGTGAGACACTGAACCAGTGTCTGCTCCAGGCTAAGGAAAGGCAGGGATGGGGGCACAGAGAGTTTATGCAAAACCTGAAAAGCAAACCAAAAGAACCTGTTGGATTCCCAGGCAGTGTGGTGGGCAAAGGCAAACCCCAGCCATTTAAATCCCTTTTTGTCTGTGTGCTGAGGTACCTGGGAGGTGGCTCTTCAGGGATCTCCTGTGGGCTCTGGGTGCTGTTCCCAGCAGGATTGCTGATGGGATTTCGCCTTTCAGAAATGCCAGCTCAGCTCACAGGAGCCCTGCGATGCCTGACATGTACTGGGAGTTGCTGCTGCTGGCCGCTGTTGGTTCACGTTGAAATGGTTATCTTTTTATTTTTTTCTCTTCAGCATTAAGTTTATATTACATAAACAGGGAAATTTGAGTGCTTTTCTGTTAAAAACTCACATGCTTTTTTCATGCAAAGGCAGACTTGATTTCAGTGCTTTTTTACCAAACTTGAAGTACTTTTTGGTCTATTTCTACATAACTCTTTGTGTTATCCTACGTTATTTTTCTCTACTGAAAGTCTTACTGAAAACAATTCAATTATTCATTTCAAAAGACTCTGCAAAGCAAGAAATAAAAATAAAAGAAAAATCATACGGCGTAAACTGTAAATTTTTAAAAAATTAAATATACCATTAAATTGCCCTTGATGAAACAAAAGCAAAACCTACCAAACACAGTGTCTGAAACTTGAAGTTGAAACTGTTATTGTAAAGTTAAAAAAATACTTTAATGGCTTCTAGAAGTTGTGAGAAAAGCTGTCTTTTCAACAAGATCCAGTTTTAAGGCATCTCTGATTGGCAATGCCATGCTGATTTTATTCCTCATATTTTTGGTGGGAGAAGTCAATTGAAGATGTAGTTCTTAAACAATGCTATGTAGTAGCATTGTACAGAAAATCTTAAATAAGGTAAAATGCTTCTGGTAGAGCTCGTGTGAAAAGGAGTAACTCTGGGGAAACCAAAGTCTTTATGAATACTTATTTAGATTTATTGCATCTACAAAACACATTAGCACTCTGAAAAACACCATACCTATAAAAACAAATGAGCAAACAGCAACTGTATACAAAGGTACTTACGGATGCTGTGGGCCACTTTCCACTCGCTTGAAAGAGAGGAAATATGAGCAAACAATTATATGGGTTTTTTGTGCCATTGTGGTGCTGACACTCGTTTGTTTCTGTCTCAGGAAAGGCTTTTATTCCTTCCCAGGCACAGTAACAATATTCATCCAAGCTTCTACAGCTTATCTTGGGACTGCAACCCTGTTGCAGCAGGTTTGGGTTTTTTAATACTTTGGGGAAGGTATTTTGCCTTTGCATAGATGAGGAAGTGGCCAGGGGGCTGTTCGACAGCTGATCTGTGCAAAAGCTCAAGAGTTCAATTATTTCACCTCCCCTGACAGAGATATCAAAGCAGTTGCTGTGGAACGTGGGGAGCAGGGAGTGCACCAGGCTGAGGAGGAAGTGAACGAGTGCAGACAGTAGCACAAGAAAATTTCCTTTCCTTCCTTCAGTCTGTGCAGAGGGTAGGGCAGAAGGGGGTTGAAGTGTGCTTGTTGGTGGCCTCTGTGTGTTGGGAAGCTCTGACCGGGCACTCTGACCTGGCCCTGTAACCAGAGGGCCTGAGCTGGGCTCTCTTCTACCACAGAAACCTGAAACCTTCAGTGCTGGGATCCACAAGGGAAGGAGAATCCTGGCTTTTGAGTCTCGTTTGTAAACAATGCTGGTATCACAGAGGAGTGCAATGCCCTGCTCTGGGCCCAGTTTCCAGTTGTCCCAGTGGGGCTGCCAGACGCTGGTCCTGGTGGACAGAGCTGTGAACAGGCTCTGTTCCACATCCACCCAGGGGAAAATCTCAGCTACCCTGTGGCCATTCCCATTTCCACCTGCTCGTGGGACCAGGGAGGCCACCGTGATCATCCTGTCTGACCTCCTGCCTAACACAGGCCATGGATTTCACACAGGAATTTTTGGAATCAGCCTGTAGCTTCCAGCACAACTTTCACAGCTGCTGCAAGAACTACTGCCAGGTTTTAGCTACAGTACCTTACAGATGAGGGATAAATCTCTTACTGGCAAGGCAGTTCTCACCTAACTGTACAAAACCTTTCAAAAACAAACTGCATGTGCTCTGCTATAAAATTCTTTCTAGAAAAACCAACCCAACCCCTCAAAAACTCCTTAATGCAATCAAAGGTTTTGTTGTTGGTGGTGGTGGATGGCAGCTCCATTTATGTGATTGATCCTTTTATTTCTGGTGACACCTAAGCTTTGTTTATTTCTCTCTGTGATGGGCGACTCTAGAAACTGTTTGGCAAATACTACAGAGCCTTGGCATTTCTGATTTTCAGCAGTCTTACTATCTCAGTAGTGTGTTTTAGGTTTTTTTCTGTTTTGTTTCAGATTGCACTTTGGTTCTTCACATCTGATGTGGATTTGTATCTGTTTTGTAGGTGGCAGCTATTTAATTCAGGAAAAGAGTGACTTCATCTGAGTGCTTTGGAGTTGTACAGCTCAGCCAGTTACTGCTTATTTCTAATAACAGCCAATTGCCTTTTTTTTCTTTTTTTGTAATAACAGTGTTATGTAGGCATTAAAATCTCCTGCTTACCGTAAATGGCTTTACAATTTAAATTGCATGTAACTTATTCTTACTTTATTATGAAAAGTGTTACCTTCTTTCCCTTACTCTAATACTTACTGTAATACTTAAATCTCTTTTTCTTATTAATTACTGAAGTGTTTCAGATGTTTCATACGCTGATCTCCCAAATAAACATCACCTGTAGATCCACTGTGCTCTCTATCATTACCATATTTTACAGAAACTTTGAAGCACTCTCTTTAATTCCTTTGTGATCCATTAGTATTTCACCATGAGGAAAATAGGCAAGTGTGTCGTTACAGAGGGAATGCAGCCTGGGATCAGAATGAATAATAAAAAGCTTTTCTGTCTAATGAACATCTGAGCCTTTAGAAAGATATTTCTTAGGGCGGGAACATGAAGTTCAAACCTTGGAATGGTTTGTGAAATGAATATAAAGAGGTATGGATGAAGTTAATCAAGGCATTTCATTGAGATATTGTCCTTTTACATTTAGAACAAAAGCTAAAAACATCCTATAATTCTGAAGTCTCTGTGAAGAAATTGGTTATAAAATGTCAAAACATGACTTTTCAGCAACTTAATGGTTTTCTGTTTGGTTTTTTTTTCCTGCCAGAACAGAAAATTCATCTGAACAACAAGAAAATAAATTTTTAAAAAGTCATAACTATTTCCACAAAAATGATTAGCAAATCAATATTTATTAAGAATTATTTAAAAATTAATGAGCAGCTCTAGTTGAGATGTTTCAGAAAATGACTCAGACAAGACCCTTGAGCATTAACTAAGAATGAACTGTCTGGCCTCGCTGCTGGAGATTGGAAAAATCTGCCTGTGTACCTTAATCTTGGACATTTTTGTTCTGTTTTGATATTGTCTGCTACAATGCATGTGCAGTCCTTCCACTAACCAAATAATTTATGTAGTCAGCCACTCAAATACAGTAAAATACCAGATGATATCTCTGCAGAATCAATGTAATATTGCATGGGGGAATTGCTTCAGCCAGAAAGGATTTCTCTTGAAAAGTGAGCATTGCTAGAGGAGTTTCTGATGCCTTTTTCTTCTGCATCAGGATATGGTGCTCAATTTAGCATAGGAATCAGCTCATCAAATCTCTTAGTAAGGCAGGGGTTTATGTGCTCTTCTCATTCTTCCCTTCCTTCATCCTGTAGAGGAGCAGAAAGGAGTTTCTGGTTTCTGTTTGGGTGTTGCAGCTGGTGTCAAAGCAACAAGCCTTGTTATTAGGGCTAATGCTCCCTGTGTTCCCCCTCTGCCTCTCTCACACGCACAGGGGGATCACAGCAACCTGACATGAAATGTTTGGAACATCCAGTCTCTGCTATGCAATTATTGATTTTTACACTGCATTCCTACCGTGCATTTCAGTCATGCTCCAGTATTTTACTGACTCGGAGGTAATGTGTGTCTGAAAAGCTGAAAGCTATAAATTTTATGTTAATTGACAATATAACATCTGAATTTAGAAATACCTGGCATGAATAAAATGTAAAACAGGATGATTATGTGTGATTAAATAGTTGACTTTTATATTGTATATTAGTCATGCCATCATCCAATTAAAAGGATAATGGAAACAATAGTGATTTTTAATTTTTAAGCCAGTGTGGGCTGCATTAAGGGGATTATGGAGCTTTATGAAGTAGTTTGCATAATGTAATGCTCAAGAATAGAATCTGAGTCAAAGCTGAGCTGCACATGGTAAATTAGGCAACTTTTACTTTCTCCTTGATGTAACTCTGGACTATAAATTTTGCCAATGAAATTTAATGGAAGTGTCTCGAAGTTATGAAGAGATTTGCAGAACGAGGTTGCAATTCATGCTCTCTTTTCCAAGAATTCTTTTCAGGCCTGACTTTGGCTTTGGCACGTGAGTGCTGAGGTCAGGATGGCTGTCTGGGGGTTATGTGCTCTACTAGACCAGACTTTGTCTTCAACAGAGACTGATTTAAATAATTGTGGATACTCCATGCCAGAATCTGCCACTATATTTGATCCACTGAAGCCTGCTCTGTGCACTCTGTTGCTTATTACCATTAGTGAGCCTTGTTCACCTAATTAACCTAATGATCCTGTTCATTTCATCTGATTAACTGCATGGTGAAAATACAGCAATGTGGCCTCTGACACCACTGCCAAAGGTCAAAGGCACTGAACGAGACTTGTTTGCCTCTGTGACCAAAGAGCACAGGGCACAACCCAGAGAAATTTGAAGCACTGTGGGCAAGGTGTTCCCTCTCCCCCATCTCATTTAAAACTGGCAATGGCTAATTCAGCATCTTCAATTTGGTTCTGTTCTTCCCATCAAACAAGAGTATTTCAGGTATTTGGTGGTTATTGCAGTGGAGCTGACGTTTTTATTGTGAGGTTTTTTGGTCCTGCTCGTGTGAAAGTCTCAGCCCTCACATTAATCTTGTCAAAGGCAAAGAGTTTTATATGTTGCATAAAATAGCTGCACATCTGTTGTTTTTAATAAGGTTTGCGCATTCAGGACTCCTTCAAAAAAAATTTTTATAATCCAGCGTTTTATGCATCCTTATTATTCTGTAATTCTTTACGAGTTTGTTTGAATTGACGGACAGTTTTATTCTGAAAATCCCTGATCTTCATATTTGTCACTGGGATCATGAGTGAAACTGAATGGCAAAAAATAGATTTATACTGGTGTGTTAATTACCTAAACTAAAGGATGCCAGTGCTCACTCATATCATAAGGGAGAAACAAGCCTCTTCTGTTTTTAACAAGAAACCTCTTAATGCAACAAGAGATTTATAACTTAGCTGCTCTGAATTCCTCACTCGGAGTTTCAGTGGTTTAATGCAAAGATAGTCACTCTAGGGATACCTGGCTGTAGGAATGTCTGAATTAGTGCTTTTGGAAGGGGATGATTTAAATGGTTTCCTGAAATTGCAAAGGAGACATTTACAAAGCAGTTCTAATGATATGTAAAAGTAATTGAAATGTGAAGCTATTTTTCCTGATTTCCTATTGCATTTGACAGCCTCTTTCCTCCCTCATTATTATGTGTGAACGTAAGGAAGAAAAGGAGAGATTGGGGTACAGTCTGAGTTTTGTCTGAAGCTGAGGCTGCACATGCAGTGTAAAATACTGGTGCTGTGAAAAAGATAAAAGGTGCTGGGCTTATCTGTACAAACTGACACTAAAATTGACTCATGCCATTTTCCCAGGAAGCTCTGTTGGGTGGCTGGGGGTGTTCTACAGACCCCTGGCTTGCAGGGCAGAGGTACCACCTTCCCTGAACATCCCTGGACTCACCAGGACTTGTTTGCTGTGGTTTGGAGGTGGCAGAGGACAGGGACACGAGGATCCATGTCCTGGGTGGTTTGTCCACAGCTTGGACCAAAAACTATCAAGTAGCCACAATATTTTAAAGTGAATGCTTCTGTGTTATGGGGAAGGAATTTAGCATTTCTGAGTGTGACCTGTGGCTGTGTAAATCAGGGGAGGATTAGTTGCATTCAAAAAATAAAAGCATTGCCTGAACATGGCAAGAGCCATGTTAGAGGAAAAAATTTGCAGGACAAATTATGCACAACTTTGGTGCACAAAGAACTCGAGTCATCCTTCCTGGTGTTGTTGAAGAGGGTTGTTTCTGAGCCTTTTATTTACTTTGTCTCCCTCAGCAGACCTGGGAATTCTTTATATTTAAGAACTGATCTTCTACTTTATTATTTCTATATTTTGTAATAAAATGCGGCTTTAGAGACTGTGAACTTTTTCCTGTCTTTTGGTCTGTCTCTTTAAAGGAAAGAAGGATGGGAAGAACAGTCCATTACTAAATTCTATCTGAATTAGACCATCAGCCAGCCCTGGAAATGAACCTTTTTTTTGCTCTTGTGGAAGAGAACCAGATGCATGAACTGATACGCCGATATTGATTATTTTTTAAAACACTTTTGTTTTAAGAGGGTGCTTTAGAGCAGCAACAAAGATTTGGTTTCCCAGAATGTCATTCCTGGGAGTTTCTTCACCCAGGTAGTGGATGCATTTTTGAGTGATGGACATCCTGGGAAGTTCGTTTTGTTTCTGCAGTGATTTGCACTCCTCTGTGTCTCAGCCAGGCACAAGCTATAGTTTTGTGCTTTCCCTTTAATCTGGTTCCAGTTGGCATCACTTTCAGTTCTGTTGACCTGATTCTTCTGACACTTGGAAAAAATCAAAAATGACCCAGGACACAACCAATTTCTTCACATTGGTGCTTTTGGGTTGCGCCAGCTTCCAGTGGCTTCAAAGCAGGCAGGACTTGACCACTGGTGGAGGGGTCCCCACACCGTCCCACACCGTTCCCTGCTGCTCCCACCGCTGATGGGGCAGTGGCCACCTGCAAGTGGCCACAGAGCTCCTGCCCTTGGTGCCGTGAACCCAGAGCAGGCGCTGTGGGAGCTGTGGGGCCGGGTGGGGTCTGAGAAGCAGTCCTGTTGGAGGCACAGCGAGCGGCTGGCTTCCCACAGCGAAACATTTGGGTAATCCGTCGCCATCTGGCTTTATTTTGCAAACCCACTCAATTGGCCAACACATTCAAAATATCACTGCAGCTTCTTTCTCAGAGAGAATCTTGGAAAACAAAAAAAAACAAAACAAAACAAAAAAAAGCCTGATAAAATTGCTTACAGTTTTTTTTGCTGTTGAAATTGTAAGGGATTTTTTTTACATTCATGTTATCATTAGGTTTTGTAAAATAGCCAAAAAATGTACTTCTGTGGGAAATGCAGATCCATGGTACCTTTCACAAATGCTGTGATTTTATTAGGTACTCAAATAAACTGTGGTAATGAGCTGGTTCAGCCAAGTAGACTGAAAGGCAGTGACTCAGTGTTGAGCCATATTTAATTTATTGGGGTATGGGTGGTCTAGCACTTAGAGACAGAGATACTGGTGCTTGAGCTCATCTCTCCTGTCCCTCCCGTCCTTATCAGATGCAATAAATGCTCCTGTCTACATTTGCATTATTGGAATGGCTATGCTCCCAATTTGTGTGGGTTTGGTGGGGCAGATCCAGAATGGATGGCAATAGAAAGTCAAACGACTCGAAAACAGAGCTGTCTGCTGTTAATTCTTGGCTCATCTGACAACTTTCTGTCCTTGAGGGTATTTCTGAAGAGGTAACAAGGACAAGGATTATAAAGGAATATGCTTTTGGAGAATTTGTCATCCTCAAAGTTTCTCAAAAGATGGGCAATTTAAAATCCAGTTGTGCTGTTTGTCAGCCCCACATGTGACTGTCTCAGAATGAGCAGGACATGAATTCAAGTAAATTAAAACAGGTAGACTACAAAAAACAGAATCAAACCCAACAACAAACCAAAAAACACACAAAGCCCCCACCAAATCATAGCCCTGGCGCAGTCTAACAGTCTAGCACTGTTCAAAGATGCAATAAAAGGTTTGTTTTGTACATCTCACTCTTAGATAGCAGGGGAAATTAATGCCCTAGCCTGAGGCCTCTGTGTTAATGACCCCCAGCTATGCAGGGATGAAAGGTTTTGTACATCAGCTTGTTCCCCACTGCTGAAATTCTTTGTGGAGCCACAGCCTTTCATGCAGGGTTCTTTAAAATTTAAATTCATAAATGTATCAAACATGGGCATTCTCCTTTTTCATTGCTCCCTCTTTTGCATTGAAATGTGATCATATTAGAGTGGATGTTTACTGGGGAGAGTCTCCTTTTCAGAGGGATATTTATGAAGTCTTAATTGGTCTGATGGCTGTGCTCTGAAGATTAGGCTACTCCCCATAGATAACAGGATTGCAAGGGCATGCAGTGATAGAACAAGGGGGAATGTCATCAGACTGGCAGAGGGCAGATTCAAATTAGCTCTTAGGAGGAAATTCTTTGCTGTGAGGATGAGGCACAAGTTGACCAGAGAAATTGTGGGTTTCCCATCCCTGGGAGTGTCCAAGGCCGGCTTGGACGGGGCTTGGAGCAACCTGGGGTAGTGGAAGGTGTCCCTGCCCGTGGCAGGAAGGTTGGAACTGGATGAGCTTTAAGGTCCCTTCCCACCCATTCCATTCTATGAAAATGATAAAGCAGACTTAAAAGAAGAATCATGATTTTTCCAGCTGTCTGTGGTTCCGTAAATGTCCTCCTCATTCCCCTGCTTTGCATCCATCATGGATCCATAGCAAAACCTGCCTAACAGTGTTTCTGAGAAGGCTCTGACTGTACTGAGCACAGCCCCAGCTCCTTTGCTTTTCCCATGCAGAGCTCTTGTGCTGACACAAGGGGCTGGATTCAGAATGGCTGTTCCATTTTCCCTCTGGCTGCTTCTGTCTTTTCAGTCTTATGGCATTAAACAATCCCAGGCCAGGTCCAAGAATGGTTGATCTGCTGGGTTTTCAGTGAATGCTGATCAAAATTAGGCATCTAAAGCCACCTATGCTCCATTTGACTGAAGGAGGCAAACATGTCCTAGGGATCTCTGGCAGTGTCTTGGTGCTGCCTTAAAGAAAATAGTCTTGGTGTAGGTAATTATCTCAGGCTGCATAAACTCAAGTCTTGTGGATTCTTACAGACAAATACACTTCAGACCTTATCCTGTGCTCTGTATCCGTTGATCAGTGTGATCACTGACACAGGAAAAACCCATTTGAAAACAAGCTTGAATATAAGCCAGAGGAAACTGAATCTGAGCATAAGAAAATGTATAGATCCTAGGGCCAAGAAGGACCACTCAGACTGGCTACTCTGGCCTCCTGTAAATGGAGTAATTCATGTTTATTTTGACCCTTTCTTATTTTCCCGGTGAGAATGGCAGCTCTCCGTGTCCTTTGCATCAGCTGTAGGATAACTTTTCACCTCTGCTGCTCTGATGTGTGAGATCCTGGACCTTTTTGCTGCAGGTTGCGGTGCTGTTGGAGGCTCTGTGCAACCCTGGGATACCCTGGCAACTCTCATTCTAATAGAGCAGTGTCCTACCTACAGAAAGTTTCCAGTGATGTGGATTTCAGGACATTTCTAATCAGTTTGGACTAAACGAGCTCATTGGTTTAAACGAATCATGGCAGAAGTACTGCCACAAATTTTAGAGGTGGAGAGTTATCATCTATTTAATTTACAGTCTTTAACCATGGTATGAGGATGGATTTAATTCTGAACCAGGTTATGATTGTTCTTAACACCTTTTTAATTGCAATGGTCCCTGCTGGAATGGACAGTTGTCATTTTAAATGTAAAGTGCTCTGCTTATTGCACAGGAGCACAGCTCAGTTGAGTTTGAGCATTGTGGGATGCTTTCTAAAGCACTGTAGGAACATTAATTCATTTCTGATTATCAAAGTTGTGCTTTTGAACATTTCTCTTTGATCAACCTACAATATTTGCTGTCTTTGTGGGGAGTGTACCAGTGTGAGGATGGCACTTGTGTTGCTTCAGTGGGGCTGCTGATCACCTGCCTGTTTTTTTAGGATTCTAGACAAATGAAAAATATTAAAACTGGGGTTAATAACGATCTTTCTAATATATTTAACTGATAGTCTTCTTTAGTTGCTTATTTACACTTAATTTGCTTGCATGAGAATTGCATGACGCAATGCAGACTCCTCAGTCCTGGAAAACACACTATATATTGATTTACTGCCTGAAGTTAGAGACTCAAACACAGGCTTTAATAAGGCCAGTTGTTTTGGCATGTTAACAAAATGAACATAATAGGCAAAACAATCAGCAGTAATCGCTGGTAATGCCTCTGCCATTCATATGGGTAGCATTAATAGATCTATTTGGAACAGAGCTCATGTTGTCAAGAATTTCTTATTAATTCAGAAGTCGTTTAGAATTAAAGCAGAATGCCACTGGACTAAATTTTAGCATATCTGTATTCAACCTACAGTACCATATATTCATAGAGGAAACACAAGTGACTGACTTGATTGCTCCTTGGTTTAAGGTTTTTTGTAGAATAACGAGTGGAATGAGGGGTGGGGCAGGGGAGGTTGGGTCTGAAGATTGCCTGATTATTGCAATATTGTGGTGGAGAGCTGGTCAAGGGCTGGGCAGAGCAGCCTCTGACAGTCCTGGGCACACGCTCCAGGAGGAGATGAATGTGTTCCTGCAGCTCTGCCTGCTCCCGTGCCACCTTTGCCCTGACTGCTCATTATCTCTCTGCCAATTAGCTGTGAGGGTTTGATGAACATCGCCAAGCTCCACCCACCTGCGAGAGCACACAAGTCTCCTGTTTTGATGTTTCTTTTTTTCTTCATCTACTGGGAACCAAATAATGCAGTCCTTTAACTCTGTGTCCCCTCGACAGCTTTAAAATTATATAAATTCACACATCCATCATAAATATGTATTTATACATACCTGTTGTTTCAGGCTGCTGGCAGACTCCAGTTATAATCAGTTTAAATTCTGACAAGAATATGCAGATGCTGGATATTCCATGAAATTTATACTAAATTATAGTTTCTGGAAAACCAACTACCAGCAGCTTGGGCCATTTGAGCTGCTGACATCCAGTTCTCTTTCTGCCTGATGTATTTACTCTTGAACAGCAGCAGAGCCTGACAGCAGCATCCCTGGGACACCTGCAACACAACCTGTGCTGTGTTTGGAGCGTGCTCCTGCACTGCTTCCTGCCTCAGCTCTTGGGGCTTTACGCTGTTGATTAAAATGACAACTATTTATTTATTTAAAATTTAATCACAACTGCATTCAGGGATCTATGAAAAGGTGGTTTTGACATTTTTCACACATCAATGTTTAATTAAAAGTCACCTGAAAACAAATAAGGAATTGGGGATGACATTTTGCAGGAGTTTTTACCTGAGCTCTGTAATTCCTGGTGCGCAGTACTTGAAGGCAGACATTATGAAGCTGCTATGTGGGATGTGGATGAACTTCTATCCCATTTTATGGGTCTAAGAGACCTGTAAGAATAAGCAGAAACTCACAGAATGATCAATACTATGAACAAGAACTCCGGACAGTAAAATATAAGCTTAAAAAGTGATGGGTATTGCTAAAGTATTTTGGATAGATTTCACTTTCAAAGCAAACCCTTACACACCCGAGTGCTCTGCACAATCCATAGCAGAAATTAATATGCAAACGTGCCAGAAAAATGATGGAGGAATCTCTGGCAGCTGGGAGCTGACAGCGCTGTTGCTGGCTGAGGGAAGTGTGACCTTTTCTGGCAGTTCTGTGTGGACATCTCTGTGCAGTTTTGGGTGATTTGCTCCTGGGTAGGTGCTGTGTGACACCGTGGGTTTCAGTGAGGCTCCACCAACATTAAGGAGGTATTTGATGAGAATGAAGTTTGTCCATAGATGCCAGATAAAGTGAATCTATCAAATTACAACTGAAAGGGAAATGAAACCTTAAATAATTCTATGTGGCATCTTCGATTATTTTTAATAGTTGATTTTTTTTTTCAGGCTAATTAATTTGAGACACTAAAGTGGGCTAGATTTTTAAAAATCTTTTAATACAGATAGACTTCCTGTGAAGTTGCGAAGAGATGCAAGAGAAGGACAAACCCTCAGAGCTGCTCATCCCTCAGCACAGGCCAAGGGAGGTTTTGCTTCTGACTGGTTTAGAAGGAGAGGCTGCCATGTGGTGATGGTGGTGATGTTTTTCAGGTGGTGTGTCCGGGTAGAGCAGAAATTCTGACACCTCTGAAGCAGGAAAAGGCAGTTTTGCTGATGGCAGTTCGTTAAGGTTGACAGGGTGCCGGTAGCATGTTTTCATCCTTGCTGTGTTCTTCCCTTTTGCCCAAAGGATTGACTGCGAGGCAAATTCGGCTGCTGCTAATAAGCACTTAGTAAAATAGTCATGACAGAATTACCTCAACGTTGGCACGTACCACAGCCCACATCATGTTCTGGGGGGTTTCTGACAATGGCCTCTCAGACTGATGAACTCATAAATTGTGATGTGAAATAATGGACTCTTATTTGAATCTGGTTTGCACTGCAGAAGCAGACCAGGAGTCTGTCACTGCACCTGAGGACAGGCCCCTACATGATCTTTAAATGACTGCAAAAATGTTGACATGAGTGGAGTGGAATCAGGCAGTTCCCATCAACGTCAAGACCAAGTTGAGATGGATAGCTGTGAATCCTGGCTGTGTTCATGGCCAGAAAAACCCCAACTCTATTTCCATGGATTCGAGGCAGAGAGATGCTCAATGGATTGCTAAAATAAAAATCTGGCAAATCAGAAACTTGATCCTAGTTCTTTTTGACAGTTAAAAGGATAAAAATAGACTACTTTTCTCTCCTAAAGGAGAAAATGTTCAGTTGCAGAGCAGGTGTCCAACAGCTAACTCATGGCCAGAGCAAAGCAAAGACTGACACGTTGCTGATGGATTTACTCTGACTTGGGGCTGGATTCTGCTCCAGATGTGCCTGAGCTCTGCTTGCCACAATAAATGTTCTTCTAGTGCTCTCACTTCCCTCGCCCCTGGAAATTTAGGAATGCATTAGATCAGTCCCTGAAGCGAGAGAAAGCAGACTGCAGCAACAAACTCCACTGCAAAGTTAGTAGATCTTGTTTTAGGTGAGGGATCCCTCATGTGGGAATTCTGTCAAGTATAACTCTAATCTTATTTAAAGTCCCAGAGAACCTGAGCCCTGTTTAGCTGGGCCTATCAAGGGATCAGTAATTTGTGATCAAATATGCTCAGAACCTTTCAGGATTTGACCTGCACTTATTAAAATCTATGATTACATATTTGACAAAGAAACAGTAAAATGTTCTGTTCAGCTTCAAGAGTTTATGCTGTTACAGTCTTGGTGGATTTTCCTGTGTGTTTTTTTGTGGCTCCATCACTTGTAGCTTGAAATGGGTTATAGGTTTCTGATTTAAACCCCCTGCAACAAATATGGCAATTAAAAATGTTTTGATGCTGTTTAATGTCTGTGGATCCCTGCATGACTCTGCATTTCAATCTGTCCTCTTTGCAGTCCGTGTTTTGATATGACAGTACAATCAAGGGAACATCTTAACACAGCCAGGGTGAGGGAACACATTTATCTGCTTCTGCTGTCCATTGTCATGCAGAAGGTATTATCTCTTCTTCAGGTGGCTGCAAAATGACTTTCTAAAAATTCTTGGAAAAGTTACAATTAAGCCCATATTTACTGGGATTTTCACATTCCAGTGCCTGTGGTTCTGCAGAATGTTTTGTTTCAACATTTTGGGAGTACTTCGTCTGCATTTATTGGTTCAAACAATGAAAAAAGAAATTAATACTTTTCATGTACACTAAATCACTTCCTTGCTGAAAACCAGTTTCAAACCCACATAAGTGGGCTTCTCCAATGCCCTTTTATTCATGAGGGTTAAAAACTGGCAACCCACAATTGCATTCCAAGCAATCCAGCTCTGTTGCCATGGAGACAGCCAGGATGTTAGTGATCTGGATTATTATTTGAAAAGCTGAACCACTTCCTTGTGTGCCTCCTCCTTCCTCTTCCCTAATCCTGAGATCCCATCAGGCTTTGAATGTGCAACCTGGTCTTGGAAGGGAATTGGCTTTTTTAGTACTTCTTCCCATTGAAGGAATTTTGAGATTTGGGCACACTCCACTCCTGAGCTGTGAGCCCTACATGCCCTTGTCCTCAGGAGTTCACGTGTAGGATAGTCTGGATCTTAATCCACACCTCCATCAGTGCCAAGGCTTTGGCATTTTAGGTCAACTTGTGTTTCCACATCCTCCTTCCAATGCAAAGAGACAGGGTTTACACCTGCACACTCTTATCAGTGGTAAAGCTTAACTTCTCTTTGCATAAACCCCAGATTTCTTGGGGGAATATGTTAGATTTTATCCTCAAAGAGTGTATTTTTTTTTTTCTCCTGGCTGACTGCAGAATGTGGGATAGGCTTTGCTTTACATGGTCAGGTTAAATGTTTAATGACATCTGTAGCTAAGTTGTCATTAGCTCTTATTTGGTACCCTTAGGCAAAAACTAACTTAAAGCTTGAATTATCAAGACTACTTCTGGTTGACAGAAAAATATTATATTGCGTTATATAAAAAAATAAATTAATTGCTCGTCCCAAAGTATCAGAGATGTTTGCCATTTGTAACAATGCATGAGGTGTTGACAAGTTTAAAGACAAAAAAAATTGCTAAAACTGAGTAGGGGGAAAAGATCAAAGCAAACAACCCCCCAAACTTTGTAGTTCCTGTCCTTGAAAAGTACAGTGTAATCTTTCCTTATTTATTAATTCCACTCCACTTTGCCCTCTCTGCCATAATGCAGGCTCCAACAAAGAAGGTGACCCCTAAGTATTCAAAACAAGTCTGGAGTAATATACTAATAAAAATTCATGTGGTGTTTAAAAAAAAAATAAAAGGGAAAAGCTCAGATCTTTGTTCAAGGTCCATTAAAATGTACAGACCATTCTGCAATACTTTCATTAGCAAGCTCCTTGCTCAGAAAAGTCCTGCCTATTGTGTGATGAATCCCCCACAGTATTATTGACTGTCTTGTCCTCTCCAAAGGTAGGAGATAAAGATAATAACAATAATAAAAAAAAAAAGTAATATGGTGGAAGAGTGATAGCAGACAAGTTTCATATGCAGTCTGGTATGAGATGCATTAGCTTTTGGCAAACTCTGTTTGACCTCACATCATTTGGCCATTCAATATCATCGAAGGGGTCCATAACTCACCCTACAAATAAATCAAAATGTTAGCAAAGGTCTACCTCAGTTTGCTGTACAATACCTGAGCCCTACAGAGAACTCCTCTAATGCTGCCATGAAGAAGTAAAGGGCAACCAAAAGCAGAGGTAGATGCAAACTTTAGGGCTGGAATAATTTATCATGCCTGAAAACCCCTGTGCAATGAAGGATCCTTTCAAAGGGGAAGCTCACAATCCAGCAGATCTTTTCTCAGCTTTAGGGACTAAGGGACTAATGTTGCTTAGGAACAACCTGCATATTTAAACACTGTTTTAAACAAAAATACCACAATTCAGTTAATGAATTCTGAGCTCTGAAACTCTAATTTCTGCACTACTACCTTGTCTAAAGGCTGTCTTGGCTGGAAATATACGAAAACATACCGGAGCAATTTCTCAATCATTGAGACAATCCATAAGTTAATTCCTGTTTTGTCATCTCCCAGTGAAGGTTTTCCAACTGGTGCCATCCCCTGTGTGTTTTAAGTACCACACATTCTTTCAAGGCTGTGTAATTGGGTAACTGAACTGTCACCACTTGGTGCTCTGTCTCTGGAAGTCGAGGGTCTCTGGAGCTGTAAATAATAACTACTCCTGCCTTTGCATCCAGCAATCCTGGGTTTTGTTCTTCCCATTATGCAGAGAGAGCAGTGAGGAGCTGCTCAGTGAACTGAGCATTGGAAGGCTGAGAAATTCCTGCTTGTTCTGGATGGGTGAAGGACCTTGAGGATGCCTCTGGTGTAGCACTCTGGGACAAGGGAACTGGGATCTTCCAAGCTGTATAAAACCTGTTCAGCAGCAGAACTGGCGGTGTTTTAATCAGCTTTGTGTTCATTTTCCCCGTGGAGTCTGTAGGGTTCTGCTCCTACCTCACAGCAGTGTGGTTCTCTGTGGGTGCTGCTGCTCAAACAATGGAATGCTCCAGATGACAGGACTGCTTGTCCCATGATATCATCCTCCTCAAACAGTCTGTGCCTGATGAATTGTAGCTGTCACTGAATAAAGTGTCTTCTCAGGGCTATTATGGCTGTGGCAGGTCTTTCCTAAATATTCAGTTCTGCTCCGTGTCAGAACTGAAAAGGATCGCTGCATCCATGAGGGGAGGGTTCACTTTCCAGGTGGGTTTGCCTCAATGCACAAATACTTTACCAACTCATTTCTTTTCTGTGTTCTATTGAAGGTTTTCTAAACATTCAATAAGCATATTAAAAAAAAAAAAAGAAAGAAAGGAAGGAGGGAAATCTAGAAGATAAAGGGCTTAGAATCAGCTCAAAGAAAAACAGTCACTTGTGATAAATGTAAGGCAGGTTGTAATTGATCTCAATATTGAAGAATTTTACCTCCATTAGCTTTATGGGCTCCTATTACACGCTCTCCAATCTTAAGTAAAACTAGATCCATGTGAGCCTTTTGTAAATAAGATCAATCAAAGCTCCTTTAAAGATTACCAAGATGATGAAGACGTTTTTTCCAAGCTTTGCTCTGCAGCCCCACCCCTACATTTTGCTGGGAAGTGAAGTCTCTGCTTTTTGACAATGACACTGGGGGGAAACCCAGAGTCTTTGGCTTTGCCTCGTGTAAAGGAAGTGGAATTTGGTGAAATCTGTGTCATAAGGTGAACACAAGAGGACTTTGTCAGGAGTTGAATTTTGAGAGCTGTCCAGGCTTCAGTATGCCCATGAACGTGGGATCACTATCACAGTATGATTCACCTAAAATGCAGGCACAAGTTTACTTTTAGGATTGCAATTTTTCGTGTATACTTTTCTGCTTTTGTCTATGAGAGGGATGAGTTTTCTTTTCCATTTTCTGTGGCCTTTGTGGCTGCATTTGTGCTTCCTGCTGACAGTGAGTAGAGGTTTCAAGCATCATACTTAGTGCTTATTGCTATTATCCATCAATACAGTGGCATACAATTCCACTGATTTTAATATAATTGAAGCAAATTAATTTTAATAACTAAAATCTGAACATTAACATTAGTTGAAATGGGAATAAAATTGCTCCCATCTCGTGTTTAAATTACTGCTTCTTTTCATAAATTTTAAAACAGCTGACTCTGGATTCCTACCTGCGTTTTGGGGGGAAAAATTTATTGCTGCTATTTTTTAACAAGGACTCATGCAGAATTCTATTGGAGCTGTAGTTATGCCATAGATAAAGTGCAACAAAAAGGCTGACTGCTGCACCAGGAGCCCACAGCAGAGAACATTACAGCAGAATTTCCTGATACGTAACTGGGCATCCCCAAAGGGTGCAACACATTATTAACCATGTTTTCAAATGGTGCTAATGGATTGAATTGGAATGAAAAGTCAAATATTTGACTCATTGAAATAGTACATTTTATGTCAGGTTTTATGGAATTACTTATTTTATCATTCTTGCATAAAAAACTCAAAATGTTTAATGCTGGAATTATTTTGACCTTTGTTCCAGCTTTTCCTAGAGGACTTGTTCTGCTGTTTTGGCTTGAAATTATTTTTTCCTTCCTGAAGGGGGGCCATTTTTCTAATCTTTTCTAATGAAAAATAATAATCAAACCACTCAAAATGCTCTCACACTGCTTTGATCCTTGCTGAGTCTCATAGCAGCCTGATGTCCACGTAGTGATTCACAGTTCTGAGACTTGTACCATGGACTAAGATAAGGGAGTTCTCAGTTGGTCTCCTAATCCCCACAAAAAAAATACCCTGTTGAAATGTTGTAACTGCCTTTAGATTTCATTGTCCAAGTTCTGTGTCAATAAAGGAACCCTCTGAGGATTTCAAAGCTTTGGGGAGCTCTCTGTCCATGTTTGTAGGTTTGGAAACTGAGTGCAAAAAAAAGCTGTGGCTTAATTGGTCTGGCTTTTCTTACTTGGGCAAACGGGCTCGTCAGAGGCAGTAACTCTGACAGAGTTGTGCTGTCCAAGTGTAACTTGTTGGTATTCAACAAGATAAATGTTTCTGCACAAGTCTGCTTCTCTTCTGCTCTTTGGTATTTCAGTTCTGTGCCACGCTCGTGGCTCTGACCCGCAAGGCAAGTCTCCGTGTGCAGCAGAAAGCTTTATGTCTGGCTGCTTTTATTGATTTGGAAAGTTACAGTGGGTGAGCGTAGCAGTACAACTGCCCTGCTAGAAAAATGCATTTGGTGGATTTGCTCTGGTTTCCTCCTCTCGTGAGCTGGTTGATTAAGCAGGTGATGCTCCAGCCGGTTACGTGCAGCAGGGGTTGCACAGTGCTTTTGGGGGCTGTGTTGTGGCTGTGAGAATACCCTGCTCTGGCAGCAGACTTTTCCACAGGTGTCCAAGCCTGAGGGACCCTGCTGAACTTTACACTGTACTGCTGCAGCTGGGAGAGGTGCTTTCCTGTTTCCATCACTCAGTAACTTTTCTATAAGTGACTTAATCTCTACACACAAAACTGTGTGCAGAAAGCGAGGAATGCAAATCAGGGTGGTTGATGCAGACTGGCTCTTAATTTGAATTAATGCTTGAGAATAATGGTGTGTTTTATCTCTGCTCAACTTAACTGAACCTTATTAAATTTTAATTTTTTTCTTCCCTCCTTTCCTCGAGTGCAAAGGGTGCACAAACCTTACTGAGGGGTGGTGGAGGGGGATCATGTTGGAGCAGGTGATTTTGGAGTGAGGATTAGAGTCCTTGCATATGAGAGTTGCTACTGCTGCATTAAAATTTAATGGTTGATGTGCATATGTGCACGAAGGGAATAGGCTGACTTCTTAATTTGGGGTAGTGAATGCTGTTAACTTTCTTCATGTTTATGAAAATTAAAGTTTAATTACGAGGCATTTGTTTGGAAGTTAATTTCTTTCTCTTTGCCTTGCCTTTGTGCTCAGGTTGAGAACTGGAAAGTGAGATTACGTAAATTGTTTAATTTAATTAGTAGTCTCATGGTAAATGTTCTGCAGAGCATTAGTGACTGACCTGTGCCCTGACATTATTGAACTATAAAGCAAATACCCATGAGAAGAAAGTATGGTGAATTAGCAAATTTTCTAGTAAAAGCTGGAAATTAAACTCTCCTCTCATATAATTGTGTCTATGCAAATCCTTGTACTAATATAACTCTGAGAATCTGTTGCTTGAGGAGGTGAAAAGCAGTTTATTTCCAACTCCTTGTTGAACTGACAGGATGCTAATTAACCCTTTTTTCCCCTGTCTCCCCCCAAAATCCTCCCACCCAAATCTTGGCGTGGCAGAGCTGTAATTCCCTGGGTGGATGGAGGGTTTGCAGTGTGGAATAGTGACTCTCTTGGAATAACTATATTTAAGATGTATGGAAAAACTTTGCGGGTGTGGTTATGAGAATCTAAGCCATTTTAATTAATGCCAATTCATTACCAATCATTCCTTTCTTATTTTTTAAATATAAATTCTGTGAGTGGAGCCTAAGAGAAATCAATAGCACGATGGAGGATTTAATGTGGATCAAAGTGGAATTACTTTAGGTAATTTACCTTTAGAGATCAGTTGCTAATAATTAATTTCTTTAATTTTATGAGAAGCTATTAGCAGCTTGTAAAGGAAATGTAAACTCCTTTAGATAAAGAATGCTACAGCTTCATGTGTGAATATATGACTCTCAAAACGTTTCTAATGCTGTCATCTATCTAGGAAAACCAAGCCATCTGCCACACTGATTGTGAGAGAAAGCTGTAATAATTTAGTTTCCCAAAAAGATTGGACCCTAATGAATTTTCACCCCTGTTGAAAGCTAGATGTTAAAGGGCAGAGAGGGTGTCCCTGCTCACCAGCATTCCATGAGCTGGATTTCTTAAACCCGGACTTGTTTTACCTTTGTGATGAGAGCTGTTGTTTGGCATTTGGGTTGTGGTGGTTGGTTGGTTTTGTTTGTGTGTCTTTGAGATTCCCCTGTACCTCAGAAATATCTTGCCATCCCTTTCAAGGCTCCTGCCGTGCTGAAAGTAACAGTGCTGATGGATGGAGTAAGGAAAAATTCTGTATGTCTTAATGACACCTCGAATGAGAGCAAACCCCAGCAACACTGCTGCACAATCTCTTACAAACTTTTAACAATTTTAATTGTATAATTTTTTTTAACTTTGAGATCTAAACCTCTGGCACTTCATGTATATCTTAGATTCCATTCTGAAAGTGTGCCCTGATATAATTTAGAGACTTTCCAGCTTGCTACAAGGTGATCTTAGAGTTCCTCGTTCCCCAAAAGTTTGCTTTCTAAAGACATCCCCTTTTACTTATTTGCATCAGCTTCTTCATTGCATCATCAAAAAGCAAAACGTGTATTATAGCTTGAAAGCAGCACCCAATCCACTGATCAGTGTGGGAATGAAATGGGGCTTTTGAACAGCTTTGCTGAGAAGGTGCTTGGAATTATCATCAAATCCCAGCTTCATCTTGCTCTGAATTCTTCAAAGCAGCACCTTGGGACTGTTGTTAAAAGAATATATCTGCTTTTAAAGCAAGAGATTGTTAATTAAATGGAGTTTGCTGCCAAACATTGATAATATTCGAAGTGCAAAGTCAGGACTTGTAGAACAGCTTGGGGTGATGTTTCTGGATCCTGAAGGCCTTCCGCCAAGCTGGACAGAAGGCAGCAGTGCCTGCTTCCTGTGGGCTTAGCTGGGACGTTAAAGGTAAATCCTTCAATCCATTGGGTCCAGTGTGCATCTGCTGAGCCCACTGATGTGGAGGTGAGGGACTCCAGCTGGCACCGTGACCAAAATGAGCTGATTTCACATCAGTGCTTCTTTGGGCTGTTAATGGAGATGCTGCCATTTACCTCCAGGAGCTCCTGTGCCATTATAACACAATTGTTAGGGGTTTTTTTTATTTCACTTCTGAATGGCAAACATTTAGGTCAGCAGGTGTTGTACAACATGGGGCTGTGCTTTCTGAAGCTGACAGTCCAGATCTAGCCTAACAGCTGAACTTGAAAAGAAAATGCTGTCCAATTTCTGGTACTTCAAGCTCCAAAAATTGAATCATCTGTGTGTGGGAATCACCCTGCACCTGACTGGGAGATTAATTTGGCTCTTTCAGCTAGATTAGAAAGCCAGAGTTAACACCAGAAGCAAACAGCTGAAGTAATGATCACAATTTACAATCAGGATGCTTCAGGGAAAAGCAGGACAGGAGAGGGGGGAACATGTCTGAGGGCAGGAACTGGCAGTTGTCTAGGCAAGCTTTAACTTCATATGGCTTATCCAATTAATCCCTGTGACTCCTTGGCCCTCCTGCAGTACCTGGCAGGTGGGCTTAATGTACTGAAGAGCCCAGGAGCAAAGCGGAGAGAGCTGCTGGTACTGACGGTGTGAAACAGCTCCCAGCAGAGCAGGGGGCTGGAGAGAAAATCATCTCCTCAACATGATGCAGTTGTACAGCCTCAAACAGTACTTGTGGAGCACGCTGCACAGGCTCTGAATTAAAGCCCTTAAGCAAACCAGGCAGAAAAGGATAAATTAGCTGAGAAGGCACATATATCTGGAAAATCAATTTGAGTCCTGCAAGGCTCTCGCCAGCAGGACCACACTCTTAGACCTTTCAGATCCAACAGAAATGTTCAACACAAATGTACTTTTGAGTACTAGCATTAAATAACAGTCCTCTGAACCAGTGATCTGGAGTCTGCTAAATTATCCTCTATCTCAATAAGGCACAATAGCAGTGCTCATAACTGGGCAGTGTAAATGGACACGAGTTGATTACTGTCTCAGTCCCTTTGGAAATGAAATTCTGCAAGTCTTCACACAGAAGGGCGAGATGAAATTACATCTCTGCTAATGTTTTGCATTAGCTGCTATCTGCACCATTGCTTGAAAGGATTTGTGCCTTTTGAGGGGGATATAATTCAAGGCATAAGGAAGGTGGGTGCTGGACTTACAAGACGTCCCTTTCCCCATGCAGGGTACAGTGACAAGTGTTTGCTCCCTCATTTCTTGGCAAATGCTGAGCTACAGAAATCACTGCAATTGTTCATTAATCACTGAAAAGCAGAGCTGCCCTGAGCAAGACTTTATCAGCACGCAGAGCGCACTTGATCAGATCGAAACCCTGATGTTTTTGTTTCCCAAGTTCCAGGAAGCCGCTCTCACAACCGGGAGTCGTACACGCACATAGCATGGACTAATAACCGTGGGGGATGGATTGGAGGCAAGGGACTTCCAGGGAAAGCACGGGGGAAGCTCTCCACAGCCTCAGGGTTGTGCTCTGTGTGCACTGGGCTCCCACCAGCCTCGCTGAGGGTGCAAGCACCGCGCTTCTGTCCTGGCTCAGACACGTGCCCAGTTAGGACCTGAGCTCTCTCGGTACTTTTGCACCTCTCAGGGGGAATTCAGTTACCAGCCTCAGCTTGCCACGTTTGTTAGCACGCAGGGAGAAAAGCTGACACTCCAGAGAAGAGGTCTTGGTGCAAAAAATCTCCCATTATGGCAGCAAATGGAGTAACGGAAGAAAATATACTGGGGTGGCAGTTTTCATTGGCACATATTATACGAGTTAAGTTCTGGCTATAGAATTAAGGGTTTCCTTTGCAAGGCCTTGTGCACAAGCACCATTTTTGCTCATTTTCCTCACTCCTTGCAAAGGATCTTAATCTTCCTGTACCTGACATCCCCTTTCACACCGCAGCCATGTGACAGATTGCTGAGGGACACCGTAATGGTTATCAAAGCCAAGCAATCAGCAGAGATGACACCTCCCAATTCTGTGGACAGAAAGTCCTCACCCACACTAATGGCAAAAGGAGAAAAGCAAATAAAAAATTTCCACAATTTTCTAACAGTAAGATTTTGGGATTCTGGGGATAAAAGAAAAATTGGGTAAAGATGAAAAGTGAAAACACAATGAACTTCAGCAATCCACCAGGAATTCCATGAAATAAAACAAGTACTGAATTGCACCTTTCTGTTTTGAATATTTTGATTTCCCACTTGCATTTCACACCCACTCCATCTTAATTGCTAATATTCACTGACCCAAATCCTTCAGAAAGTATCTTTAAAATATGTCATAAACCCCCTGCAATTTCTGCTTGTAGTGATCTGTTGGACTTGATGATTGTTCTCCGTGAATTTAAGTCATTCCCCACATTCCCTGCTCCAGCCAGGAGCTTGCAGCAGAACAGAACCTGCACTCTTCATGCCTGGCTCTCTCCACACATTTCCTTTGAGCTTTACATCATCATTTAATGCCAACTGAACAAATAAACAAATCTCTAAACAGACTCCATTGTTCCCTGCTGCCAGCCTGGAATAATGCTGGAATGAACTTCAATGATTGCCTGGACATCCCACTGTGCATTAAATTGAGGGCGAAGGGAGAGAGGTGGCCAAGGAGAGCAAAGCCAGGTGGAGAATCCCTCTTGCTCCAGTCTGTCCCTTTATCTCTTGCTGAGTTTGTGATGCTTTGCCCCACCTTGAGCAGTTCTATTCAAGGGCGAGGGTGTTCATATTTCCCCTGCCCCCAACAGATCATGTTATATTCCCATAGAAAAATAAGGCACGTGTTCTTCACGCTTTCAAGCAGCTGAAGATGAATATAAATCATGTTTATCAAGTCCTCTTTAATCATTTTATTCCAGGTGATTTTCTATTATTTCTTTTAATACACAGATTTTTTTTTTTTAATATATTGAGTGAAGTTTCAAGAAATAGTCACTGATGCATTCACTGTTTTCTGATTTTAGTGATTCTGTCTGGCTACTTTTATCTAAAATCCAAATCTTCTGTTTCATTCAACCGCGAAAGAACATACCATGGAATGGTTTGGGTTGGAAGGGACTTTAAAGCTCATCCAGTGCCACCCCTGCCATGGGCAGGGACACCTCCCACTGTCCCAGGTTGCTCCGAGCCCCGTCCAGCCTGGCCTTGGACACTTCCAGGGATCCAGGGGCACCCACAGCTTCTCTGGGCACCCTGTGCCAGGGCCTCCCCACCCTCACGGCCAAGAATTCCTTCCCAGTATCCCATCTTTCCCTGCCCTCTGGCAGTGGGAAGCCATTCCCTACATCCTGTCCCTCCATCCCTTGTCCCAGGTCCCTCTCCAGCTCTCCTGGAGCCCCTTTAGGCCCTGGAAGGGGCTCTCAGCTCTCCCTGGAGCCTTCTCTTCTCCAGGTGAACACCCCCAGCTCTCCCAACCTGGCTCCGGAGCAGAGGGGCTCCAGCCCTCAGAGCATCTTACTGAAGATCAGTGGTCATAAAAATGTAGTGCTCACACCTTACTTCTCTTCCACTTAACATGTGACACACCTGGAATTACGAAAGATGTTACTGAAATAATACCTGGTGCTGCAAGGATACCTGAGAAACTCTGCTCGAGGGAATTCTGACTTTTCTGTGGAATTTGGCAAAATATCTATGCCTCATATAAAATAATTAAAAACCTGAACGTTCTCTTTCGTATTGAAAAGAAGACTAGTCCATCCTATGGGAATAGCCCATTTTCTTTTTTGTTTGTGCATAAATAGGCATAACACTCTGAACAATGGCAGAGCGTGATACGTTTTGTTTCAAGAGATCTGGAGTGCCCACAGCTATACTTGACTTCTGCACAAATTCTGTGTGTTCACTCCTTCTGAAAATTAGACTCTTTGTTCTTTTCCTAGAGCAATGACAATCTGTGTCTCAAAGGGAAAACCACAATGTACCATAAGCTGAGAGTGTAACAATATGCTGGCATTTTTGTAAAGAAATTTGCAAGTCAAAAAAAGAAAAAAGGAAGATTCGAATTTTTGAAACTGGTTTTGATTTAACACCACCTTCAAGATTGTAAAATCTTATACTTTTTTCTTCTCCAGTCAGTATTCCTAAAGGGACTTCTCTCACTCTCTCCTGTCCTCGTAGAGATGGAGTAAAAAATGCATTGCCATTGTGTTTTAATTGTGAATAAGAAAGCATTCTAGCTGCTTCCTTGTAGGAAATGGAAAATGGACAGTTCTTTCCTTTTTCAGGTAATTTTCCTTGTTCATGCTTGTTAATGTCTAAGAATGAAAGAACAGGGAAGAAAAAATTTATCAAGCCTGATGCCAGATCTCAGAAACCTCACATAAATAAATGTTTTGATTTTTCATTTGTTCCACGCATGTTTTCCTGAAGGTTCCCAACTTCTCTGTAAAGCGAGTTGCATTTGTTGAAGTGCCTCTTATTTAGAGGGGAAGAAGTTCTCTTCCCCAGAGATGTCATGGGTGCACTCATGATCACAAAATCTCTCCTCCCTCCGTGCACACGTGAGGGAAACACGTCTGTTCACAAGGAAATATTTGTTGGAAAGCAGGATTCACCCTCTGAGCCTTAGCCCTAAAATTCCCAGTAGGAATGCTGGAGGCTGCGGATGGTAGCCGTGCCTCCCTGGCACGATCCTTCCTGAAGGTCGTGTTTGTATCACGTTTTAAATAGGGGAGGGCCAGGGGGTCAAATCAATGAGTGTTTCAGCTATCTCCTGGTTTATCTCTGAGGCTGATACGTGTGTTCCTGCTCCTTATCTCCTCCGAGAATTCCTGTCTTCAGTATTGACTGGGGATTTGGTGTCTGTGTGCCTAAAGCACAAAGCCCTCTAATTAACCAATAATTGCATACTTTGGGCACTTGCGTTTGTTCTCGACCTAAGGAGGAGGTGTAGGAGGGAATTTGGTGTTTCCTTCAACCATTCAAGCTGTGAACGTGGATGGTTCCACGATTGGAAGGAGAGAACAGACTGGAACTTTGGACAGAACACAGAGCTGGGGAAGAACTAAATGACCCGCTGGCCGTGTGTGATGTCTTGATGGATGAGTTGCATATACTCTTAAAACAACAGAATTCAATAATTTTATGAAAGCCTTCACGCTGTTGCTATTACAAATAGAAATTTCTGTTGCTAAAATTATGGGTGGCATTTGGTTGAACTTTGACGGTATTCCCAACAAAAGACTTGGTCTCCACTAGCCTTTCCCAGGGTAAATTTAATGGCTTTTTAATAGCAATCTGTAAAGTAAATGAATTGAACATTTCAGTGGAGATCTGGTGGAATGAATGAAAATTCGGAGTGATCCGATTGGTTTGTTAATCGCTGCATAGTTACATTAAACTGAGTGGAAAAGTGGATGGTGTTCAAAAGAATAAGCTGAAAATATACTTCCAACTCCAAGATGGCATGTCAATTTAGGCTTTACAGGCTTTCTAATTTAAATAATTATCTGTGCTAAATTTTACTGTCTGACATTTTATAAATTCAAAATAATGAGCTTAATATAGAGAGCATATTTGAAAACATCTTTGTTGGAGCTGGCTGGAAATTTCAACAACTGTTTTTGATCACAAATAGCAATTCCATCAAATGCAAAATGTTTTCTGAAAGTCTGAGTTGATTTTTTAGCAAAGTTAAAATAATACCTTCAGAATTTTGTCCATTTTATGCTTATTAAGATTAGCCAAGAAACTGCTCAGATGACTTCTTAATTCCAGTTCAAGCTTTTCATACTGCTTTGAATGTTGAAATGACTGGATTACCTGTGGAACATGGATTTGATTTTGTGACAAAGCCTAATCTTATTAATCGAAATAGTTCAATATTTCATTTTGCTCTTTGGTGAAATAAACAGTGTATTTGACTCAAATTGAAGAATTTGATTTCTGAATCTATTGATTAAAAAATAAGCAAACTTCATTGTTACGTTCAGGATTATTGCTTAATAGTGTTTTCTGATTTTTTCTCAATATGGTAAGTGAAAGTGATTAAATTTCATTAACTTTATTTAAAGAAAGGAAAGAAAAAAATGTTGGTTTTCTGTACCTGTTACAGCAAATTGATGTGTTAGGAAAAACCCTCTAGAGGCAAGGAACTTAGAGAAAATATTTTCCATTTTCTAAGGAAAAGGGAGAAAAATGTTATTTGTGGAAGAAAAATTGTTCACACCAAAAACTTGATTGAAGTTTTATATTCCTGCAATTATGACAGAGCCCATAATCAGGATTGTGCACTGCATCACAGGGGGTAAATAAAAGCCCCAGGGGCTTTGTTGAATCGTGTAAAATATTACAAAAGGAGAAATCCTGAAGAACTAACGTGAGCTAAAGCTGTTCTAGGAGGCAAAGCAGGAGCAGTTTCGTTGTTCTTTGACAGTTCCCTCTTCCCTACACGCGCACATCTCAAGATCTTGTGTTCCATTGGCACTCACAACATCCTGAAATAACGCTAAAGTGCTTTAACTTGCATTTTGATCCAGTCATGCTGTTCACAGCAGTTCCCAATTGCTGCAGAAAGACCTTTTGAGAGGTAGATACTGGATAATACACTCAACTTTATAGTACAGGTGTGCAATTAATAACAAAATCACCGAGTGTTCCAAAGCAACGAGGATGAAGTCTCCCAAGTGTCAGGCAGATGTTTCACCAGCAACTCCTTTGTTGTCATTGTCTTTTTCTTTTCTTTATTTCTTTCCTTCCATTTTTGCTGTTATTTGGAGCAACTTTTAAACACTCCCCTGTGAAAGTCATTTCATGTGACATTTCTTGAACTTTTCAGATCATTTCAGATCTGTGGAGCTTGTGCCTAGTGGGCCTTGTATGGAGTTTTGGGCTCATCTAAACTTTGCAAAGCAAAACCATTATTAAAAAAAAAACAAACCCAAAATCCCCCTGCCAGGCTTTATCCTGCTGTAGCGTTTTGTTGTGAGCTTTATTTGGGCAACTGAGAGATGATGCTTATAAACGGAAAAGATTGCACTCATCAGCAAAAGAAAACCTGCCATTGCACCCACAAATATGTTGTGACAATCATAAATGTCAGACAGCAATTCTTCATAGGGGCTTGAAACTAAATTTCCTTCTATTTATTCTATTTACTTACCCCTCTCTCACTGCACCTCATCTCTGCAGCATCAAACACAGAGCAATGTGATCAGCAAGAGATTTGCCTTTTTTTATGAATGAAAAGGAAATGAAGAATCTTGGTAAATGTCTTCTTTTCCTAATTGTGATAACTGGAATTTAGAAAAGTATTAAAGCACAGCTCTGACATTGAAAGCTGTAGTGGAATTTTGCTTTTAGTCTTAGTGATTCTTTTCTCCCCAACTCTTGATGTTCCCCCTTGCAGCAGAACAGTCCAGATTTCATGTTCAAGCCCATTCAGCTTTGCAAAGTTTGGGTTTGGACTATGGTTGAGAAAAAAATAATAATTTAAAGTTATTTCTATGTTTTTGATGACAGCTGGATGATCCAAAACCTGCGTGAAAGAGTTTGCATTCTACTGCCATGAATGGATCCGGACTAGGCAGACACACGAGGTGGTTTCTCTGTTCTTTACAGGAAAAGCAAGTTGCCCTTGGCAGAAATGATCAGCTCATCAGTGCTCCTGCATCATTAAAATTCTCTTTTTTGTTGCTTTGGTGGCAGTGCCTGTGTTATAGCATGCGAGGAGTGAGTAAAGGTGATGCACATTCCTGCTTCTGCAGGAGCCATCCAATTTCTCTCTCCCTGTGCCTCCCATGTGGATTTGCACCCTCTGGGACAGGACTGGGAGCCTGGACTTAAACCTTTTGTACCTCAAGCACAGCAGCAAGGGCTGAGTTGCTCCATGACAGCTGCAGTCTTGCACAAGTAAAACAGATAATGGAAGTTGACAAACTTTCTCTTATAAACTGAATTTCTTAATAGCTTTTAGTTGCTTTAATTACTTGTCATGGTTGCAAGGAGAGCTTTAGTATAAATATTAATGTTATGAATGAAACATGAGACTTTTACTTCAGTAGTGTCTTCAAATTCACTTAGGGTTTCCTTCTGGTAGGATGACTGATGGAATGTCTTGTTCAGAACTGGACTGACAACAGAAATGGTAGTTCAGAAGAGATTGCATAGTTTTAAAAAGCATTTAGCTCTGGCTGTGTTGGTAGAAGGAGCTGAGCATATTTATAATGTCTTTAAAATCCTCTTGAGTAACAGCTGACACACAGTGTCACTCGGAGATGAGTCCAGGCTGGGGCAGCTTCCTGTACTGGCAAATTTTTCCTTTGGTATTCTCTCATCCTGTTTCAGAATCCATTGTCCTTTCCAAGAAAATGTGCTATTTATTGCAAAGATTTTGCTGGGTGTTTGAAACAATTCCCTGGTAAAAAAACCTGTAGCCACCTCTAATTCCTGTGCAAGAGCAAGGAAGAAACTCTTATGCTTCAAAGAATTGTTGGTAATTCTCTAGAAGAAAACTGACAATTATTCCTACACATCTGTGCACACAGTTTTTATCTGACCCTGTGGAGGCGCTTTCACAGCTCAGAGGGTGCAGGAGGTGAGCAGGGCTGCAAACATTGTGAGCTCTTTCTCCAAACTCCTGTTGATGTGCTGGCGTTGACCTCAGCACAAAGCCACTTGTCCCATAAGAGCCTCTTCTGCTCTCTCCACTGGAGCAGGAATTGTCTGGGATTGAAGTAAATAAGTGGCATCAATAGTTTGATGAGGAGACAAAAGTACAGGAGTTTTCTTCTGAAGTGGCGAAGGATTGGAGCTGCAATTCCTCAAATTCTCTGCTGAGGAAACTTAGGAGGTTGTTTCTAGGGTGTATTTGGCTGTGCAGAAGAGTTTCTCAATAGTCAGCATTAAAAGTCCTGGCCGTAGGTTACATCCTTTAAATATTTCACCATAATACTGGAGATAATTTGTCTTCTGAATCCCGTTGTAGTGAAGTGTGGACTTATCCAATGGAAGGAGATCCTATGGATGACCATCCTATGGGATTTGGTGGAGACATTCTGGATGGGCAGCCAGCTCCTACATCCACTCCCCCACTGATAAAATTAGATGATTTTTTTGCTTTTCTATGGAGAATATTTTTCTTAGGCAGAAATTTTATTCCAACAGCACCTAGCTCTCAAAATCTGAATATTATATGATCCATTCATTCATATTTGACCAGGGATTATAAAAGCTGCATGCACACATTTTTCCACTGGAAATAAGAAGCGTGACAATAGGATAATTATATGTTTTTAAATTTCTGCATATGTATTAAGCCATCCTTAGGTTTAAATACTGATGCGCACGTTTGCATCTGTATAAGAATGTGGATGTCCCTGAATGCTTGTTGATTTGGTTTTTTTAACAGATTTCTCTTCTATGCTAATGCAAAGCTTTGAAAAATCAGTTCTTTGAATTAAAGCAGCATTGCAAGAAAGAATTACCATTCCTGGCTCTAATGTACTCAGGAAGCAAACGTAGTATCCTTAATCAGTTATAGCAGCAAGCCTTAAATAGGGTGAGAGATATTCTAGTTCACTTTCACTATTTTTAAAGTGAAAATCAAACTAAGGAACAGCAAGTTAATACACTACATAAACTTTATAGGCTAAGGCATGGGGCTTTTTACTTGTCAAACAATTTCATACACCATATGCAGTCTTATTCAACAGTTTGAGTGAGAGTATGGCATCACGTCTGATACGTTTTACTAAACATGATGAATCTGCTTTAGCTTTTTCATGATCACGTTCTGTAGCCTTTATATAGGAATTATTTGATGTGTGTTTATAGGTCTAAAGCCCCACCAAGAATCCCTCCAGATACCGGATTGTTGAAAATCAGAAGTGTAAAAATGACACTTGGAGCTGTGTTCCTTTTGGAAAGGTGTCTGCACCTCTCCCTTCATTCTGCATTTTCCTTACAACTTCCAGGCTTTCATTTAAAAATAACTTTCTCCTCCTTTCCTGCCAGGAAGTTATCAGCTATCCTTGTGTAAATCTGTGCTGACACATGTTAATTCAACCTCGCTGAGAACTGTCTACTTTTAAATTGCAGTGGCAGCAAATCCATAAACTCTGGAATTTACTGGGGGTCACTTCAGTATTAAGATGCATCAGCACAGCAGTGGCAAACCCTGATCCTGCCAATGTCCACACTCACAGGCTGGAGCTCTGGAAAGGGGTGAGGTTCTTGTAAGGACAGAGCTTGAGCACCTTCCCTCCTAAAACATCATCTTGTTTATTCAGAGGGAGTAAAGATCTGCTGCTCACTGGAGCTTAATTCAGCTGTCAGGTCGTGTATGAACCACGTAGAAAGGCTTGGGGTCAGTTTTGGAAGTGTGTGAGAAGTTATTTAGCACCTCGTGCCAGCTTTGGTGTCTTTGGTCCTGTGAGAAGTGGCTCTGGTCACGTGTAAGGTCAGGAATAAGCCCATGTGAGGAGTGGAAATATCCATGATGAGCATTTAAATGAGTGTGGGTGGTCACACAGATGAACAACTCTCACAAGTTGGCCTCTTGGCCACCCTGGGGTGCAAAGAAAACAGATTTCAGTAGCTGGTTAATGAAGCTTTTAACCTAAGCACTGCAAAGCTCTGGTTTATTTGCTGTGTCTCCTGGGCTGGGTGAGGTTGTACACAGAGAATTAAGAGCAGGTTTTATCCTTCGGACTGAAAAAAGAACTGCAGGTGCCTTCAGTGGTGTGAACAAAGGAAGGGAGGAGTGGGACGGCCCTGGTCAGACTGACACAGGCACTTGTTTTGGAGGTGCTTTTTGTCCATGGCTGCTGTGCAGAGCCAGGTTAGGAAAGTCAGGAAAATCCTGTGTCCGGGAAGATGCACAGTGGGTGGAGATGTGCAAATGTCTGCTTACAGGAAGAGTTACCCAATGGACTTTTAAAGATAAAAAAAAAGGGTTTTATTTCGTGTGCATTGTCTGCAGAGATAATCTCACGTAGTTTTTCCTTGTGTAACAAGTAATTCCTTATCAAGCAGCAATATAATAGAATTCTTTTCTTCCTTCATCCCTTGGCCTCACATAAGGTTTTTCATATCCTTTAAGAGTCTGTCACAGATTTTCACCAATGATGCTGAAATAAAGGCTAAATGTTTAGAGCAAGTAACACTTGAATTTGTCCTTCATCCTTTCTGAGGAAAAAAAAATATGTTCACCTAATGCCCTCATTTGCTGTCCTCAGAGGAAGAAAGAGTATTTTTTTCTCAGTGGTAATGGCCCAGCCAGGGGAATGTCATTTAGCACCAAAGGATGTCAACATCACACAGCATTTGCTAATTTTATCAAGATTAATATAATCCTTGGCACTTGGTCCTAAATCATTGGTGACAGCTCATGGCAAAATGGGAAATATCACGGGGACCAATGACACTTGCTCCAGCTTTCCCTTCAGCAATAACACTTCTGATGTATTTATCTTAATTAGCAGCAGCAGGAGGAAAAGGAAGAAATGGAGACAGAGAGAAATTCAATTGAGTTTGAGCAAGATCATAATTAAGGAAGCAGTCGCTGCACAATTCCTAATGCAGGTTTCTGACAAGGAGAAAGAAATGCAGTTCACTTACATGAAAGGCAGAAATGTAATGAAGTTTAATGAAATATTTGTCATCATTTTTCCTTTTCGAGGCATCAGCCCTAAATGCCATCCCTGGGGAACTCACTCAGAAAAGCTCACGTTCCTTTACAGTAAAATCTTCCTATCAGTAGAAAAAATTAACCAAAATAAGTAGTGTCATTGCTGATAGATGAAAGATGAATCATTCGAGTTGTTTAAGCTTGAAATACCTTTAAAACTAAAAATTAGATGAGTGGAATTAAATATAAAATATATTCTTCTAGTTTGTTTGATTATTGCCCTGTTTTCTGGGTTGGTGCATTGTCCTCACCTACAGTAAAAACCAGAGCAATGTTCTGAGTAACTCAGCAACACCAGTCTGGGTACTCCTACTTTAATTGCTTGTGAAAATGTAAGATTCAAATATTAATTTTTTATTAGTAATGTGCCCTTTATAATCCACCAGCTTATCATTAATAGTTTATAAACTGTTACGAAGTTTATAAACATCCATATTTTTAAATTATTTAAATTAAAAGCAGGAAATCTGCTGCTTCTGGGTATTTTTTTTTTTCAAGAACTCTATGTGAATTTTGCTCATAAATTAATGTTCTGGAATGACTGATGTTGATTTTTGGGGTTTTTAAAAATTCTGTTAAACTAATGCAACAGCACAAAAAATTTTGGAAAACATGAAAAAGGTACTGGAGAGACTGGAGCTGGGTGATTTTTTTATAGAGGAGGAAGTTCTGCACTGAATTATTGGAAAAAAGTGTGGTTTGAGCCTTTATAGAGACCAGAGTAGGAAAACCTCCATTAACTCAAGCCATAGCATAAAATGGTTGTGAAAAGCAGCTGCCAAAGCACTCCACAATAATAATGATCCTAAGGTATCTTCTTTCATGTATATTTTTTGATTGCTTATTCTGACCAATGCCAACACAAAAACAGCAGTTTCTTTTTCTAGGTCCTGGTGGGGATTGTTTAAGGGAACTTTATGCACAAAAAGCACATTTTGGTGGGTTACAGGGGTGGCTCCCCGGTATCACGTGACCATTACGTGTCCAAAATATGAAAACCTCTGCGCTCTGTAGGAAGAGTGAAGAGAGTTGAAGGCCAGCTGGGTGTGTAGCAGTGCTGCTCATACCAATGCCTGTGTTCCCTGCCTAACTGGATTGCTGCTGGGACGTGAGCAATATTAAAGCCATCCTTTTTCCCTGCTGTCAGCTGCATCAGGTGCAGCTCCCCCTTATTGACAAGCATCTAATAAGCTCAGATCTGCTCACTGCCATCTTTTGGAGGTGCTGTGCTGATACTGGAGGCCATTTGGTCTTGCAGACAGATTTCACCTTCTGTTCCATGCTTAGGAAAAAAAAAGCCCTGACCAGCTTTACCTTGGAAGGCAGATATTCATTATTACAGTTCTCCTGCCACAAGAGCAGCTGCTGGCTGCAGAACTTACCTTAGATTTAAGCATGTGGCAATAATCATTGTGAAAACGAAACTTTCCCTAGGAAAAAAAACCTACAAATCACATTGTATTTCAGAATTAAGTGTTTAGCACTAGTAATTAACTATTGCTGATAAGTGAACTGTGATTATTTAAAAAGGAAAAAAAAATCAACCACAAAAAGAAAAATAAAAAAAGAAAAAAAAAAGAGGAAAAGCCCCCAAAGCTTGCAGAAATGTTTGGTTGCTCTGTACTGACAGCTGGTTTTCACAATCTTCAGTCTGTATGAGCAATGGAGAAATTCCAGGCACAACCTATTCTGAATTCTGTTCGAATTGAGCAGACTATTTTAGGTATTAGATTCCAGACCTTAGTTTGTAACACCCTAACTGGTGGGTTCGTGTGGTGGGTGTGAGCAGACAAATGTTTTGAGCAAGCAGCTCAGTCTCCCTTTAGTGATATCAAACTGAATTTATGTACCTTGCTAAAAACACGTCTGTGGATAATCCGGGCAGGCTCCGTTGTGACTCACTCTTGATCCCTCCTGAGGAGATGCAGCCATGGAAATCCAGGGCTGTGGCTGACCCTTGTCGCTGTTGAACCACTGGCAGAGCGAAAGAACCAGACCAGTTCGGGTGAGGCAGAAAATCTGAATTTATTATTTACTTCTAAAACTTATATAGACTTTCCAAAGGTCGTCCGGATTGGGTCTATTCATAACCTCCCCCTAGGCCGGTACGCCAGGTAGAATGTCCATCTTTCCGGAGACAGTTTTCAATAACATCCAAGCTTTTATCTCTCTTTACAAAACATAGAAGGAAGAAGAGAAAAGTTCCCGTGGGAAAGGTCTGTGTTACCACAGGCCCTGGTGCTCCTGCAGAGCCAGAGGCCCCTGAGCTGCTCTGGACAACCTGTTGGAAGTGAGGGCGGCTGTGGGGTTGGATGCCACCAACACGAACTCAAAATCTGGGTTTCAACCATTCCTGGAGCTTTGGTCCCCTTCAGCCTGAGCTGTTCCGTGCACTGACAAATCTCCCAGCTCCAACCCAGCAAAAGGCGCGTCCTGGCTGCGGGAAGCTCCTGAGCCCTTTGGTGTGCTCCTTTAGGGTGAAGGAGCGTGGGTGCCGTGGGGGAGCTCTGCGGGTGGGAGGACAAGGAGAGGAGCGCGGGGCCCTGCTGCTGTCCGGGCGCAGCTACCACGGCCACTGGCCAGCCCTGGCTGTGTCCCTGGCCAGGGCTGTGTCCTGTGTCCAGCTGCAGGAGCAGGGGCGTTGGTCCCTCCCTGGCGTGCTGGAGGCTGGCAGAGCACTTCTGTCCCTGCCCGTGCACACAGCACAGGGACTGTGCCCTGCCCCTGTGGAATGCGTCCGAGTGAGGTACTGATAATTATCCCACCTCACTGCAGTCTGCAACTCCGCTTAGAAATACTGAACACACCTAAAAGGAGAGGGTAGATGTTCGTGTGTATCCTTCCTAAAATATTTAGATTTTCTCCAGTCTGGCATTTCTTTGGCATTTCCTCTTCATCTTTCCTTTTCCATTAGACTCGAGATAAATGTTCTCCTGCCACTGAGCCAAGTGACTTTGTTATGCCTCACTTTGAGATTAACATAGGAAAAAAGTTCTGCCATCTAGCAATTACTCCGTTGAAAAAATTAAAACCTTCAAGACTTGTGACAGGACCTAAATTTTCAGTGGCTTTATCTCAGTCCTAGACTCGAATAAGCTCACATAACCTAATAGCTATGATTAAAATCTATTTTTTACTAGAATGTGCTCCTGTTAATCACTGTAATTTTCTTCCTGTCCTGTTTCTCACTTCGGGCTCTCTTTTCCCTCGTTGTGTGAGATCTGAACACCTGTTCAGTACTTCATCAGTGAAATTACTTTTTTTTCTAGAAAATGGTAATAAGGTCTTTAAACTGATCTCTGCAAATATCCAGAAGAAGAAAACTAGATCTTTTTTTGTGTGTGCTTGTGTGCTTTCAGTGAATTATGCTTTAAAATATTTCCTCTCCTTTTTGAATAGTTTATAATTTGGTTTCCTGTATTTGATGCAATGAATGACACAATTTAATTTGTTTGCATGAGGATGCTTCCATACACACAGACACTCTAATCCAGAGGTAGTTACAGGATTTGATGAGTGAAAAATAAGTGATGTGACATAAAAATATTTAGAAAGAACCTTTAAAATGAGAATTTTGCTGATTCAATTCAAATTCCTTGAAAAATATTCGTGATTTTTGAGAGAGGCAGAAAACCAGCAAAACTGCTCATATATATATTAAAAACTATACATTCAGAAGATCACAAATACCAGTTTGCAGGCCAGGGAAGGACTGGTCTAAGGGTTGCTCTCCAGAAAAAAATGTTGGGAAGTTGCTGCAGTAGAACTGATAGAATGACTTAAGTGGTCAAGTTTTTAAGGTGCAGCTGGTATGATCATCCTTACTCGTTCCTGATTCTGATGTGCTGTATTTCACGCGGCTGAACCCCCCGCAGGTCGGGCACAGGCCAGCCCGTTTCTTACCTGGCCCCCTTTGAAATGCTCAGAGCCTGCTGCCCCCTGTTCGCAGCACAGCCTGGGCCTGGCTCATCAACATTTACCTTCCCAAACACCAAATCTGGCACAACCGGTGACGACTTCAACCATCCCCCTCTGTTATTACACCAACGTCTCAATTTACTCTGCGTTATTGCACTCCCTTACAGTTCTCTTATTTCTGTAACTGTTGTGGTTTATTTCTAATCTCTTTACGCGGGTTTTATTTTGTTTTAATGAGTAGTATGATACTTGGATTTTAATTTCTTGGTGAAGCGTTGGTATTTTTAGTTGTAAAATTATTACAGTGTTTCAAGAATAACAAAAAATTGATACTGTATTTCAACATTATTTACTGTGAGATCTAATGAGAAACTCGAGTGCTTTCACACTCACTCTAATTTAGGAAAAGACTGGAAGGAGAGTAGGATTATATGACAGTTGTGGGTCCACTAATCCTGGCCCCACTTAAATTATTTGGGTTTCTTTTTTTTCTTCAAGACAAGCACTTTGAGGGTTTCCTCTGTGAAGCATTTCTGGCTCTGAACTGGAATTCCTGTGGAAGAGGAGATGGTTTATGCCATGATAATGATTTGAATCAGGGAATTGCTGTGGCAGCAGTTGGACTCTGGAAAACGGGAGATCACAGGATCACAGAATGTTTTGGGTGGGGAGGGACCTTAAAGCTCATCCCGTTCCACCCCCTGTCCTGGGCAGGGGCACCTTCCACTGCCCCAGGCTGCTCCAACCTGGCCGTGGACACTTCCAGGGAGGGAGAGTCCACAACCTCTCTGGGTGACCTGTGCCAGGGCCTCACCACCCTCACAGGGAAGAATTGCTTCCCAACCCATGATCTAAATGCAACCTCTTGCACCTGACAGCCATCCCCCCTTGTCCTGTCTCTGCTCGCCCGTGCACAAAGCCCTTGCCAGAGGAGATACGGAGAGCACTGCGTCCCAAGTGGTCACCAAGAAATCCTGACACGTTATTTTTAATAAACCTTTGTGATCTGCTGGTGGCTCCACAGCCCAGCTTTGTCTGGGGGTGGGACGCTGTGCAATCCAGGGTGCCCTGGGTGCTGTGCTGCTCCTTTGCACAGGGATGGATTTTTCCCCTGTCATGGGAAAGGGGCTACAATAGCTGCTCCAAACATAATTTTTATTCATCTTCTGGTCTCTTCATGCCTCACAGGTACTCCGTGGGGAGCCTTTGGTGCTGTCTGCTCTGAGAAGTGGAAGCTTTTGTGCATATTTTCAGTTAATTCTGAAATCTCAGATGTCATCGCCTCAGCCCATTTCCATAATTACTTATGTGGAACAAGTCATGTGGCCATGATGGAAATGGAAAAAAAAGTAGGAGTTAATCAAATAAATAAAATGCAATAAAATACAATTAAATAAATTTCAAAATTCTTTACATGCCCTCCTCCCCATCCCCCTGCCACACCCCTGTCTTCCCAAATCTTGGGCCTGATCCCTTGCCTATGGAAACCCATGCAAAGATCTTAGTTCTGTGTCTTTTTAGGCTCATTCCAGAGTCATGATTTCAGCTTGTGTGAGGTGAGTGTGTGTTTTCCAGTGTGCTCTTATTGGATGTGGTCTTCACTCCTTCACTTCTTCACTTATTCATCTCTAGCTCTGCCCTACTGACCCTCTCCACAGCAAGGTTTTTGGATTTATGTGAGGTTTTTGATTAGTAAGACATGCTTTCCTGGACTTAAATATTTAAATAGTCATCCTCAGCTCTGAAGTGGTTTCAGTTCTGCCCCCACCCAGTTCATTTATCCTTTTGTGGAGGCTGAACTCAGAGATCTCCTGTGATTTGGGGTAAATTTCCCATGAGCTCCATGACTAATCCCAGTCTTACCAGTGTGTTTATTGCTTTGGTGTCTGGTGGCAGCTGTACAGCAGCTACAAGACCTTCAAAGTGAACTTAGTGGGCAATACCTGCTTCAATCCCCTCTCCTTTCTTCTGCTTCAGGTTGTTTTGGGGTTTGTTTTCATTCGAGAGTTGATGATTAACCATTGCCCAGTCCTATCACTCGGAGAAATAAACCACGAGGTTTTTTAGTTGATAGGCTGAGTAGTACATAGCAGATGTCTTCATTTTGGCCTCCCTTTGAAGTCATTAAAGTTGCAGAAATTAATTATCATTTATGCATAAAATTGCCTCAATCAAATTGCATTACTTCCTGAGAAGATGACTGAGCAGATATCATTCTATGCAATTGTCATTGCTCTGTAAGGGCAAATGTTGGTATTGCCTTATCTCACCTAAATGTAGGAGTTTATAGTCTTGTTATATTAAATATCTCACACACTTATTTATAGTTTCCTCCAGCTCTGGCTTCCTTCATATCAGGCACTTCCCTGCAGGGAGTGAAAAAAGTACTTCTAAGCCTGTAATGTTCATCTTTCTCTGACACGCTTGGTTGTGATATATTAATTATTTTTAAATAACATTCATTAAAACTGTGCTCGTTCCTTCAAGATTTTAAAATCAATGTCAGAGAAAATGAAAGCCTTTGTTTCAAATTCTCTTTCTGATTATCTCCCCTCTAATTGACTTTTGCTCCTTTCCAGTCAAGTTTTAATTTCCTCATGTGGATATATGAGGCTGTCTGTTTCTATTTTCCTTTCTTCTGCCTGGCTTTGCATTTCTGGCCTAATATTGTCTAGCTCTGATTAATTTTCATCACATGCTAAGGACTGTGCAGAATGAAGACCCCAAGGAGTACCTGTGAAGAAGCCCCAGTCAAGGTGGGCTTTGCTTTTTGGGAAGTGCTCAGTATTTCCCCACACGCCAGCTGGGACAGAGGGAGCTCAAGGTTGTTTTCTGTTTTTCATATTTCGCAGTCACCATGCACGTTGCTGGAGTCTGGGGACAGGCAGTCTCTCATTTTTGAGCAGTCTTTATGACAGACCATTTTTAATTTGATGTTATTTTTGAATTATATATACCATTCTAGATGTTTTTACAAGTTTCAACTGCAATGCCCAGAGAAGCTCAGCTCCCTGTTGAACAGGAGCACTTGCATGAAAGTGTTCAGTTAACTGTGAGGATACCAAGACATGGTTTAGGTATATTAAAACTTTATCATGCCTACGCTGACAAGAATTTGATCACCCAGTGCCACTTAACAGACTGTCTACCAAAATTTTATCCTCCTTTTTAGGCTGTGTTAATAATCTGACAGACTTTCTGAATTACTGCAAGTTTTGACAGCAAAAACCAAAGGAAAAAAAAATCCAAACTAAGCCCCCAAACCAAAACAATAACATTCAAGTAAATACTTTGTCAATGTATTGCAAAAATCAGATTCATGGATGCATCTGATAAGCTTAACTGTTTTAATTCTCTTAGTTATCAGTACTCTTTGTATTATTGTAAGGGAAGGAAAACAGAGTTTGAGGGTGGAGCTGGCAGAGACCTGAACTGGGCGCTTTGATCCCTTTGCCACCTGGGAGCAGGGAATTTCTCTCATTCCTCGTGGAACGCTCTGTTGCACCTCCTGGTACAGTGTTTTCCCCACTGTTGATCAAATGGAATGTTAAAAAAAAAAATTAAAAAATCACTGCCACACCTGAAAAATGTGACAGGCAGGAAGATATTTGTAAGGCTGCAGAGAACTTACCCCATTATGATAAAAGCACAAGTGAAGCAAGAGAAAAGGAGAAAAGGCTGTGTCAGGGAATGAATTGAGTCTTTATTGTTGGTAAATATTGGCTTCATCAAGCACAGTGCAGGATGCAGCATCTCCTAGGAAGAATTTTTTTTTTAATACTTTCCTCAACATGAGAAGGAGCTTTTTGTGTTCTACAATACATCAAATATATGTTTGCCAGAAGACTTTATTAACTTATTAAATCAGCAAGATGAAATAGCCACTTTGTTCTGTTTAATTTAAAACAATAAAACTAAATAATAAAATTGTGGCCTCATAATGTAGTCTCGTGTTAGATAAGAAAGTCTTTTATTCAATATTAGGATTTCTTTCTGTGGTATTTTAGTTTTGTTTCCATCCATGTGTTTAAATAGTGGCACTACTTAAGGGTCTGTATGTTTGATACCCTGTGCCATATAATTAAATGTCAAAAATTTTTGTTGATGCAAGTAATGAGGGGATGAATTGAAATGTGTGCAAGTTTAGAAGCGGAGATTTATTTTAAAAAAAAGGAAGAAACCACCAAAAACCGCCAATCAAAACTACATATTTACTATATGCAGGTGAGTAGTATAACCCACAGTTCCCAATGATAATTTCTATATTAGGCTAATGTTGCCCATGTTGAGGAAATGTAAATTTATGACTAGAAGTTCACACATTTAATGCAGTACAGAGCAGCCTATTGAGCATGTCACTATAAAGTGTTGTTGAAAGCAATTTAAAGAATGGGGTGTCACTAGGAGTGATGAGTTTTGAATCCAAGGTTTTAAAAATCTGCCTTCTGACTAACCAGGGCTGCTCAGTTAGCAGGTTACTCAGCCTTTCATGTGCAACTCTGACCTCAAGGTTCTTGGATTGTAAATAAGGACGAATAATCTCAAATATTTAACTTTGAAGTGCAAGTGTGTTTGTAATTCTTAGCTCTGCAACAGGTTTAGAATAGCAATCTTTTGAACTGGCAGAAGCTTTTTAAGTTACCATGAGTAACAGTGTCAGTTTTAAATACGAGTTCAATGCTTTCTGTCAATTTGTGAAAAAAAATTCTCTTATATTATTTTAACAATTTCTGTGTTATTTTAGTTATTAGATTTTGCATTTGATATGAATGTCTTAAAAATAGACATGAGCCTTTTTCTAGTTTTTTTAAATAATAAACATTTTACTGAAACATAAAATGGATAGAGAGACAGAATTGCCACAGTCCAGATTACATCTCCATTTCCTATATTCTTCTGCAAAAGATCTAAGCAATTCTTTGAGACCATCATACCATTTTTTGAGCTTAAAGCCATTATCTGTTCTCAATAATCAGAGTGGTCTACACCAAAGCCCTAAAGACTGGATCAATTTTTAGCCAGAATCTGTTGATGTTTTTCTTGAAGATACAGTTCCAGCTTTTACATCTGTGCTCAAACTTTGCTTAATCCACCTGGTTTTCTGTCTGTGCATGTAGAGGAGGCTGAAGTGGGTCCAAACGTTCCCAAGTTCAAAATCCCTTGGAAGAGTATAAAAACACAGGTGCATTGTAGCTTTGGTTTTTCCAATAAATTTATTTTTGGTCGTTTTTTTAACGCTGCCTTTGGTGCAGGGGTTTTGAATAAAGGCTGCAGGAGCCAAGACTCCCTGTGTGCTGTAAAACCTGCAAAGTTTATGGAAATGTGACTTGGGCTGTGAGATCCTATTGCTCTGAAATAGCTGATTCTTGCTTTATTTTACTTTGCACAGAAGGGTGCAGGGCTCAGCCAGGTCTGCTGGCAAAAGCTATGGGAGGGATTTTCCACCAGTACCTGGCTAATCAAAATATAAAACTCTGAATGCTGAAAAGGTCACCGTGGCAAACAGCTGGATTGTATTTCATGAATATATTAAACATTTCATTTCTAATGTCTCATTCTGAAGACAAAGATTTTAATGAAGCTGGAAAATGGCAGGAAGCTGTTCTGCTGGGTTTTTTTTCAATCTGGCTGCATTTTGCAAAGCAAAGGGGCAGTTTCAAAGTCAGGTTCCCATTATGCCTTGAGAGCTTTCAGGGCATGTGAAATCTGGTTAGAGCTGGCCACAACTTTGCTGAAGTATCTGGAGATTTGATTAATTTATTGCTGTTTTACACAAGTTGAATAATTAACACCTGCTGCTTATAGTAATTCACTCTTTCTTCTAAACTGTAATGCTCAAAATGAAATATTATCTCAGGAGCCACAACCCACAGGGAGTTCACTGCCTGCCCTTCAGTGGGGCGTTGAGTGGTCTCTCATGGAAGAGCTGGATGAAAAATTGGATGCTCTTTACAGCTTCAGAACTCTGTTTTTTGTCATGTTTTCAGTGGTGTGCAATGCACTTCCTGAGTTTTATGAGTGCATTAAGAAATAACATGGGCTCAGTGATTGAAATTAAATGCCTTAAAGGGTATATTTTTTTATTTGTGCTGAGATCTCGCTTAATACAAAAGATACCTATCAAAAAATTTTCAGTAGGATTTTACCTTGCCCTGTAGCCAGCCCCAGGACAGCAGGACAGTGATGGTCACTGGGGGTCACCCTTCTGCTGCTCTGTCCTGAGAGCCCCCAGCCCAAGACAGAACTGCAGGAAATGGACATTAATTGTGTCAAATACCAGGGCACAAGGGAAAACCTCAACAGCAGCACAGGAGTGGTAAGGTCAAAATGTGGAGCGGGGAGGGAGCCTTTTCCTTAATCTGCTCTGATGGCTGGATCCTGTGCTGGGAAGAGGACAGATGGACACATCCTGCAGGACATGGATGCAGGCCCTGCCTTGCCCTCAGTTCCTTGCTCAAAATTAGGTTAGAACTGCTTGTGGGGAGGAGTGATGTGGGTAAAGGCTTTGGGTGTGGAGTGCAGCACACATTGTGTCTGTAGTTTGGCTTTTCTTCCTTAGGACTGGTAGAGATTTGAGGATGAGATGCCACACCTAAATTAAGGGGAGGAAAAAAAAAAAGAGATGAGAAAATACGTTTTGGTTTATAGCTTTGTTTGTAGCCTTGGGTTATAGACTTGTGAGTAGAAAGAAATCTGGTGAGGATAAATTTCAGGTCTCTGCTAGTCCATTAAAAAATACAAATTTGCAGTACACTGTTTCTTCATAAGATTCAGCTGCTGTGGAAGGGGGATACAACACTTGTCAGTGTCTGTCAGATGTTTAATTGGATAATTTGCGGGTGAATAGGGATTATTTTGGGTAGTGATTTGACATTTTCTACTGTATGAACCTCTGAGAACCACTCCCCACTCCTTTAATTATGTAAGAGACTTGATTTTGTTGTGAATAGTTCTGATTAGGAGTTCAGTCTATAGTGGCTGTAGATTATTCATGAATCAGCCTTTCTCTTTTGACGGAGAGAAAATTGCACCACCGTCGTAAATCTTACAGCAAATATTTCACATTTCCAGCCCTACTGGGACAAATGAAAGAAGCAAATATTTATTTTTCTTGCAAGTCAGGAGGCAGCCGTGCTGCTGGGGCAGAGTAGGCAGTGACATGTGCTCCGTGCTGTTTGTCATGTCCCAAGCTCCAGGGATCCAGGCTCTGCTTGCTGGGTGAACGCATCCAGCCAAGGATATGCCTGCTGTAAAGAGTGAGGGATCACTTCCAGGAAAGCTGAGCATTTCAGCACAGTTGGTATGGGTAGGTGTGCTGGAATGACTGGTAAACAACAGCATATGTTTTAGCTTGAGTATCCCAGACCTGGGGCTTTCAGGATTTGGAGACCAGGGTTCCGAGTTACCTTCAGGAGAAGCTGCTTTTCCACTGCCTCAGGGAGAGCTCAGGGGTATTAGCATGACCAGGATAAAACTGGCTTCTCTAAAACCCCCCCAAGGTGTCCCAACCAGTTTTGTGTGCTCAGAATCCTTGCTCCTTTAAAAATAAATAAACCCCAAAGAAGCCGTGTTGCAGTTCATTATGTGTGCAGAAAATTCCCCTTCCATTTTTCCGCCTGGCTCTGAGCCTTTTGGGGACTGTAATGGTGTGAGGGCAGCACTGTTTGGTTTTATTTGTCTGTTGTAAACTCTGGAGCAGTTACTTCTGTGCTGACATTTGGAGCAGAGAGAAAGCAGGTGTGACGATGTAGGTAGGATTATACTCTAAATAATGAAGACAGGCTGGTGTTCTGAAATTTGTCTCTTTGTGAGATTTGATGACCAAAACATTCCAAGGAAGCTTAATGAGGCTTTCAGTACAGAAGGGCTGGTCCCTCGAGGAGCTGGTTAAGGACTAAGAGAAGCGTCTCCTCAGTGTGGAGTGGATGAGGCCTTTTATTAATTGCTCCAAATGTCTTTTGTCACGGCTTTCCTGTACAATTATAAATTTCTTTCTGACGTTTGTGATTTTTGAGTGTTTTACTGAGGGTCGTGCTGTTGGAGTAAAGAGGACAGTTGCTTTCAGGTTCTCCATCTCAAATCATGCTTCTTTTGTATCTGTCCTCCCCTCCAGTCTTTCTGGTTGCCCCAATCTCCACCAAAAGACCACGAAAATGTGGCCAAAGCCCAGGTGCAAATTAAGAACTGGAGCCCCGAAAGAAGAAAACCACAACAATTAAACAAACAAAAAAACCCTCCCAACCCAACCAACCAACCAAAAAAAAACCCCCCACAACAACAACAAAACAACCAAAAATTTAAAGAAACCAATCAAACCAAACCAACCAACCCACCCCAGGTTTCTGGGGATTCTACTGTGACAATTTTCTGATTTGGGGATTTTTGATGTAATTTAGTCAATGTGGCTGAAAAAAGTAGTTTGATAAAATTCTTATTTTGCTTTTTTTTCAAGATGTCCACTTATTTCCATGCTTTCTTTTCAAGTGAATGGCCTTTTGATGAATTATTACTCATTTTCTTTCTAGGCTGAGATTTGCTCTGCTGTTCTGCTTTACCATTTCCTGTGTGTGGCCATTTCCCCTGACATTTCCAGGGAATAGGTTGATATGGTGAGAAATGAGTGTTTGCTTTTCCTGCCCAGCTGCTAGGATTTGTGTATTGAGATATGCAATGTGGGACTGCACTTGGTGTCTCTCTCTCATGCACCAACATAAATCTGTAGACCGACAAAATGTGAAATTTATCCTTCCATTAAACTTCCTTTTTTTTTTTACTCTGGTCTAAATAAGTGGATTATTTTTTAAATTAGTGCAAGTTTAAGATCCAAACTCATATTTTCTCATTATCTATCTTATCCAGGTTACTTTTTTACTATGTTCATTAGTGGGTACTAGAATTTAGCAATTCACAGTGCAAAAGAGATGGAAATGAGAAAAAAGGAGAAAAGATAAATTTATACTGAAATTATTAACCTATTACAAGTGAATGTTTGTAGGAATTTCGACTAAACTTACATATATAGGAAATGAGAAAGAATCAGCATAACAGAGTACTTTTCATGCTTTTAGTAGAAGAATTTTGTCAAGTTTCTTTAAAATTTCAGGTGACATTTAAAAAAAACCCCTTTGAATTTAAACAAGCAACCCATCACTGCAAAACCTGATATGAGTTGCATTAAATAGATGTGCATCTTAAATAAAATTAACTATGCCTCTTAAATAGAATTAACTATTCTTTTTCATTATGTCAACACCAAATTCTGTACCTCTCTTTAATTTTAATAGATGTTTTTTGGCACGTAAGTGAAGATCTGCACCGTAAAATATTAGAACAGATGCACTATTGCCTTGATCTTGCTTTGTGTGGGTTGAGTTAATATTGTCTCTGTTCAGAGATTTTGATGTTCACTTAATATATTAATTTGTAGGTTTGAGGTCTAAGATTGCTCATCTTTCATGCTATACTGCAGGCTGTTGTTTACTTCCTTTGGTGCTGAGGAGTAACCATGCAAGTATAATGAGTGCATTGATTAATCATTTCAGTGTAAATCATTTATATCCCAAATTAAGTGGCTTGAAAAAGGGCTGAGAACAGTTTTTTTAATTCCTCTTGCCAGAGCCTGACCCGTCCATCCCACAAATGCACCAGGCACCTCCTTCCTGCAGCCCAGTTCCTGAGCAGAGAAATCACACATCCCTGATGAAAGCAGGGGTAGCCTCCAGATGCAAATTTATGTTAAGGAAATTTAGTGCCATTATAATGGTTCTGAAGCAGAAAATCTTAGGATAATGCAAGGGGAAGATAGAAAGTTTCTCCCCTGTCTTTCCTCTCTCTTCTCTCTTTCCTCCCTCTCTTTCTTCCCACTTTGGAAGAAACACACACATAAAACCCGTTCCTTCGGGATGTTTGCAGCTTCCCCAAGGTCTGAGGGCTCAATAGAAGTGTTCCCCTGCAGACTGGAGGAGTACTGGGAGATCAGCATTGCAGTCCAGAGCCAAGGGCAGCACTTCCACCTGCAGACGGACTCTCCAAGCCCTTCCAGGTTCTCCTGGAGGACTCCGCTGCGCACTGATGGCAGTGAGCACCCACACAGTGCCTGGCTGGGAGATCAGACACGCGGGGTGCGCTCCTGCTGGGGAAGTCGAGGCATGGAAGGGAAAAGTGGCTGTTAAAAGAGCTGGGAGTGAGGTCCGGATCTCTTGACTTCCCACCCTGGGCTCTGCTGGGGTTCTGCCAGGCAAATCGACTCCAAACTGCTGCTGGATCCACAAAGCCTGCTCCAGTCTCACGTCAGCTCTCGGTGTGAGGAGTAGCAGAGCTGGGATGTTGTGTCAGCTCAAACCCCTCTGTCTGGGACTCCTAAGTCTGGGTGCACAGTCGAGGCAGTTAGACAGGGCCTTCCTTGGAAAACACTCACCCAACTATTTCTCTACAATAGCAAAGAGCAGGTTTTATTTCTGCCAAAATCTTTACAACCAAATGGACTAAATTTATCTGTAGCCTGACAGCCAGTATGCATTATCCTCAGGTTCCCTGCTAAACTATTAAAATTAATCAGGTGGCAAACTTTCATTATGCCAGCTCTAATAAACAAGAAATCCAGGCTCCTAGCACTGGCAACATCAGTAAATAGAGCAGCACAATAAATGAGGAAATTCTCCAAAAGATAGTCAAATCAAATTAAACTGCACGTACACCAAACTATTTATTTTTGTTTTGACTCTTCCATACAAAAGTATCACAACCTATTAGGTGCTATATCATAAAGTGCAAATGCCAGCAGCTGGGGGGTGAGGCTTTGCTGTGTACCCCTTTGGCACTTCCATTAGTGTTGGTGGTGCTGTGGGAATCAGCATCTACAGGTAAATTAAAAGGGAGTTTGGCTCAGAGAACTTGCATTTCTTGTTAGTTAGAGAAGACTAGCTGAGGCCATTCTGCCTAGGATTAGACTGTGACTTGACACAAGGAAAATGCAAAGAAAATTAAGTAGGCAGCAGTAAGAAATGCATCCAGGGCATCGGTTGAGAATAATAGAGTTAAGGCTTAGTGGTCACAAGATTCTCAGGTCAAATAAACATGGAATGAGGATAGAAAAGCTGAAACTGTGGCAGTTGGGGGCTGCTAGGATCAAATAATTTGCAGTATGAACTGCACATAACTTAATAGTAGTGAACTAATCAGCTGCTGGAGCCCTTATTAGTTTAGCACAAGTGAATGGAAGAGAATGGACAAGGGAGCATGGAGCTACTGAGAGACCTGGAAGTTGTGTTTATTTTAAATGCCTGAGAATTTATGGAAGCCACTCTGAGAAATACAGCTGCATCTCCAGAGCAAGTGAAAGAAGAGGTTGCAGTTTCTACAGGAGCATGGGAAGCTGAGCAGCGATTCTGTTGGTATTTGGGCATAGAACTTGCTCAGGCATTTCTGAAATTTCCACAGGAAAACCTCCTCAGCTTTGTGTGATCCCTGAATTTAACCAAAGCATCCAAGAAAGAAAACAGCCTGAGGACATGCCTCAAAGTAAAAGCTGCTTGTGTGCACGGACAAACTGCAGCTGCCTTTGGAGGCAGCATCCAAGGGGCTGGATCAGGGCTGTGCTGCCTGGTGCTCACACAGAGCAGATCAGGAAGGGGGGTTTTATCTCTGTGCCTGAGCCTGGCAATCCTTTTCTCCAAAGGTAGCAGACTGAGCAGCAATGCATTTGTTTCTGGCAGGGCTGTGAGGAAACTCATCTGTGTGTGTGGAGCAGCCAGCACAGGATTGAGGCAGCCCTGGCACCATCTCCAGATCAAAACAGGAGCTCTGCGACAGCGCCGGGAGATTTGTTCACTAAATTGGGATTAGGCTCAACAGCTGCAGAGTCTTTGTGGTTGGCACTTGGGGAATATCAACTTGCTGCAGATGAGGGCTCTCACCTGGCAAATTAATTTCCACTTTTAAATTGATCCCCCCTGCAAACAGCCTGGCTCTGGCTGCGGCTCAGATCCCAGCACCGCGAGCGGCGGCTGCTGCTGGGCTGCTGCTTGTGCAGCCTGGCTTGGAAATTGTGCAGAAAAATTGTGCAGAAACTGCCTCACTGTGTATTTAGTGACTGATGTGTTGGTAGGACACATTTTTTCCGTTTCTGTCAGCACATGCATGTTTATGTGATTATGCTCCTCCCTTAACCTGTGCTGAGGGGAGGTGGTGATTGCTCACCTTGTCACCCCCCGTTTTGCATCTGCCCAGGGTTATGTGCTCTTCCCAGAAATCTGTGCCATCCGTTCCTGGGAGCAGCAAATGTTTACCCAGCAATGCAGGGCCTTCCCTAACACAATCTGAGAATTTAATAAAAAAGAAATATATATTTTGTGCATGCAACTGGTAGCCAGGATTTTCAGAAATGTAGCTGAATAAGAATTATCTCTCTGATTTTTGGGAAGTCTTCCTATTCCCCCTCCTCTTCTTCTTTTTTTTTCTTTTTAAGTAAATAAAAGTCCAAAGGTACACTCTAATATTAGGATTAGCAGCTCAATGTAGTGCTCTGCACCTCAGCAGGCAAATAATCAAGGTCTTCTCCCTTTCTTTGCCTGCATGCTAACTAAGGCAAATAATCGAGCTCATAAATTAAACAGAGCTGGCCATGCCAGAACTCCTTTACCTGGGCCCATTATTGCTTGCTCTTTTAAAGTCTGAGCACGATGGAAATTTCCATGTTCATAGGGTTTTTATCAGGGGTTGATGTTGATATTCCGTCACATTCCAAAATCCTTCTTACTTGTTACACACAGAGGTGATGAGGGAACCTTAGGGTTTAATGCAAGGCTGCCCACAGCCTGTGCCCACTGCATCCCAAATACGATCACTTCATAATTCAATTATCTTCTGATGTTCCTTGAATCTGTTACATGGAAATTGATGAGGGAAGATAAATGCAAAGGGATTATGATATGGATGAGCCTTATAGAGTTTTTCGTAGCCTAATCAATACCTCATGGAGGAGTTTGGTGTTGGGTTTTTTTTGTTTGGTTTGTTTTGTTTCCTTGTTTGGGTTTTTTTCTTCCACCCTAAACACAGACTGGCTCTTTTGTGTTTGTTGCAAAGGAGACGCTGACAAACAGCTTGAAGAATGAGAGAGCCATAACGTGACAAATTAGGTGATTAGAATATTTTAGTTTGGTTTTGTTTTGGACAACATATTCAAAGGGGACTGACTCTTGTTTGCAAACTGGATGTGGTGGAAAAGATTGCCCTTCATCCTGCACACCTACTGAGCTCACCAGCAGCACGGGCTGAGCCTCAGCTCCTGTGAGTGGCTTGGGAGAGGCTTTGTGCATGTGCAGGACCACTCCCAGGTCATTTTGAACCTGAGCCTCTGGACTGAAAGGTTTGGAAACTTGCCCCGTGGGGCAGACAGAGGCAGAAGTTCCCCACAAAAAATGTACGAGCCCTAGAGAACATTCTCCTGAGGGGTAATAAAACGGAATTCAGAGGGTTGTGAATGGCTTCAGGGAGACAGAAAGTATTTGAGCTTCCCCTGGAAGTGGAATGGTAAGATTTCAGCTGACACTGGATTGCTTACATCCATAAACATACCACAGTCGGTTCTGTATGAAGAGGGAGGGCATTGCACCTTTTTAACTAAAAACATTTTTCATTTGCTGCAATGAAAGAGAAATATGGTGGAGGAATATGGTGTACATAGGATTCAGTATTAAATTGTCCAGGCACTACAATTTCAGCCATCAGTTTAAACCAGTCAGAAGGAATATGCACGTCTGAAATCAAATAATGCATGGTTTCTAAGAAGAAGAAATGTAGGCAGATTAGAATCTGAATGGTTTTCTGGAAAGACCTTTTTTCAGAGTCACCTCTTTTTTTCCGGTCCAGGAGGAGCCGTAACCATCAAAAGCAGCTCTCTCCCAGATCAAACCATATGAGCTTGGTCCCCCAGTGTAAGGGAATGTTCATTTGCTTGGCTGCCAGCTGGCAAGCCCTAAATGAAGAAGTCTCTGTCTCCTGTGACAGTGCCAGTTCTGCTGCTGGAGTCCTGAGCACAGCTCAGGCCTAGACAGTGAAATCAAATTTGCCTTTAGAAAAAGCACCTGAGAACTGAATCCGCGCATTCACACACTCAGCCTTGGGCAGAGGTCTTGGCACACCTCAGACCTTAAACCATTTGAGGGCTGCATGAGAGCCCGGGAGAGGAGACTGGTGGAGAAGGGAGGCCTGCTGATGGTTCAGCTCCGAACCGGCTGTGTCCCTCGGGTAGGATGTCACACCAGGTGCCACTCTGCAGGACAGGGTCACCCCACCTTTCCTGCCCTGTTTGGCACCGCTGCACACAGGGAGGGCTGGTTTGTGTTTGGATTTTGGGCTGTGACTCGGGAGAGATCAACTTGACTCCTGGCTTCCCCATGGCTTTCCTGGGTAAGTCAGCAGCTTTGCCTGTTGCTTATGCACCCTGTGCCTGTGAGGGGCAGGTTCAGGTTGATGCTGCTCAGCTGGAAGGGCTGTGTTTTATTGAAATACAAGTTTACTACTAATTTCTCCTCTTTCTGTGGCAATCACAGTGACCAGCCCAGAAGTGTTATGTTTAGTATGGTGGTGTCAAAGCTGCCAACCAAGAATGAGGCCTCAATAGACTGGGAACAGCACAAAGGGACAATAAAACTCTCTGTTCCCCATGGTATTAATTGTTTTAATGGCTTGTCTAAAGCAGAAAGCTCTTCTGGTGTCAGATAAGGTGCGAATAAAACCACATAAACCAGTATAGCTTCATGGGGCTCCTCTGATGCCAGATAAAAGCAACTTCTCTTTGGTTGTATTTTTTAGTTTGTTTTCAACAACTGCCCTTTTATGTAGGGTTTCTAGCAAAGCAACATTTTAGAGTATTCTCTTCATCTCCTGAATTTCACTGTGTTGTGCAGCTGCTTCGTATTTATATATATATATGTGTATATTCATAAGCTCTGCATCCCTCCAGAACTGGCTGTATTTCTCCAGTGAATAAAATGATTCCCTAAAACATGCTCTGTAAAGAACCTGAGGTCCTGGGAATGACCCAGGGCCCAGTAAGGTGTGGGCAGTTGCTGCAGTGGGTTTTTGGGGTGTGCGAGAACAACAAGGTGAACCTCTCCCATGTCCTGGAGGGTGGAGATGGAATGTAGGGACAGACAGGAGGTGGGTGGTAGGGAACTGGGGTGAGCGGGGAAAGATGTATCCTCCAGGGATGTAGAAGCAGCTTCATTAAAGAGTTACTCCAGTTAAAGACCTGGCCCAGAGGGTATTCTCATGCCATGATTGATGTAGAAACTCTCTGCTGAACCTGTTCTACAAATCTTCATCTTTATGATCAGTGGTTGCAGCTCCATCTATATTTTAATATACTTAGGATATGATTAAAAACATGAATTTAATGAATAGGGAGAAATTACTTTCTTACTTTGTTAGTATAAGGACATTATGTCTGACCTAGTTCTGCAAATATTAGGCAGGAAATAGGTAAGGAGGAGGATAATGCAGCAGCTGATTTTTAATATACTGTGAACTGCTTATGGGGTGAGAACCATTTGTTCCAGTGATTATTTTCTCATCGTTTGCATATTCAGTTGCATCTGTTTCTACACACAATTCTCAAACTGACTTAATTGTTTCCAAGCCTATAACTATAAGGGGTGTATTTTAAAAAGCAAACCCATTTGACTTAAATCAGTACATTAAATAGCAACGTTTTAATTAACTCAGGAATACTTCCCCTTATTTATTGTGATTTATTTTTCCCCTCTTACCTAGCTCTTAAGAGCAGAAGCTTATGGGTTCCCTATGGAATTCTGTTACTATAGTGAAGTTGTTCATTGAAATTTGAACAGACAAAGCCTTGAGGGTATTGAAAAGTTTCCTGTCAAAAATTTAGTATTTCCAAGAATTAATGGAAACAACTATTGCAGTGATCTGCCAACTGCTGTTCACTGTGGTTTTAATCCCTCAACAACTTGACTCAGACTTTCAAGAGTCTGTAAAGTTGTGTTCAAGATGCTGCTGAGATACTTATTTAATTTCACAGAGTAAATATATTCAAATAATCCATAAGCACAATTGGGGAGCTTTATTTCTCTCTCTGAGATATAGTTAAAGGACTTAATCCTGAGGGAAGGGAAATTCTCAGCTCCCACTGACTTACGGTGCTTCCAGGTAGCAAAGGCACAGGGACATCTGACATTAAGACAGCGAAAAAGAGAATGATTCAGGAGGCTGGAATATAAATAATTCCCAAATTCCATCAAGTAGTCAAGTTCTTTAATAAAGCACCAGGGAAGACTTGGGTTTATGGCTGTCACATGGGAGGAGATCAGAGGAAAACTGTGACATCTGTGTGGTTCCACAGGGCAGATTCTCAGGGTTTCATTAATAGAGCATTAATGAGCAGAAGACACATTGTCCTGGCTGATGGTGCTTCTGGATCCTGCATGTCAGTAGTTTGTGAGGGACCTGATCTTCCTCCTGCAGTCCATGGCACTGTGACCATCAATTATTTGTTACACTCCTCATGTATAAAATATCTCTGCACTTCAAACAACAATTAAGGGTTTATGAAATGTCCCAGGCTGACAGCCGTAGAGACTGAGACTCTGTTTATTTGTGGAGTAGGCTGAGCTTAACTGAGAGTGCTTCTGGCACTCCATCTCCATCCTGTTGTCCCTGCACCTTTTCTATGGGCAAGAAGTCACCTCACCAGCAATTTCCTTTCACTTGTAGCACCCCCAGAAGTGCTCAGCCAGACATCTTCTACCTTTGAGCACTGCTGTTTACCTGAGCTAAAAACCAGGGCAGGGATAAATAAACCTCTCCATTTCATTTGTGACTAAATGTGTTCTACTCATCAGCAAGAAAAGTGCGTTACTCCTGTTGGTATCTTGTCCTGTTTGGAGGAATTTCCTCTGCCAGGCCAAAGCTGACTGCACCAAACGTTGAAATTTAAAGCTCCAGGTTTGCAGACCACTGAAGAGCCCTCAAATCTAAATGAGTTTCAGTCGTGACCAGCCAAGGGCACTTTGGAAGCAACAACCTCTGGGTGAAAGGTTCAATATCCTCTCACCAAACCTCTGAGGTCTCCAGTCGTGTAGATGGATTTCTTTTCATGTTGCTTAGATATTAACTCTGCATACTGGAGAAGGAAAACATAAGGCATAGTCAGAGAGGCAAGAAAAGGGTTTTAAAAACCCTGGGAAATATTAATAATTTTTATTACTATTTCTAAATAATAATAGTACTTTTATAGAACTGTAAAAGAGGCCATCTACAAAACATTAAAAATCATAGATGTTTTAAATTTAGATTATGTCCTTGGGGAAATCAACAGGAATTTATTACTATGTATTTAACTTGCACTGTTTCATATGAGGTTATTGGTTCAAACAAAATTTGAAGCTAGTTGCATTATGCCTCAGACCAAAAAAATCAGTCATCCTCTGCTAATTTGTCCTATGACATAGAGCACAATGTACGAACATTTTAATGAGATTAAAATCGTATTTAGGAAATAATTCATCTGGGGCTTTATGATCTGCAAAAAGTGCAGTTGAAGCTCTGACATTCACTTGGGAGCAAAGAAATGTAACTCATTTAGGGGACAGGATTTGGTAAGCACCAATTTACACATATGATCTATGCATATAATCATCTGCATTAGGTCTCCTGCTGATCACAGGGTGTTTGGAAGGGTGGAAGGGATTTCTTTCCACGTAATTGCATCCAACGAGTGGAGCACATTTGTGGGTTAATACCAGGCACTGCCACTTCCAACACGCGCCAGCAGTTACTCCCAGGAGAGAGCCTGATCCAAAGAAAAGCATTTCTCCCCCCAAAATCCAGAGAGCAGTGTGTCTCAAATGGAGGGGCTGCTCAGCACCTTGCAGTGCGAGTCCCTTATTTTTTATGAACACTCAGAGGCATTACATGGCCAGTGTGTGTAAATAAGCCACCTTCCCCTGCAGCTCTCCAAATGCACTGAACAAATGGCCATATCTCTTTCCAGAACGTGAGCCTAAAAGGAATGAGATGCCAGCCCCACTCTCAGGTAATGGAGTTCTATTTTCACTGCCAGTGGAGCTGGGCTGGTGCTCCTGCCCTGCTGCCAGGCCATAACAAAGGTCATCACACTGGCTGTCTCCAAACTCCCAGCAACCTGAACGGGAGCTTCAGGCGCACAGAGTGGAGCCTAAGAATTGTGGCTTAAGAAAAACGTGTCTGCTAATAGTAATTTCTGATAAACACCGGGTGAAAACACGGCCCTGGCACTGCTGGGGGAAGGGGGAGCGGGGAGGGAGGGGAAGCTGTGTGCAATTCCTTCCTTTCTGCTAATAAAATTAATCCCTGTGCTGTGTGCTTTATCTGTGGGCTTCTGATAAAAAAGATGCAAGTGCCACAGAATAATTTTAGGCACGGGGAAATGAGTTGATTAATTCAAGTCCTTTGATAGAAACAGGGACTTTTTCTCCAGCTTCCCAACTCCTGCATAGCCCTGAGAGAAAGCCTGGGATTTCAGTGCTAATTTCTGTAGAATCAAACTGAAACATTTTGTGACAATATAAATTTGTCTTTGAAAACTTTCATGTAGAGATTTTGTTCAGTTTAGAAAGAAAACTGTCTTCCATTCTATTTTTAATATATATTTATAGATGCGTATATATATATAAATTTCCATTTTTCAGACTTCTTTGTACTGAGCTATATTTTGTTGTAAGTTGTTTAAGGCAATCAATAATTCATTATAAGTATGTTAATCCTGTGAGATGTGTTTAAGGCAGGATCAGGGTGACAGTGGGGCTAAAGTGTCGTGCAATTAAATTACACTTAACAAAAATCCTTTGGATTCACAGACTCTGTGGATGACAGTGACTTGAAGGTCTACGGGAGTTTATTCCTACACAAACCAGGGTGGGTATAAACGCTGTTACATTGCTGATTAAATCACATGTAGCTTGTTTGGTACTCTACCAACATGCTTTTCAAAGTTTGCTGTCAGTGTTCTCTCTGATTCCAATTGTTTGTCACTGAGTGTCATTTATTGCTGAAAAACCGATTATTTTCTCAGAACACTGATGGGAATTGAAACAGAGCTGGGAGCAAAGCTGCTAAAACATTTCCATTTTTCCACTGGGTCTGTCACGGTGTCAGTGATTGACTCCGATGCGTCCTCCCTCCTCCACTCTCTCAGCCTCCACATTAGACCCAAGACCTTGGACACAGGGAAACCAGTGAAGTTTGGCTAAATTTGGGGAGAGAATGAAAAGGGGGGGAATAAAATTAGAGAATGAAAGGAGGGGAATAAAAATTTCTTTCAAACCGTGAGACAACTTTGTCCCAGCTCTCTGAGAGCTCAGCAGCAGAGACAAGGCAGGGTAGAGAGAAGTAAAGGACAACATGTGGTTTCAAGCCCCATATATCCACTGGACACAGCAAAAAAAAATTGGTGGGAATTCTGTCGTGGTCCTGCAGTCCCTGGGAGAGGTTTTGGGGATCTCTGTTCAGAGTTTATTAAAGGCTGTGATGTGCAGCAGAGTTTGTTTCCACCATGAATAGTTGCCTGCCCAAACTGCTGCTGAGGGGGTGCAGCACGGAGAGCACTTCCATTCACACAAAGAACCAAAAGCTCAGAGCCCAGGGAGGGGGACAATCAGCTTACAGCAATCACCAGGAGTCAGCCAGGTAAATCTGTACCTCTGCTGCTGTCAACACTGGTGCTAGTGGGGAACCTTTTAAAGCCAATCTGTTTTCTCTTCCATGCAGTGTAATGGGGACTTGTTTTTGTCAATGAACAGTATTCCTGAAAAAAATTTATGTGGCATTATTGTACATATTTTATGATGACTGTGCAATGTCTGCCTACCTCGCTGTGCCTCTGTCTTCAAGCAATCAATCTATTTTGTCCCCGGTTGTGAATGAGTTTGTTTCTTTGGGCTCTTGTTTCATCAAAGGGATATTTTGACACACTGCTGGGCTGAGGGAGGTTATCCCAATCACATTTTACTGATCATGTTTGGCGTCTGATGCCTTCCACGTGAATATTTGCATGGGATGAAATGCTGCCTTTTGTTTTTGTGTGAACTTGCTTTAATCAGGCAATTTGTGCAGAAATTAAAAATTCCAAAGCAAGAGGTTCATTATGAAAATCAGTGACTGATGGACCCTTGAGCAACACCTTCATCAGTAAGAAAAGGAATAACCAGTGCTGGTGCGGGGCTCCAGCAACCTGTGCTCAGGTACCCTCTCATCCTGCATTTATGGATGGCCTGTGGGAAGTCCCTCAAACCCTGTGAACATTTTTAGAAGGGTGAACCCTACTCATCTGTAGGAAGGTGAACCTTCCTATCTTCTTCCTTATCTTCTCATCCTCTGTTTTATAGAGGACTTGTGAAAATAAACACAATCCTAGGCTGTGACAGCAAAGGTGCTAGAGGTGTGATGTACAGGAATGGTTTTCTTGGTTAAGTTTGGGTGCTCCTGGGAGTGATCCAGGTCATCTGCCAGGATTCACCACTCCTGCAGTGCGAGGTGCCAACAGGAGAATAAACCTTTCCAGAATGAGACAGATAATTCACAGGAGCCCTAGGGTAGGGAGGATGTTGGAGACTAATTTATTGCATCTCTGTGAGCTTTTCCTAACTGAGAGTGCAATTAAAAAATGTGATATTATTTTTAGAAAGTTATTGTTAACTGTTCTTTTCAACAATCACCCTCTCCATTTTCATATTGTTGTGACACCTCCTCTCTGGGTTTGGCAGTTGCATGAATTAAGTTAAGTGCTGTTGTTCAGCTTGATTACAAGGAAACTGAAATATGCCCCTCATGGGCATTATCTGTCACATTGCTGAAAACAAAACCATCATAAAGCTCTGCTTGTTGCTGTAAGAGCCTTGCAGTGCGTCCATCTCTGTGAGGTACTGAAGGTCTCCCACTGCTGCCTGAGTCCTCTTGGAATCTCCCTGCTGGCCTGTGACATGGGAATTTTGCTCTGCCCCAGGCTTCTGAGATTGCTATAGTCTTTCCTCAAATTCTCTGATCCAGCCTTCTCCAAAATGGGAAATGATCTTTTTTTTGTGCTTCGTCTGGGGAGGAGTGCAGGAAGTGTAATTCACAGACTCTTTACATCTACAGGCTTGTGTTCCTCTCTGTTGTAAAGCATGAGAAATTCATAATCCAGTTGCTAGAGCAGAACAAAACACCTCCTATAATCAGTAATTCCATTTATGCCTCAAAGTCCTCACATTCGTGGAGCACTCAGGGGTAAAAATGGAGATGGAAATATCGTGATAAAGTCTTTGATGTCTGTTCCAAACTTCTGTGGCATTATTTCCTTCCTGGCCTCCTTGTGTCATGCTTAACATGGCCCGTGTTCTCCTGCCTTCTGTGCATTGTTTATTTAATACCTGTCCTCATTTCACTTTTACAACTGAAGTGCCTATTTTAGGCTTCTCCGAAGCTTTTCTCCAAGTGGTTTGAGCCATGTTGTTTTGCATGCCCTACTTTGGAAACATATGACTCAAGAATTACTAAGGGTCTTGAAGAGTTAGAACATGAAATAATAATCATGTCTTAGATTTAATGAGAAAATTGGCTGCTCTCAACTGAAAGGAGCATGCTTTTGTTTTTCAGCTCCTACAGAATGCATGTGCAAGCATCAGCTAATCTTACATTTTATCAGAAAATTGCACCTACTATATGTTTAGCTGTTTGCTTGACAAACTCCATCTGTTTTATAAAAGATCTTTTTGTTTAAGAGCACACAGAACTAAAACAACAGGTAATTGATTCTTTTAATCTTATGTATCTGTTTTGAATATACTTTTATTTCCTCATACATATCTGTTCTCTCCTTCCTCAATTAAAACAGTCATAATTTCATACCATCCCCAGTCAGGCACTCCTGGTATCATGGACATGATCTGGTTTCAGGGTAGGACTGGGACCTGAATGTGAGTGGCTTTTGTGCAAGTGTTGACTAAATTAGTTGACCCAGACTGCCCTGAAGAACACGTCTGAGGTGCTCAGAAAATATGTCAGTGTATGTGATATACATAATAAAAAGAGATTTTTTGTCTCCTAAATGCTAGGATTCCAGGAAATGAATATTTCACTGTGACCTGATTAGAAACCAAGACTTTCATTTAAAGAAGTTGCAATTGAAACAAGCTTTGATATTCTTTATTCATGTTGTACTTTGGCTTTTCTGCGTGAACTGCTTTCATTTTTGGCGTGTGGTTAATAATAGCTGGACAGACAGCTGTGCAGCCCTATTCAGGGACTAATGACTAGCTCACAATCTAATTTTTAGCAAGGGTGCTGCTTAGTTTGTAAATCAGCCCCTCAAAAAGGCTGCACTGAGTGAAGTCACTCATCTCATATCCCTGCTTTCCATCTGGAAAAAGAGGGAGTAGCAGCAAATTGTTGCATCTTCTGCCTCTGTGTGTGTGTGTGTGCGTTTTGCCCGTCGGTCAGAGGATGGAGCAAGGAAACGCACGACGTTCCTGAGAGCCTCTCGACGTGTTTACCTCCAAGCTGTCCCCTGGCTGCGGGCTAATGGTTTTGTGATGGTTTAGTTCCCACTTCCCACGCATCCAGGGATGCTCGGAGCGGCGCCGGGCGCCGGAGCGGTGCTTGCTGAGCTCCGGAGCGCTGCGGGCGCGGTGACCCGGCCCCGCCAGGCTCCCGCAGCGAGCGCTCCCCGGTGTCTCCAGGGGCTCCGCGCTCCTTGCCTGCTCCCGCACCGCGCTCCGAGGCTGCGCTGGTCCGGCCGCCTCCCCGCTCCGCTGTTCGTAGCGGCGGTGCAGCCTGGGAACTCCTCTGTGGAGCCTCTTTCTCCGCGCCAGGAGAACAGCTCCCAGCCCCTCTGCCTCTACCAAAGCCCTCCTCATGCAGCGACAGCAGCGGTTTTGTTGTTGGCGGGGTCGGGGCTCAGCTGGGCTGGAGTATCTGCGCGGAGAGTTAAGCAGGGAGCCCATGGCAGTACCTCTCGAATAGGTGGATTAAATACTGGTGTGGTGCTGAGCTCCTTTTAAAATCTGTCATGCATTGAGTTCCTAATGAACTATAATTTTAGGGCTGACCAGTCCTTTTACAGGGCTAACTGGACGCCTTAAAGACCTTTCAGAAACAGCCAAGTTCTGTGTAAATCAGAGTCTTGTAAAGTGGCTGAAGGCAGATCCCTGTATCATTTCCAACGTATTTTCAGGAAGCCAGATGACTCTCCTCAGAAACTTGGGAGTGTTTCCAAAGATGTGCCCCTTTGTGCTTACCTGGAGAATGTTGTGGAGAGGTTGCTATCAAGCTGGAAAAAAAAACCTAAGTAAAGGAACATTATACAGCCATTAGGTAGATTCAAAAAGCGTAACAAAAGGTGAAATAAAACAAAGTGTTTTATAATCCACAGCATAGCTTCTTATCCAGCCGTGGTTATTTACTTTAAAAAAGATGTCCTTGATGTGGCAAAGAAACTAATATATTGAGTTACATATTTTTAGACTGTAGCCTGTGCTTTAGTAGTTTTAAGAGAAACAAGTGAGGAAGAAAGAGATGATGAGTAAAATCCTGAGCCAAACATGAATCCAGTGTATTAGGGTAACTTAACATGCCTTGAGACGTGCTTTTTGCCACAGGAGTGGGTAATCAAAGTATTCAGCTATGCAAAATGCTTTGTTTTAAAGAAGAAAAGAACAAGAAAAAATATTTTAGGGGGAACATCAAACTTGTGCTTGACATATGAAGGTTTCAAGGCTAGTGATAGGCAAAATTTATGTCATTAATATTCTTTCATGCGACACTCTGTGTCCTGTGACCAAATAATTGGAGTACATTTTACACACCATTATGCAACAACACAAGAGTAGAGTCTACAATTTTTTTGAAAGCTCCTCTATCCACTCTTTGCATTTTTTATTCCTTTTATGCACTGCTCTGGGACATAAAAACACACTCTATTCCCCTTATAGTTGTAGAAATACTGAAGGTTAAATTGTACAAATGGTCTGTGTCTAAACACTTGATATCAAATCTGCACTGCTTGCTGAGGAGGATGCTTTAAAGAACCAAATAAATCTCTGTGTCTGAGTGTTGACACAAACAGAGCCTGTCCTTGTGTATGGACAGGACCTGCTGTGTCCAGCTCCTGGGTGTGCTGACTTAGGGAGGACACCGGGGTTGAAGCAGCAAAGCCGAAGTGCAATGTGACCTCTAAAAATTATCCCGAGCCAATCCTGTCCTTCAAGGAGTAAAAAATTCTATTTTCTGTAGTAAGAAACGAGTTTCTTACCTAGTGACAAGGAATCGAGATCCATGGAAACTTGACTTTCTCATCACTGCACTTTGTTCACAGTTTGCAAAGTTGTTTTTAGAAAACATCTTTCATTACATTGTGGGAGAGAGAACTCGTTGTGAAGAGTGTAGAGTAATAGCGAAATAAAATGCAGCAGATGTCCATTCTGTTCAAGAAAGAAATAAAAAAATTTGCTGTTCTCCGAGTTCCAAAAGTGTGCCTTGAAACTTTCTCTCTGTGGGAGATAACATGGGGAATATATTCTCTAACAGTTCTTGGCATTGAGTTGGCATTGGGTTTAAATGATATTTTCTCTTCAGGGTACAAATATGTAATAATTTGATTAGTTAATATTTTTATTAGTTATTGATATGTTTTCTATGTAAAATCCCTTTGACATATTCTCCTAAGAGTTATAATATATTTTTTTGCATCATGGAAGCTATAAGCTGCTGCAGGATGGCTTTTTGTCTGCAGCTTTTTAGAAACAATCGCACATGCAAATGTTAAAAGAATTAAATTGCCTCATTAGAGTAGGACTGTGGCTAACAATTTTCATTTAGAAGACTAACAATTTCCATGCTGTTAATGAATTGTGGGTAAAACATAACCGATTTCAGCTGTTTTATGGAGTAATTTGTGTGTTCTTTTTAAAACAAGCAACTTTTTTTGAGTGGAATCTGACCTTATGATGCTTTGTTTTACTTCTTTGTGGACTCTTGCTAAGCCATGATGTGCAGTACAGCAGCAGATGAAATCTACGTAATGCAATCATTTATATGCACTTTATAGATATTTGCTTTTTAATTTGATTTTAATCAGGAGCAAAACAGAGCCTAGAAATGAATACTCTGGGAAATGTGAAGCAGTGAAGTTCCCAGCTCCAACAGCAGCTCCCAGAGGGATTCCTTTTGACCTCCCTCAGATCTAGGTTAGGGGTGTGGATGTGCAGTCCGAGTTCTCGGAAATCTTGCCACGCTCAAAATGCAAATCCTGCTGCAGGTCATTAACAAATAAATCCATTTCCTCCTCAGGTGAGATATGTGGTGTCCATGTCCTGCAATTCAGGACTTGGCCTAACGTTTGACCTTTTAAAGGACAACCAAGCTGCCCTGATTGTGAGCAGCATTTTGCTACAGGGGGCTGGGAACTTCAGGGTCTGCTGCACCTCCGTGCTGGGGGTTCACTTTGTGGAAAGGAGCCCGGGAATTCGGATTGGAGCAGTAGGAAAAAGAACAAAGGCATTTCAGATGACATCAAACAGCAAAGGGTTTTCAAACCCTGGCTCAGGAGGGGCCCCTGTGGCCCTTGGGTTCAGCCTGTGCCTTCTCTCCACAAGTTCCAGCAGTGCAGTTGCTGGATTGTGGTGCTGCCGTTTGGAAAAAGGAGAAAAAAGAAAAAAACCCCCCTGATTTTACCTAATTTTGAAAACAGGTATGGGGATAAAGGGAGATGTTGAAGTAGTTTAGTGCTCTAGGTGAAGTTTCAGGGGGAATTACCTTCTCCTTCCCTCCGTGTAACAATGCAGATCCAAACACATTATTCTGTTTCATATGTGAGTTTAGCATGACACACAATCCAACCAAAAAACCACAGCACATCTATGATTTATTTAGCTGAGATCAAAGACATACAGCTGCAAAGAATCTAATTAAAATTTGATGATGCAGCAGGCAGGCTACATCTATTATTTAATTTGGAGGTTGTGATCTAATACAAAATTAGCTTCCAGATTTCTCTTGCACTCTTGGGCTGCAAATATACTTGTACTCAATCGTTTTGATATGGAGTTGAATCACCAAAAGTTCACAACAGGTCCTTAGATGTCCTGTGTGGAATTTGCTGTCAGGAAAGGAGATAATAAATTCCAGCTTTGGATCAGCTCAGATATATTTCTGGCCACCTGGTGCTCAGCCCCAGTTCAGCTTGTTTTACTTGAAGGACCAAGGCTGGTATATTTAAAAAGAAATGGTTGATTATTGAGGTGTGTTCAGGGTGGACACAGACCCAGCTCTTGGCCTTCTGAAAACACCTAATGAAGAAGTAAGCTTTAGAAAATTTAAAAAAAAAAAAAATGTTATTAGGTTTTTGAATGATTATAGTTCTTTGTTTCATGGAAGAGAACAGCACAGAACTAAACAGTCTAATTAATGTACTATTTTTGTTTCCTGTTTCTTGTTTAAAATAAGAGAAACCATGTCTTTCTGTTATCTTGTTGATAGAAAATTGGGTAAGCAATTGATAAAATAATTTTAATGGAAGTCAACCAGGTTATCCTTTATAAAAATGAGAATGTCTTAAGTTGATGTTTTTGACTGAAATTGTACTGGAGTATCAGCTCTGGAGACTGAGCATCCTTTTACCAGTAGCTCTGATTTCCAGTTGTGGGTACAGTGCCTTTCTCCAAGCAACACTTGGCTCCAGTTCTACAGCAGCAATCTCAGCCAGTTTACCTGATTTAGGTGTGTGATGCTGAAGTTAGGGTAAAAGATGAGTAAGGCAAGTCCCAAAACCTGACTGAAGCACAGGGATCTCTCTGGAGTGGAACCTTCCATGCTCCTGTAGCCTCACACTCCAAGTCAAACCCGTGCCAATATTTCCCCCACTCTCTCCTGTGCTTGTTGCCCATCCTCAAAATTATAGTTTTGATGTCAGCAGTGCAACTCAGCACCTTTCAGGACGTGAGAACAGGAAAATCTTGCCTGTCCTATTTCAAACTGAGGCTCTTCCTTATTCTTCAGCAGCCAGGACAGGGTTGGGCTGATCGCAGAGAAAGAGGAGCAGAACTCCTGGCTCTGAACTTCGGGGAGGAGAGTGAAAGTAGGCTGGGAAATATTGATCCCTCTTGCTTTAATGCCTTTACTCTTTGGTCTGGACATTTGTTGTAAAATACAAATGTTTGCTTCCAGGGTCCAGAGGGTTTGGTGCCTTTGCTGAGTGCATCCAGGGAGTCTGAGAGAATGTCTGCCCTTGCCTGTGTTCTGAGATGCTCCTCTGTATTCCTCATTTCTTTTATGAGCACTGAATGTTTTGGCATTTCTCTTTTTTGAAGTACCCAGTGGTCTAATTCTGGCTTTCTTCAATTGAATGAAAAACCAAAATCAAACCCAGAAGCTGAGTGATAGACTTTTTTGTCTCTTTTAATAAATAAAGTTGAAAGAAAGATCTTCAGGTTGCTATTTTTATTTCGCTGCTGAGAATTTACCCAGAATGTATCACAAACAGATTAAAATAACATTAATTAATTGCATCGGTAACAACAAGTTTCAGATTTCAGATTGACCTGCTTGGTTCCAAGCTTGGATTTGGATATTCCTTGAAGCTCATTGAATTTTTGGGGTTAAATGTGTCAAACTAGAGTAGAAGGCAGAAATATCCTTAGCATGTCACTATGAAAGCTGTGGGTTTGAGGAGAATTTTGCTAATTGGCAGATTGATTATTTCTAAGTGAGTCTACTGCTGGTGAAATATCATGCAAATTATTGAAACGAGAGATTTTAATAATGCAGAGTGGGCCTAAGATGATACATACCTTTGATTATCGTTCTGTCTTTTTGGGTTTTTTAATATAAAGTTTAATCAAAGAAACAACAAATTTAAGTTAATGAAAGGAAGAAAAATGTGATCCAAATCTGCAGGGAGATATAATGGTTAATTGGATTTCAAGTACCGTAGCTACGCACTCAGAAGTGTTCATTTTCTTTTCAGGATTACAGTTGTTTAGTTTCATTAGCCTTAATGTACAGGGTCAGCTTTTAAATTATCCTGCATTAGGCTGCTGCTCTCTTTTGCCTCATCCCTTCCCTTTTCCCTGCGTGGCCATGACCTGCCTTGGCAGAGGTCACTTGTCCCTGCCACCAGAGAGCTGCCACTGGAACTGCCAGTGCTCTTCCTAATGATTCCTGCCTCCCTCCCGAGCCTCCAGAGTGCCACTGAGCAGGCAGAGCTCTGCCTGTGACTCTCAAAACAATGAGCCTGCTCTTTGCTTGTTAAAATCGGTGTTTACCCATAAACTGAGCCGTGCAACTGCAAAAAAACCCTTCAAGAACCTCAGCTGGCAGCACTCACCGTGACTGCTGAGGAGAATTCAGCAGGCCCTCAGGGTTTATTTTAAATTCCAGATTAACCAAAGGAATTATTGTGTGTGATGCTGGGATAAATTTATATTCTAAGGGAAACATTTTCCATATTGGGAAGGAGAGGTTCTTGAGCAGGGCAGGCTGTTATGTTGTATTTGCATGGGATGAACTCCTTTCTGTCTCAGTGACTGAAATTTCAGCATGCAAATACTGGTGCTGTTTGTGTCTGGAAAAGCAAATGTTAATGAATTTAGTTTAAAAACAGAGCTGCTAAATGTAGGTGGAATTGGGTGACAAATACAAGTGCCTATTACGGCTTCCTGCATAATGGGATTTGCTAAAAGCATTGACTTCCCTTCTTTGAAACTCATTGGCATTTGATTTGGATGGGTTCAGGTAGAAAAACACCAAGCACTTTGTCAAATTTTGACATGAGTTTAGAATCGGGTGTGTTCACTGGGTTTGAATTGTGAATGCATCTTCCTAATGGAAATAAGCTCTTTTTGCACTGGACAGATGAGCAAGAGATTAGAGAGAGGTTGGCCATCACGTTTATATGCCTGGATTAATTGCAAAACAATGGGGTGAGATACACAGCAGGTTTTTTCACTCAATTCTACCCTTACATTTCCACGTCCTTAAGAGAAGAAAAGCATTCCAGCAATATGACTGAGAGTAAACACGCGTAGTGATGGGGAGAAGTTACAGAAGTGCTGTGGAAGTGCCAAGCCCAAGAGACAACATTTAGTTTACCCTAAGTTTTAAAAATGTGTCAGCGTTGTTTCTCTTTCAGAGAAACACACAACGCTTCAGTGAACCTGACATCTCTTGGAGCTGACCCTATTAATTATTTTTGACTTACTGTGTGCTATACATCCACAGGGATTTGCAGGGAATCAAGTACACTATTGTCAAGGGCTTTTTATTCCTTTTTTATATTTCCTTGTGTGTGTTGGAGAGTTTACATGTAAGGCTGTCTAATAGCTGGTGCTGTGTGATAGGTTTAGAGATATAAATGCATCTGTCTTGAGGGGAAAACATGCAGAGCAGATTAGGAAAATGCACTGTGAATTTTTTATCTGCACAGCTCACCAACTCAGACAGCATACAGACCACTAGGCACAATATCTAATTTTCCTGCAGATCTTAAAAGGATGATTTCCAAGTACAAGTTCCTCCAGCAGAAGCAGCCTGGAATACATTTTCCAGCAGAGAGGACCAGATTCTGTTCTCAGCTACAGAAATATTACATTTGAGTCCCTGCACTCCATGTGCAAGGCTTGCTCTGCATTAGCATCACATGATTGAGAGCAAATTCTCTCCCTGTGCATTTGCTCTTTGGGGACCAGTGGCGATTGGGAAGGTGGGCGAGGGAATGGCTTGGTAGTCTCAGGGTGAAGAGGAGAGAGGTAACAGTTGGTACGAGTAATGAATTGAGGAGAAACTCACACAGGCGCTGGGAAAATTCATCCTTTTCCTGATGCTTTTTCAGTCATTCACGGAAGAAAAAATGGGAACTGTAGGAAGCAAAACAAGAGGAAGGAGGCAAAATAATAAAAATGTGCCTTCGTGCAATGAAAAGTCATTTCCCCTTCGCCCACACATGCACAGGTCTTAAGTACAGAATGTATTGTTTCACGTAGTAAGAAATATGGAAGGACAGAGAACAAAATAAGAGTTTGTTGTTTGTTTGTGGGGGTTTTTTAGTGGTTTTTTTTTTAGGGTAAATCCATAACTTCTCAGTTTTGCTTTTGTCAGAAATCCAGCTGAGGGTCTGTGGCTCCATGTCAGAGACAGCTGTACCCAGGTTGGTTCTGAATCCAAGGCAGGACCAAATCCTGCCTGCGTGGGAAGACTTGGTATGGAAGGAGACAAAAAAAAATATTGAAAATTCAGACATGAATGATTTGCCTTATCATTGTCGGATAGTGCTGATTGCTGTTGCAAGACTGAATTTAACAGAGTAAAGGATCACCATTACCCTGAATCACCAATATTTAGCACTGTATTTAGTATCTGCTTTTAAAAAAATATGCCTTTTTAATAAATTCAGTTGACAAGTCATGAAACAACTGTGTGACTATTGTCAGTTGTCAAGAATGTGGGAGTGTAAATGGGAGTGTCAGCGGAAACGTGTTGGAACAAGATTGACTCCTAGAGCAATATATTCCTGCAATATAGGCTGCAAATTGTCTGCTCTCTATAGGTAGGGTCTAATTAAAATTTTCCTATTTGAATCTAATGTCAGTATTGGTTCACTATTTTTTAATTGTGCTTTTTTCCCTGAAAAGTACCATTTCCACCTCTGAACATGACAATAATCCAGCATTTATAAGCAACTGACTGCTCTAAGCAGAACTGCTGCCTCTGCTCAGGGTAACCTGTAGGGTTATTTGACTGGGCCAGATTTTCACCCTGTAAAAACAGCAGAGATCAATGATAATGGAGTGCAACTGGAAGGAAAACATGGATTTTTAGCGGGATCTTTTTAGCCAACTCGAGGAAACATAGAAATGGCCCTGGAGTGACTGCGTTGTTGAATCCAGGGATGTGATTGCTGCCGTGTGCTGGGCTGCAGGAGGGGACACAGCTGTGCAGGGAGGGTAACTGAGGCAGAGCTGAGCAAATTCAAATCTCTGCTTTCCGTGGGTTTATTTTACTCAGCTCTGCAGAGAAACCCAGCATTCAGCCACTCCTGCTAACACCTGCAGGCTGTTAAACTGTTGTTGTGGACCAGGATAAAGCTGATGTTGACTGAGTGTGGAACAGGGAGGAGTTGCAGACAAATGACCACATCTGGATTGTGTTTCCTCTCTTGCCTATTTTTTTGCCAAGCTTTGAAATAGAGGAGATTTCACCAAAAATGATTCACCTAAAAAGTTGGTGGTAAAATAGAGAACAAAGAGTTCTGAAGAGGTGCATTTGAGATATTTGAATTAGTGGTTGGATCCTCTCTGAATCCATATGAATCTGTACTGCAGCCACTCAAAAATTACCTATACTGAGCATGGTATAATGATCAAACAGCTTCCCACCTGAAGAGAGATCTCAGCCAGATTATAAATTCCTTCCAAACTTTCATACGAGACTTTGTGTCTGGCACTTGTCATAAATGTTGATTCTTTTTAAACCAAGAAGGAAATACCAACAAAATGTTGTCAATAATGCTGTGTGAATCATTGTTTAGGTTTAAGTTCAGTATCTTCTTTTAAATGAAATTAGCTTGGCAGAAAAACAATTCTTTGTAATTTTTCCTTTGCATTTTCCCGTTGGAATATAACAGTCCCCACTTACTTTATATCACATGTTTAGCTATGAAATGTGGTATTTTTGATTGAAATGTATTTAATACTTTATTTAGGTACATTTAAAAATGTATAGTAAGAAGTATTTTTTTAAAAAATGCAATTTTATTTTTAAATGTTTTTAATGATGCTACAGCTGAAGGAGTTTGAAGAAAAATCAAACACTTTCTGAGATTCTGAAACACGCATTTTTGAAGTGAAGGCACAGAGTGAAGAGAGTGCCAGAGCCTGATCCTTCAGAGGCTGTGCATGCAATCTTTCACTTTAGGCACAGCCCTGCCCTCTGCTAATGGAATTTTGTAGGCTCCACATTCCTGTCTTTCAGGAGAGCCTCTAATTGCAACAAGACACATCCAACATTTGGCACCAGGTGTGGGTGGGTTAGCACAGGCCTCTGGTTCTGTTTTCACCCCTGAAGGACAGGTGTCCTCGGGGACACGTCCCCAGGAGCAGGAAGAGGGGACAGGAAGCCTTATTCCCTTATTCCAGCCTTATTCCCTTATTCCAGCCTTATTCCCTGCACAAAGGGGCAAACCAGAGCAACCCCAAATTCCTCCTAACTCTGCCTTCCTCCCCGAGCATGACTGCTTGGGGAAGGTCTGTGTCCTCTTCAAGCAGGGCCCTCTGGCCTCTGGCGGTTTCCATGGCTGGGCAGGCCTGTGGTTGGACGTCCTTTCTTCCTTCCTTCCACGGCTCTGCCCTTAAAATTTCTGCAATAATGGAATAAATTCTCCTTACGTCTTCTGAGCCCAGTGCCTTGAATGCAGGAGACTTAAAAGGCACGAGCAATGGGCATTTTTGAAAGGTAGAAAAAGCTGCCTTCTTTCATTCTGTAGCAGGTTTCCCACTTTAACTCAGATAAATAGCACAAAATTAATAATCACCCGTAAAGAATATGATGGCTCAATTATTTGATTTCATTGATTTTTGACTACTTAAATTAATTTGTCTTCTTCATACTGCTCGATAAGGAAAGGCAGCTGAGCCACTAGACACAGCAGCACTGTAGAGTTGTACTAAAACTTTCAGAGTCCGGATCAGTTCTTTCCTCACTGACAGGGTAATTTTTCTTGCTGTCAACAGTTGCAAAAGTGTTTAATTTTATTGATTCTTTATTCACCCATTTATATTATTTGTGCTCTTTAAGTGAATCTCCAATGAGAGTTTACTTTTCACAAGGCACTACCATGTCACCTGTTTTCCCCGTGATGAATTTATTCATTCTGGTACAGATAAAACCAACTCCACCTGCATGTTAAAAAATAGCATGTAGATTTTTCTCAATAATTTTTCCACTGTGCATGTTTTTTTGGTATTGGAATGCCACCAAGCCAGATAAAGTGTGATGGAAAACAATCATCTCCCCTCCCAAATTCCAGCCAGCTGAACTCTCCTGAAGTCAGGAAGATGAAAAATTGTTGGCCTTTTATATAAAGTTGAAAGGATTGGGCTGAGTGGTAACTCCTGGTGCTGTGGGAGCTGCTCGTTTGTCTGAGCCTGAACTTCCATCTATTTTCCCTTGTTTCCCTGACAAAATGGGAGCAGTTTGGGAGCCAATGTCAGAGTCCATTTGAGGAGCTCTTCCATAGAAGAGTTTTAGATCAGTTGAAGCAAAAAAAGTATGGTTAGCTATAAGCTGGTCTTTTGTGGGAATTCTTGACTAATTAGCTCGTTCTTTAATTTGCACAAATAAGCTAATAGAAGAACTTAATCTTAGGAATTCTAAATTTCAATATAAACTCCTTTAATAAATTTTGGACAGGCAGTGGGACCTCATGTCAATTCATCCTTCTTCAGTTGGAATCCTAACTCTAAGCTCTAAATAATCTCAATTCTAGAGGAAAAGGGGAACTCTTTGAAGAGTTTTATCTTACAAAATGGGCTTAGAAACATCACTTAATAGAAGAGTCAAAAATGTCTAAACTTACAGCAAGTGGAAGGAGAGAATTCATTAGAAAAAAGTAGAGAAATATCTTTTCTATGCCATCATTGAGTAAACTCTCAAACTTTGGCTGTTGAATTCACTGGACTTCAAACTACCCTGTAATTATTTACCATTTTCATTATGCCTTTAATTGAAAATCTATTTAAGGTTGCTTTTTTGGAGTATATTTCCTGCCCATACTGGACACACACATGAAAGGTTAGCAGCTGGAACTTCAAGAAAATATTTTAGTTCAGAACTTCTGCAAAAAAATATTAAAAGCACCTAAATACTCACAACTCATTTCTAGTCACCATTCATTTTTTCAGTCCTTATTGTCCTGCAAAATTCTGCTGACTTTGTTATTTTGAGGTCGCTGAGGCATAAAATTAATCTTAAAAGCTGAGTAGAAATCAGTTATTCTTTTTTAATTGTAAATTTATAAAGTGGTGAATCCCTTATATGTGGTAACTTGCCAGTGTCCAGGTTAGAGCCTGCAGATTCTGGTCAGAATTCTTGACTCCCTTTGTTTTCTCTATTTTCTCACCTTGGACAGCACCTGGTGAGTTCTTGCAGCTCTGCAGAGACCATTCTTGGTTTATGAAACCCAGATGTGAGACATGACAGCTCAGACATGTGGGCACTGTCCTCACATACAAATACCCAGGAATCTGACAAATCCACCAATCTGGAGACATTTGGAGGAACAGTCCCTCAGCACCAGGGAAAACCCAAACCTGGTCACAAGTTCAGGGTGTACCTGGGACTTAAAGGCAGCCTAAAAATGCATTTCCAACACCCCAGAAAAGGAGAATAATTTCAATGAATATGTAAGATGCAAACACCATGACATCTGCAAGCAGGAGCTATGCGAGTTTCTCAAATTAGTTTAGACTTCACATATTCCGCCCCCACCTTCTGTTTAACAAATGTATGCATAGATGAGAGGAAAAAATGAAGTCTACAGGAAAAAAAAAACAACAAACCATGGGAATGAACTAATTCTCCTGTCACTCAAGTAGTTATAAAACAAGCCAAGCATATACTGAAGGTGAATGTTAATGACTAAGGAGGCAGACAGATGGTCCGACTTTTCTTTAGGTGGCTCATCATCCTTTATTATTCACAGAAAATTGTCTTTGATAAATGAATTCAATGTTAAAAAGATATTCAGGAAATGTATGGGTCACCTTTTGATTATGGCCAAGCAGACTGCATTTGATAGATTTCTGCCACTCCATGATTAATTGCAAATACAGGGTGGGGTTTTGATATTTCGGTCGTGGGGAGTGTGTGTTTGTTTGTTTTATCAGAGGTTATCAGCATTAAACTCCATGTCTGTCTTCTGAACTTTAAAGCACAGTGTCAGTCCTCAGCAACCCTAATTTGTATTGAAGTCTCACGTTCACTCCACAGTGGTGACATTTCCTCACTAACACAATTTCTGAGAGCTCCAGAGCTCTGCTGCAGGCACTGGCACCATAAGGGAAGTTCAGTGTGTTCTGGGTGTTTCAGGAAACACTTCAGTGTCTCAGAGGACTCAGCCAGCCACAGCCATGTTTTCAAGGAGGAGGAACTTTTTTTCCCTGTGTTGACTAACAATTAGGAAAGCTTTATGCATAAGTAACTAACTGAAGGAAACTGAAATTTAGCTGGCTAGACACCAGCTGCTCATGCTGATATGGCAAAGGCTTTCCTTTGCTCTGCGCACAGAAATATCTTGGTGTCTCAGGAAGAGAAGGCAGCTTGTCCCATGACACCTTTCCCTTCCAGGCCCCAGCCTCACCACGGCTGAGTGCCGGCTGCAGGTTTGGAAAGGCAGTCACTCCATGGCATCATTTTTCTTCTTTACACAAATTTAGGGGTGCAGAGGTGAACAGATCCCCATGGCAGAAGTTTCCTTCTCTGCAATCAGACACAAGTCCCCTCGTTGCTGCAGTGCTGTGGAGATCGGCTTTCCAGCAGAGCAGCACTTACAGGAGCAAGTTGCGCATCTTTTGTGAGTTCCAAAATGTAGGAGCAACAATTTGCATGAATGGTTTGTTTTTATTCAGGGGGAAACTAAGTCAGCTTTTTAACAAACTCCTATCCCCACATCCTTCTGACTACTCCCCGCTTGATTTGGAAAAAACCCACAGCCTCAGCTCTGTTGACCTCAATTTTGCAGTGCAGCAATTCAATATGTCCTCAGCAGTTGTATGTTATTTACCCAAAATATTAAAATATCGCTGCTGCACGGTGTATAACTCGTATTAGACTTCCCATTAATGTGTAATGTTGAATCAGGCAGCTGTACTTTGAATTCTTCTATCAATTCACCTGTGTAATCCCCCAGTGTCTCCTGGGTATGGATGCAGCATTTCAGAGAAGCTGAACTCCAGCAAGCTGGACAGTGAGATAGTTCTGGCCAATGTAATTATGCAAATGGCAATTCAGTTTCTCGGGAATATATTATCAGTATTACTTCAAAGGCTTGCACAGAATTCTCTCCTATCATCTTTTTATGGGTTCTTTTCCTTTGTTGCACAAGTGAAAATGAAATATTACAATACATGGAGAAAATTTGGAGAAAATAAATGAGCCCAGATCCATTTGCAAATGCTGCCTGTTCCAGTCGGAGGCTGGTTAGCCAGAAGTAAGGAGAGAGAAATTTTGTTCTTTCTCCTTTCCTGACTTGCAGCTATGCTTTTGCAGAAAATTTCTGTGGAATTCAAATGAAAACAGCATTACATGTATTTTAAATCACATCAAATAATTTAATAGAACATCTAGGTTGTACCATTCTAATGTGCATTAAAATAAAAAAAAAACCCAACCCTATTGTAAAAGGAAATTTTCTCATAAAACCTTTCATTTGGTAGAAATGATTTCTTTACCACTTTAAGGGATTCTACGTAAAGCTATGAGGGTAGCACAGCTCAAATATTTTATGCCCTTCAAAAGTTTGCTTTGTGAAATTAGCCTGGAAATTGAAGAACGGCACTTTGCACTCTCCTTGGGAACTTGGAAATTCTATCCTAATGTACGTAAAGTTCGAGGCACAGGAAAGATTCTCTCTTTCCATATGAAAGTAAATCTAATTGAGAACCTCAGCCCACTGGTAGGATCTGTCTAATTTAAGGAAGTTAAATAAATAGAGGTATTTAGACTTTTATTTAATTTTATGTTTTTACTAACTATTCTTCCCTTTTTTACTAATAATTTTCCAACCTTTTCAACTGATTGGTCTTCTTCTCGGGTTCACTAGGAAGAGACTTGACGGCAACATTTGGGTCCAGGAATGTTTGATGTACTGGGGCTGAAGGAACTCTTCCATCCCCTGTCTCCTCCTCTGAATGAGTATTAGAGAGGTGCACAAACGTCTGCTCCAGGCAGACTTGTCTCTGGGACTGGCTTTTAATTTTTAGGCTTTTATTTAATTAGTGCATAATTTCTTTTTGAAAGTGAATTCTTTGAAGTAATTTCTAATATCTCATGGAAGTGGACGTATTTATAACTTCAGGTCTCATTCCCAAGGAGTGATGGCAACTATAATTGTAAGTGCAGGTCAGAGCTTATAACACATCCCAATAGCTTTGTGTGTTAAAAAGTCATAAAGTACCTTCACATTTCCATTTTTATTGTACGAGCAAATCTTTCTACAATGCAGGACAGCTTTTGGCAATCAACCTGTCTCCTGATCTCAGTCAAGAAGTGGACTTCTGAACATTTCTAAAGGGCAGGACCACAGTGTTAACTCAGGGCAAAAGAAGTGTTTTGCTGCCATGAAGACAAATGAAACTGTCCTGCCATTGAGGCTGAGCTGACTGAAGCCTCTCTCGTGTTCTGTTTTTGATGGTAACCTATTTTTGACTAATACAGTTCTGCATTGAAGTTAATCATTAATAGTAAAATTGATTTTCTTTACTTTTAATGATGTAAAAATAAATTATCTTTAAAAATTGTTTAAGCTCCCTCTTTAGTCAAGGAAGAATTATTCACACCTCCAGAGCATGAATCATCTCACCTAGAAAAAGACCTATGTTAGTGCTCTCCACAGAGAAACTGGATGAATAATGGGAACTAGGATGCTCCAGTTAGGTGAAGGAAATTATTCCTAAATGAACAGATCTCTGCTTTGGATAATGCCATAGATAAGCTACTGAAGATTAATACCATGTTGGCTCTCTACAAGAATTGTACTCAGCCCATCTTCTCCTTGATGTATTGGCATTTTACTGTGGTTTAGAACCAAGAGAAATGGAGAAATATGATGCAAGTTTCTGGCATTGGATATTTAAAAATACGGAGTGAGTAAGAAAGAAGTTATTTAACGTGAACATGAGGTTAGTGACTAAGTCACTGGCTTCTGCTTCTCTTTCCTCTCTGCCATGGACTGCCTTTTTATTCCTGCACTCCTTTGTCTCTTTTGTCTACAGATCATGAGATTTTCAGCACAATGAATCATCTGGAGTACTTAGGCTCATCTTGGCTTTTAATCAATCATCCCATTTTTATTTATTAGTCCATGTTCCATTCACACTGCGCAGCATAAGGCCTTCCCCAATGAGCTTGTAATGGAACCAGGAGGAACTGTGGATAATCAGTCCTTGTTCAAGAGGTAGTCACTGTATCCAAGAATTGTGCTAAAAAAGTAATTACAGCCCAAACTGTGAAACTCTCCAAGGCTCTTCTGAACACCCCATTCTGTGTGCACATTTCAATTTACAAGGTTCATTTGAATCAGTGGCTGAAAGGACAATGCATAACATGGGTGACAGACACCCGATATTTCAGATTTACACACTCAGTTGATTCTTTAAAGTCACTATTCAGTGACGCCATCCATTTCTTCGTTGTCTAATTCATTGGTATAATATTTTTGATGGAAAGACAGTTTGACACTCTTGCTTTCACCCTGCTTGGGATTCTCTCTTACTATCTATACTCCCTGTTTCAATTTCACACCAATACACAGTGCAAGGCTGAGTGAGAAAAGCACAAAACTCAGTCCTCATGGATGCATGACTGGAAATGCTTTCAGTGTTGGAGATCCAGTAACTGCTGGCAAGAGCTTGCTGGGGGGCTGCACTGGAGCACTAAGGACACAGCCTTTGCCATATACCTTGTGTGGAAAAAGAATCTCTGCATTGCCTGGCAATGAATCCTCTTAACCACTCTTTGGTTATTTGTATGTTCAAACAAGATTTAGAAGCCAAAAATCTGCCCACCATTTAAAGTAAACTGCATGTACCATTTAAAGTAAACCACATGTTAAATAGCATTGCTGCCAGCCTTTAAATTGGGAAACACACCCAGCCAGTGCCTGTTAAATATCATTAAAAAATGATGCTCAATGCAAAGTGTGCACGTTAATACTTTATGATAGCAGCTAGAAGTGCCAGTCTTCAATCTGAATGCAATTTGCCCAGACTGTCTAAGCACAGACCACAGAGAAATACCTGTCTAGAAGGGCTTACAGACTGCAGGGAAGGCAAGAAACCAGACAGGGAGCTGAGCAAGATCCAAAAAATAACGTCAGTCAGCAGAGTGATGATCTGGGCAGAGTCACTGTCTGATGTCAGATCTTGGTGGCTTTAAGTCTCAGGGTGGGAAATTTTACTTAATTTGTTGCCAATCAGCCCGCACTTTAGAGGTGGCCCTGCTCCAGTTTGGGTTGGCCAGTGGGATCCCCCCAGCAGCCACCCCTTCCCACGGAGCCTCTCCGGGCACCCCGGGGTGAAGGGAGAATGGGAGGGGTGGCAGGGACTGCCAGGTGTCTAAACAGACAGCAGGGATTGGGAGAGATTCCAGGAGGCTGACTAAGGAAGGAATTGCAGCTGGTTATGGCAAGTTGTGCCAAAGCAATCTCCCAATGGGAAGAATCGTCACACTGTAAATATTGGGCTATTTAAGGTTTTTTCTGTTTTGGCTTTTAAATTGTTTTTTTGTCAGTACCACCTCAAGGAGCGTTCAGGTGCGTTTGCAATGTCTACTTCAAAACCCATTAAGGAGAAGAACAGAGAACCCAGGAGCGAGCAGCACATGCAGTCCTGCCCTGGCCCAGCTCAGATGCTGCTGCTGGTCCAGGGACAGGAGAAAATAATTCACCTTCCAACTGTTGCCTCCTGCTATAGCATCACGCAGCACTGGGAGTCAAGGGGAGAAAATAACCTGAAATTCAGTGGTAATTGCTATAAAGAATTTAATACTCGAGCTGAGATTTTGCAAGATGCAGAGTGAGATTTTCGTGTCTTTTTTTCCGCCTCGTCAATGCATCATTAGATTAATATTGAGTTTTCTTTGATTGGTATTCGTTTCAATCACTCACTACTCGTGGTGCTTGTGGTGAATACTGTAAATACCACAAGAAGGCAATTTATTTTTAATAGGCATATTTCAGAGTGCGTTGACTGAGCAAAATCCGTTTTAAGCCAAAGACAGACCAATGTGGGAGGAATGGAAATAGCAAGAGGGGAAAAAGCAACATGGGATCAGTTTAAATTTTATTCTTTTTCTGCTGTGATGGTGCCAGGGACTGGCACTGAGATGGGTGTTCTTGAGACAGTTATTGATATGGGCACAGATCAAGAGATTGCCCCCACCCTGCCAAACTTACGAATTCAAATAACAAAGGAGACCAAGGGCCAGGGACAACGCATCGTAAAGGGGACAAACTGCAATGCAGAGAGATTTAATTACCTGCCCTTTACTGTCTGGACAACAATGGAGCATTTCCACTGCAAACTGCAACCAGGTGCTGGGAATCTTGGCTTTCTGAGCTGAGGGAAGCATCCAAAGCAGACCAAATCCACATTTGCTTCTCAGACAGAAAAAAAATCTCATCACTGGTGTTAAGCTTCAGAATTTATTTTAAGAGAAACTGTAAAAGATACGTTAATTATACTGTTACAGATTAATATTATGAACCAATGAACCATGAGACAATTACTTTTTATGCTTTTATCACTTTCTGGTAATTTTAACATATATTTCAGCAGCATCCAGTGGCCTCAAGTGTCATTAGGAAAGCACTCAAGAGGGGCACTGCACACAGGAGTAATTAATAGGTCCCTGCTCTGAAGACTCCACAGAGAAGATGTAGCGTGTCCTAGGTGGGAGGAGGAGGAGAAGAACCACAGGTTGATGAAGAACCACACGGCTGCACCACAGCTGAGGGATATTCCAGCAGAAACACTTCCATGTCCTGGTTCTGGCACTTGTATTTTTGATTTTCATGAATCATTGCTCCCTACTGAAGGAAAACCCAACTTTTCTACAAATGCATTTGTCTCTTACAACCTCTTTTTGCTAAATAGGTTTCAGCTAAGAAACTGCAGTTCAGCTGTGCCTTTGTAAAGGGTATTCTTCATGTGGGATTATGTATTAGGCTGTTTGGTATAACATGGTTCTGCTGCATGTCTGGATGTCTTTAAAAATAATGTCTAATGAATCATGTGATGTATTATGGTTTTGAGCTCAATTATATGATGTGTTAAAATCTATGAAAACTGAATTGGGTAATATTTACATACATGTTCTGGCAGTATTAAATAATACCAGCAGTGAATTCACCATTAATATTGATAAAAAGTATTAATGAATCAATTTTTGTATCATTCAGCCAGCCATAGTCCTTAAGATCATTAAAGATTTTCGATATTTATTTTACAATAAAGGACAGGGAAATATTATGGAAAGATTTTCAATTGCCAAGAAAAATGCAGGAATATTTTGCAGAGTTTTTCAACTCTACAGTTCTATTGATTTAAGCAACCTTTAGAAAAAAAACCTCTAAGAGCAGTGATACACCAGCCCAAGTAGCAATTGTATATTTACTCTGAATTGCTCATGTTTGCTTCTGAAAATTCATAACCTGAGGTACAACTGAACAATGAAAGAGAAAAACCAAGCATGTAAAATCAATTGATGTTCTGGCCAGATACCAGAACATCTTTATTTTCTATAGCCACGTTCAACCATGTTTTATATCTATTTATCACTGAACTCATTGGGCAGAACACAAGTGGGGCTAATGTTAATGCCTCATGAATATGCACAGAAAATGTTCCCTTTTGCTTAAATATCAACATTTATACTAACCTTGATGTTCTTTTGTGTTTAATAGGAATGCACATAGTAGGTGCTGTGGGCTAAGACTCTTCATTAACATTGTTCTCTTGGGTATTCTTGACATTTAATTTCAGACACACGTGAAACGAATGTAGATCCCTTAGTCAGTTTTTACACATTAAACTTTCCTGAATTAGGGCACGTCTTTAGAAATATCACACACTTCTTGAAAGCAGACCCTCGTTTTCAGGCAGAAACATCATCTGATAACCAAAATGAATCCTCAGAAACGCTGGCTGGCATTCAGAGGAGGAGACAGAAGCTCCAGGTGAGTGTTCCCACTGAGCTGAAGTACCTGTTCTGGCCAGGAATAGCCCCTAAACATCAAACCAAGCCAGCACACACCCGTGTTTTGTGCCACCAGCAATAATTTGGTGCGTTCAGTTTGGTGTGAAAAGTCTCATGAGCAGGGAAAAAGCTGCAGATCGTCCTTGGGATAAAAGACAAAGGAGCAGATAGACAATGTCAAATGATGTAACAAATTATAACAGCTCATTTGTCACAGTTCTGTGTTTGTTGAATGTCCTTAAGCTTGTCGTCATATCCATGCCATCACAAATGTGAGGCTCTACCTGTATTTCATGTCACCTCTGAGGTGTGAAGTTTCTTTCTCTTGAGTATTTTGTACAACTCCAGTGCATTATTTACAAAGCTTGTTACTGTCCCCACATGTACAGGGAGCTTGGAGAGATACTGCAGGGGCTGAAAAGTCATAGACCCCTTTCCATTCCATCCGTGGAACAGTGTCACGTTTTGACCCCAGTGCTTGTCAATCACCTGCAGATGAGGAGCTGTCAGAGGGGGACAAGTGGCGGAAAGTCCAGTTCTGTGGGTGATGACAGACAGAAAGCAACTCATTCTTACCTGAATTTCCCTCTGGTTCCTCAACCTGTTTTATGCAGAGCTCTTTAGTGTGATTGGGTGTGAAATCCCTCTTAATCTGCTTTTTCTCCATGACTTCAGTTTGATTCCTGCAGACAGTGGAGCAGTTCTCAGAGGAATAATGAAAGACAATAATCACTTGTAAAAATTTACGTGCATCTCAAGCTCCTTAAAAATTTGGCTTGTCCCAAGAACTCCATAATAATTTTTAGTGACCACATTTTAATCTCACATAGTAGTTGTGGACTCCAACCATGTTTTCAAGAAAAGATTGGGCATTTAGAGTAAGCACTGGTTTGCTGTGTATCTGATAGCTGTGCTCTGGCAAAACCACTGTTCTCCTGACAGAGAGGATAACCAGCATTAGAAAGTCATCCTTACTGCAATAAACCTCGTTTTTATCAGTTCAGAACTAAATTTAGCAGGTGCCCCTGTGATGAAAATACTGTTACTCACATTGGCCTCACTCTGCTTCAGGGAGGACAACTTCTCCTTTTCCAAAATTACAAAATTTCACCATTACAATTATTTAAATGAAAAAGACTGGGAAGACGTCATGGTTTTTCTTTTTAAAACATGCACAGATCGTTTGCAGGAATTATTGCTCTCCCATTTCTTAATCTTTTTAATGGAAAGAAAAGGGTTGACTCTAACAATGTCTCCTGTGTGGGCTTGTCTTGGTAGAATCCTCTTGTGTTCTTGCATCTGTTGTACAGTCTGCTAGTTCATATAAAGGATTTTAAAACACAATCGCAAGTGACATTGTGTTTTTAACTTTGTTTGAGGAATCTGGATCTTGCTTGGCATTAACAGTATTTATTTCTGATATATTTGAGAAAAAAAAAAACCAAAAAGAAACCTTAGAAAACTGTATAAAGCACTTTTAGGAAGGTAAATCCAGATTTCCTCTAGGTGATACAATGTGTTGCCTGATTTAAAAGACAGCCATATGTCAGGATATATTCAGATATCAGCTCTCAGCAATGCTTGTATTTCTAGGCTTCTGTGCTTGCTTGCTTTTGCAAAGCTCAGCACATTCTCCAGAGGATTAACCACTGCTGTTCTCATCCTATTGCTGGGAAATGGAGGCATGAGTAGGTGACAGTCTGGCATCAAATGAAATATTGGAAAACGAGAAGGAATGTTAATGAGGTGGTGGCCTTGCTGCCTGGGATTTGCCGGCAGATTCTGAGGCTCGTATGAAGGCATCGACATCAGGTGTTGAAACAATTCTTCCTAGACAATGGAGCCAAATGGATGAGGTTGTAGGGATAAAAGAAGAGCATTTGCTCCTGGAGCTGCCCCAGATGGTTTCTGTACAACCACAGGCTGCTGGAGTCATTTTCAACATTGTGAGGTTCATACAGGTAAGTCCACTGGAGGCTAACAGGAGTTTGCAAGGTAGAGATGAAGAAGAAGGGGTGAGGGGATTATTTTCACACAGGGAGTTCGTACAATTTACCTCTGTATTCTCTCTGTACTCCCTGTCCCACCCTCTTCAGCTCGCAGCTCCGAGCTGGCAAATAAACCTTTGTCATGGAAACACAAAGGGAAAGGAGCAGCAGTGAAACTTTTAAATTTATGGTAGGAGTCTACGTAAAAGATGATGAAGTACCAGCACAGGCAGGAAGATGCCATGACAACTACATCCTGCACTAACCAGCTCTTGGCCTGCCTGAGGTTGCAATGCTAAGAGGATTTTCATCTAATGTGCAATCAGAGCACCCTGTGTGAAAAGAGGTTCTCACTGATGATCCAGTGATTGAGGAACCAGAGAGCTCAGCAGGTTTTAAAGGAAATAAGGTGAAATCTTCCTCCAGATGCCACGGCTTCTTTATGTGCTGTATTGTGCTGATAAGATACAGTGATGAATCATCTGTCATGTCAGTGTATGACACAATATATTTGTGGTGAGTAATGTCCTGAACAGAAACTTCATTGCACCACAGCAGAATTTATCCATCTTATTCTCCCCTTGGCCTGTAGGTAACCAAACCCACCAGGTGTGATGGTGCCCAGTGCAGAGGCACAGCTCTGAGCCTGTGGCACTGAGGTCAGCGCTCTGGGGCCTCTGAATCACCTTTGCCAGGGAACAGGATGGAGGCTGAAGAGCCAGGTGATAGCTCATCACAGCCTGGAGATCGGGATGTGGTGGGGTGGGGCAGGAGCCTTGGAAACAAAGCAGCTGTTCCCCGTTACTGCCCAGGATTAACAAGGGGTACAAGAGCTGGGGCTGCCCGGTGGGGCTCTGGAGTGTTGCAGAGCAGGAGCTCTTGGTGGCAAAAGGGACTAAGAGGGGACGAAAGGTTGGTGAGGGGCCGAGCAGAGCCTGGGGATTGCGCCACAACCAGAAAGAGGTGGGTGAAGCACTTTTAGAAGCTTATGATTATGGGCAGCAGGGTGGTGAAAATTCCTTCTGAGGTGGAGGTCAGCTCTCTGTAGGCGCCGATACCTGCTGGTTTTGTTAATGACTAATCTGAATGAATCTTGCTGGTCTAACCTGAATGTGGGGATTTATTTTGTTACGTTACCGTGGAAAGCATAGTGTGAGGAAGGGAGGGCTGCAGCATTGTGGACGGCTGTGTTCTGTGTGAGGAAAATGTTTGTCATCCCTTAGGTTGAATCAAGTAGCAAACAAGTGAACTGGAGAGTGTCTTACGGGGGAAGGCAGAGAGGCACTTTTTAAAGCAGTATTTTCCTTAAGTGGTTTCCTAGAGCTGCCGGGAGGCCTGAGCTGCTAAACAACAGCAGATATTATGCCCCTGGGTCTCCTGCCTGTGCCTGGCAGCTGCGGGAGATTGCCTTTGTGCCTTACTTGAGGCAGTGCTGGAGTGGAATAACAGCCTCTGAGCAAGAGGGGGCCCCTCTCTGCGGGCCGTGAAAACTTTGTGTGGAGATTTGTGAGAGGAAACAGGGGCTCTGCACTCTTCTACTTTCCACTCATTCAGCTGTTCCTTAGCAGGGGGTTCCCAAATCACAAGACAGATGCAGATAAATTTTCCTGGAGAAAAGAGGGAATTAAAGGAAAACAGGAAGTGGGCGACTAAGAAGGAGCCTGCACCCCTTTCCCTTGTGCCAGAGGCTCCTCCCAAGGCAGGACACTTTTATTCCCATAGCTCAAGGCTATGCCTGAAGACACCTTTTAGAATTATCCATTTATACTAAGGCTGCACACCTGAGACTAGCTGCAGCTGAAAAGATTTCAGAGAGGAAAAATACCCCAGTCTGCCTGTGATTCTCTAATAAAAAAAAAATAAGAAACCCAGTTGGCTTTGTTTATAAAGGGAATGTGTCTCTTCAGAGCAGTAGTTGCTGCCAACCTGGATTAAAACAGACTTTCAAAAGCAATTTTAAATCAGTAATGTATTGCCACACTCAACCTCCCCCCATTCTTCAGCAAATGGGTTGTTTGTGCATGTTTAAGTTGATGTGATTTCCTGACGCATCTCCTTCTGGTTTTTTGGTCAGTTTGGTTTTTTTTTATTTTTAATTATTCCTTTGCAATAGTACCTGCCAGTTTAGAGACAGCTTTTGCCATCATCCTGCTACTATAAATTAGGTCCTTCTAAAGAAGCATCACAGAATTTGTTTAATATTCTGCTATCTGCTTTAGACAGAGTCCCTTTGATGGGGAAAATTCAATCAGATCTCTTAAAAGTGCCTCAACAGAACTCTGAGGATTCTTTCTTGTGCTTCTACCACTTTCATGAATGCCTTTAGCTGGCACTTTGTGCTCGTGCTGCACATGGGTGACTCGGGAAAGAGGCTCCTGTGTGATGGCACTAATTTCTCTTTATGTAGCTGCAAGAGACACATCTTCTCGCTGAGAAATTCTTGGTACAGCACCTTTATGGGTGAGCCATGTTACAAAATCCTCTGCGTATGAGCGGTTCCTGTTCTTTCTGCGTGTAAGAAAGGCCAGGTGCAGCAACCTTCAGCTGCAGCAAATCAGTTGTTGAGGCGATGGGAAGCAGCAGGTCAGCTGCATGTCCAAGCTTAAATTTGAAGGTAATTCTTGTTTAAATTTCAACAAGCTGTCGTGGAAACTAGATTGCTATTTAATATCCTGTGTTTGTCCCAAAATAAACAGTGGTGTGGAATTAGTGAACGTTGGCTGATAGAACAGAGAAGATTGTGGGCATGCAAGAAAATGGTTTCCCAGACTACAAGCTGGGAGTTGTTGTCCAGAATAACTTGTTATTGATTCTTCCCCAGCTGTGATAGCTTTGTGCTTTATTAGTGTTTCACCTGTGCTGTGATGAGCCTTAGCCAGGGCTTTGTGCTCCTCCACGAGCAGAGGGTTTCAGGTGGTGTGAGAGGACAGGGAGATATAATCTCCTCCTGTGAGGAGCACAGCTGGGTTGTCACCAGCCTCAATCTACCAGAGGCAGCTTTTCCTCAAAAAAACCCCATGACCCTGAGAAACTTCACAATTTGATTCCTCCGGTGTGTGTATGAGATTTTTTTTTCCACCCCTGCATGTTGTTGTTGCTAAACTGCCTCTTTTTCTACACAGTTAATAATTCCATGTGTGCCTCTCCACTGATGTGACCCTCCCAGCCCTGATGTGGCACCTTTTCCCTGCCTGCAGCTCAGCTGCTGCTTTACCATTTGGATGATGAGAGCAAAACAACAGAACAAATCCCCTGCTGCATTGTAAATATCCTCGTGCTATGTGGTAACAGGGCTGTTTTGATAGGAGAGAGGTGGTGGTAAGAAAATGACATTCTTCAACCCAGGGCAAGTTGAATATCATTGCAATTGCTAAAGAGCTGTGGTTCCTTTGGTTTAGGCGGTGCCTAAAGCACTTCTCAGCTTTACTGCAGTTTTCATGGGGGTTTTTGCTACTAGCGTCCCTGAAAGCAAGGTGCAAATGTAAAATCAGACAGATGTAACCAAATAGAAAAACTCGACAAAACAAAGGCTTAAGGAAAACTGGATCTCTTTGAAGTCAATATACGGACTTTAAAGGACTTCAGCAGTTCTCTGAAGTGCTGTTAGCAGAAACAAAAGAAAACAAATAGAAATAATATGGTCTCTGTGCAGCCCTCTTTGCATCATAGCTCAGACACAGATTTTCATTGTTCTCAAAACAGAAAATCTCAGGTTGGGGTAAGAACAGGCTTACCTCATCCTGCAGCTAACTGGATTCCTTCCTTGGCTTTTCTGAATCCTGCCCAGGGCAGGGTCTCTAGGACTGCTCAATTCCTACTTAGCAGATTAAAAGGGTTCTCTGTCCAGCTTCCTCCCTGTACTTCAGTATCAAAGGAACATTAATGACCTTGCCTGGTACCCTCTTCAGCCCAGCTGAGTTTGTCCCCTGAACTTGTGAGAGTTGCACTCCCCTGAATTCTGATGGCTTTTAAGGTGTGGTAAGAGATCAGAAACAGTCCTTGTGGAATTAAGAAATAATACAAAAATGGATTTCAAGGGAGGGTGTAAATATGCTGGATGCTTTGCGTGGAATGCTGATAGAGAGGAGAGGGAAAACGAGGAGAAAACACAGAGCTGGCTGCTGCTGAATGCAGTGTTGGTGGAGCAGAACTGTGCAGGGGATTAGTGGCAAGAACAGGCTAAAACTTGGCGTGGTGAGAAAGGAAACATTTGTAAAGGCTTGAAGGGGATGTGTGTTGGCAAGGAGAGAAAAGCTCCTTCAGTTCCCCAGCAGTGCAGCTCCTCTCAGGGTGAGGGTGCAGCCAAGGGATGGCTCAGGAGAGGAAGTGGAGGAGAAACCAAAATCCCCTTGAAACTGCAGGGGCTGGATGCCCCTTAAGGTGAATGCAGTTACACAAGCTGAGGATTACCCGGGGTGACGAAGTAAATGAAAGGATGTGGGGATTTGCTGTTTGCTTCAAAATGACTGAATTCCTGCCAGCCTGGTACAAGCCGGAGGTGCCGGGCCACAGAGCCCTCCCAGCCCTCGAGGCAAGGGGCATCCCAAGGCCGGTGTGTTGGGATGAGTGTGGGTTCTAAAACATTTAAATGGTCTGCAGCTTTCCAGGATCCCCAAGTAAATGCAAGGATACTGAGAGCAGCTGTGCTGAGTTCACTCTTCTGGAGATTTGTGTTGGAAAGCTGAGCTTGAGACCTTGAGAAAAAGCATGTTGTGAAGGTGACTGGAATATTCCCTTCTCCCAGAGAATATCCCATTCTAGGCTTGAATGAGTATTATACTCCCCAGATTACTTTAAGCTCACAAAAAGCTCTTCAGTCTTTCTCTGTGCATTGGAGACAGTATTTTTGCACCATGGTAGCTGAAATGAAATAAATATTTTTGTGTGTTTTTGAGAAGCAGTTGCCTCGAGTAGAAGAAAGGCAATAAAAAACCCCTAAAACCCAAAACAAACAAGAAAACAAGTAATTTTGATTATATTTTAGCCCCCAGAACAGCATTTCACAGAAAGGACAACTGCTGTGTTCAGTGAGGTTGTCTGATTTCTGCACAGAATGAGTTCAGGAATGCCATATTGCCCACGTGTGGTGGCTCACATCCCATATTTTTCCTGGGTAATTTTGAGGATGCCACCAAACAGGACAGGTGGCCCCTTGAGCTTGGCACGTTACAAATATAGATGTGTGTAAAACGTTCTGCTCCACAGAACTGAAAGAGAAAATGCTGTCATGGAAAGAGGAGCACAGGAACAGGAGGGGAGTGAGTGACATAATTTTAGATGGTTCAATGCAAGGAGTGTTTTGCGTGGAATAGATACAGGCAGCAAGTGGTATTTTATATTTCCAGGGGTGCTGAGTGCATCTGAAAAACCTGACTCTATATAAAGTACTTTCTTACAAGGCTGTTCCACATGTGAAGAAGCCCAACCTGATGTCTTTGTGCTAAGGTTTTTTACTGCACAAAATCTTCCTCAGGCTCCTTCTGTTTGTAGGTACAGCGTGTGTTTTCCATACACAAGTTTTGTTTATTTTACTGAGCAAAATAACTGCAGTGTCACATTAAATCCCACTTGAAATTGCTTATCTGATCAGGCTTGAGTTGGCTGCTGAAGACAACAGCTTCAGACCAGGCTTGCTCTGTAAAATGTTTGCATCCTCTTTAAAAAAAATTATTTGCTCCTAACCAAGAGGCTCAGGGAATGTGACCTCATATTGTGATAGAAATATTCCAACACACCCAGACTTCTTGCTGAAAAGAAACAAGATACTCCAAAAATGCCTCACACCCACAAAGACAGGATAATCTTACTACTTAATACAAGAGGTGTGGCTGACCCAGTGCTAAGCAGAGTAAATAGAAATTAATCTGCTGCTGCCCCTGTTAGCTGAGCACTCCAAACAGGCTGTGATGTGCAGGTACATTTTTCTTTCAAACACTGAAGTGGCTTTATTGCTGTTTGTATTTTTCCTCTTGACCTCTAGTTCTAATAACAAAAGAAACTAGTGTTTGTTATAGAAAGATCTTGCACTTTCCAAGTTGTTATACCATTTAAAGCCCACAGAAGTCAATTTGAGATTTTCTTATTAACTTCACCTATGTTTTTATGAAGGTCTAGCTTCAGTTACTTGTCTAAATTTGAACAAAAAGTAGGAAGTAATATAGAATAAAAATAGTAGCTAGGAAGGTTTAGAAATGTTTTGAGTGTAACCCTTTAGAGACCCTCTTGGAGTTCTTATCTGAGTTTGGGAGGAAGCATTCCAAAAGCATCTGAAAGGTCATTGGCCTTGCCACTCATATGGTTTGAAATATCCCCTTGCTCTGTGACCATTCCTAAATTCCATAAATATTTCCAAAATAAGTTGCATGGACAATTACCTGCCTGCACAGCCTCTTTACCAGGATACCAAAAAAAGCCCCCAACAACCTGTTATCGGGTAAATAACAAAAATACATTTTAAAGTCCACTTTATCCGTAGATCTCAGTCCTTTCAGTGTCTGAGATGTGTAATTCAAACAAATCAAGTCAATGCCATATGTTTAAGTAATATGATGTTATCCAGGTAATGTCCTAAGGCTATGCAAAAGAAAACCAGTGTAAATACATGATGTGACACAAGGATTAGGGTCAGAAGGTGGAGACAATTCTAATTTGCCAGATTGCTTCATAATTGCATTTTTAAAATGAGTTCAGCTGTGTTGCTCTCCAGTTGTTTCACTTGTTAGATGTAAATTCTGATGAGCTGCTGAGACCAGAGCCAGGTTTTTCTTTCACTGGAGAGACTCTGGCGTGCCTGTGCACACCTTTCTTTCTGTGTGTCCTCAGGGCAGATGTGTACATTTAATTGGTGGCTGCAGAACCCCTGCACCTTCAGGAATAAACTACTGGACTCAGCTTCACAGTGGGAAATCACTGAGCTTTTTTCTGAATTTTAAAGCTGTTCTGTTGAAATCGCTTCGCAATCATCAGGTTTTTTCTGGTTTTGCTTTAGCTTAATATGTAGTTAAGAGTCCTTGTTAAGGTTCTAAGAGAAAATATTTCTGACTAACGTGACTAAAGGAAACTAAAAAAGTCCTAAAACTGATTCTCTTGCTAGAACCACTACACAATGGCACATTGTTGGGATTTTTGGGACCTCCTCCTTCGCATGAGAAGTAATGCGTGGAAAAGCACAAAAAGGCTTGTTTGAATTTGCATCACAGTGGGCAGTGAAGGTGGCTGCTGTGAATCCATCCGGGATTGGTGCTGCAGTGCAGGAGGCAGGATCAGGGTGCAATTTCATCCCTTCTGTTCAGCTGGGGAATTACTTTGCAGTAACCTGTTGACTGTGGGATTCTGCACCTCAGCACAGCCTCTCTGAACAGCCAATACCTGTGCCACGAGGCTGTCCTTGCTTGTCCCGTCCACAAGCCCTCCATGAATCCAAGTATTACATCTCCTCTCTGTTGTTATTCCAGGAATTCCCTTCAATGTTTGATAACCAGCAGTGCTCATCAACCCACGCCAGCAGTGCTTTATGTGTTATTTATTGGTCACTGAATGTGTCCTCTGTGGTTCTCTAATTTAATTGGATTTTTTCAATTTACCTTTGTTTGCCCCTAGTATATTCCAAGCAGAGTTAATTGCATGTGGAAGTATTCCTCCCAGAATAACAGTAATAGAAACTGGAATATTATGGCTGTTTTCCCTATCTATTTATCACACAGCGGTGTCTTTATGTACTGCATACTTTTTTTATTAAGCATTAGCACAGCATTCTGTAGGATGTGGAGATGTGCCATAAACACAGATTGTGTTTCCTTATTTAGATTACAATTTCATTTTGGAATATTGCCCTTCTTACTGTAATCTAATCCAAGCTCGCTCAGCTCTCTGCCCCTTTTCTCCTGTGCCTTTCCTGGTGTGTACCTGAATGTCATTGCTTGGTTCAGGGTCTGATTTCAATAGCTCAGGTTTGGTGACTGCTCTGCTTAAGCTTGTCTGGGTTGTGATTTTCCTGGCCCTTATAGCTGAATTTGGTGGTATTATTTTGCCTTCAGAAGTGTGGTTACCATGGCACAGCTGCCAAGGACTCTTAAATTCTGTGTTACGTTCTGGTTTGGGACTCTGCACTGAACACAGATTTATTGTCACATCTGTGAGGTACTTCAGGTGCAGAGCCCAGACTTTCAGGAGGCTGAGAAGGTCCCTGGGACTTGAGAAACTCAGCCTGTGTGTCTGAAGCAGTTCTGGCTTCCTCCAGGTTCCATCTGCTGTTGCCATGTGTGTGCCACGGCTTTCAGGAGATAACTCTGCATCATTTTGGACTGGGATGGGCACAGAAGCAGGGAAGCAATTCGACCCTGCTCTGATTTGTTTGAAGACGTCCATTTCTGCAGGGGAAAAAATGCTCAGAAGGATCATTCTTTTTCTTCTCCCCAGATCTCCAAGTGTGAGTGTCCTTTACCCAGGTGCACTTGGAGATTTCTGGCAGTTGGGGTGTTAGACTGGGACCCTGAACTTCAGGGGAAGGATGTAGGTCAGGAGGTTCTTGGCATGAAGATATCACAAATGTCTCTGAAAATCTGCACACTGATACACATTCATGGAGATTCCAGCCTATCTTGTCAGGTGCTGCTTTAGTTGAGCAGAAATGAAGGTATTTTAGGGAATTTTGGGGTGGGGGGTGGGAAATATTTCTAAAAATACCTTTTTCCTAGTGAGTTGATTCTTTATGTTGGTGTATGTAGATGTGCAGTGGAGACAAAGAATGCCAGCCAGGCTTGGCAGCTGGTGCAGCTGGATCAGAAGAGTGGAATAAATGTCCAAATGTATTCACCTTTTTCCACAAGAGGTTAAACAGAAAATTATTATGAAACTGCTGTCAAGGTCTGGTGGACCAGAGGCTTTAAATGTTTGTCATTCAGCCTTTTTGGTGTTTCTAAATGACAGCAGGAAAAAATGAGATATATGAGTGCTTTAATGGAGACAGAAAACTTGATTATTTCTTTTATGAAAAGAGGGTAGTGAGGTGGTGCCTGCAGGTGAGCTCTGTGTGCTGATGCTTTCTGAGTTTTTAGATTAACATGATATAAAATGAAGAAGCCAGGTGAATTTTTAAGCAGTTTGACTGAATCTCAACATAGCTGAAAATAGCTACTGATTAAATAATTCCTATGAAAAGGACAAAACATTTAAAAAAAAAATCTTAAGCCCAAGCATCACAGCAGCCCAGAGGTGATTGGTCAGAATTAATTTATCTAGGAAATCCTCTTAGTAGGAATGCCCTTAATCTGACAAAAGGAAGGATGTTCACTGCTCTGAAGTCCTTCTACCTCATTCACGAGGAGTTGTCTGGCTTGGAGCTTTCAGGAATTCAGGAAAATAATTGTGAAGTCCTGTGCTTGTAAATGTGAAAACCTCCTTTGTTTTGGTAGTAGTTGTTTTAGGAGTTTTGAAGACTTGGTTGATGTGCCTTGAATCAAACAGTTAATCAATGTAAAGTTTTGAAAACTTTAGATGAGATCATCTGTTTTCTGAGGGATCAGAAGTAAAACAAGCTTTGGATTTGAGCCTGCTAAGTAAGAAGGCTTTATTTGAAAAAGAACTTCAAATAACCAGGCCCTCTAATCCAAAGTAGAGCCAAGCTCCACTCCCTTCTATGCTGTGCCCACCCTATTGGTTGAGTCCTAAGCAGAGTTTGCTTTGCTTTGTGTACCAGTTCAGTTCTGAGACTGAAAACTGACTGGCTCTTCATTGTTGGAAACGTTTGTCGAATTTAAGAATGTTTGTTTGAAGAAGGAATAGGAGAAACACTTTTCACCCTTGTTCCAACCAGGTTGATGCGATACCCCACACTCCAGAAGACCAATCCCTGCTTTGAACTTGTGGATCTCTTGGTAGAAGGGCAGACATTCTGTCTTGACAGGAGACAAGGTCAGCTCCTTTGTACAACTGGGCTCCCATGTAAATACAAATCTAAGTGGAGCAAGGAATGATTTTTCTTGATTTACGGTGTGACCCAAGTCCTGTAGTGTCCTTCAGTTCTGATTTAATGCTGGCACAGTCTCTGGGTTTGACTTTCCAGTTATTGGCTGTTCATCAAGGAAATGGATGAATTTGATCTATTGTTTTCTCAGGTGGGCCCCTGCTCCTACTGTGTGCTTCACAAAAGTTCAGAGGGATCAAAACCAAAAGGAAGGATTTTCTTTTAATTTTGCCCCCTCCATTGCCTTAGATTTTTTCAGTATGAAGGGTAGAAGAAAAAGTCAGGAGAAGCCAATGTCTTCTAATGTTGAGTTTTTGTCAACAAGGATCAGGCTGAGGATGTGCTGAAGCACAAACACTCTGACACTTCCATACAGGTCTGTGTTCTCTGCTTGGAAGGAACCAGCACGAGGTGGTAGAAATAAAAAAAAAGCAAATTAAAAAAGATGTAGGGATTTCAGAAATATCTTCTGGTGTCTGAGTGCACAGACCTGATCTCTGAATAATGTGAAAGGTATTGAAATGGCAGACGCTGATTTTGGTGGTGAGGGTAAGAGCCACAGGAATCAGCCAGTGAAGTGAAGCCATTTCACACTGTTGTCTTCAAATGAATCATTAACACCCTGATAAATATGCACAACAATGAGGAGGCTACTTGGTTTGACACTTAGGTTGAATTGCTTGGGAAATTACCTGCTTGCTCTACCTGGGTTTAATTACCATTTAAATGATTAGGAAGCTCACTTCACTTGAGAGAGGGTAAAGGGGAGTTGAATGCACCCGTTGTGCCTCCTGTTGAAGTGGCGGCTGCTCCTCCAGCTGCTGGAGTTGAATGCTCACCTGGGATTATTGCAAGCACTGCTGTAGACAGCGGAACAGCAAAAGTGAGAAGAGTTGCTGTTTTAGACCGTGGTTAAAACAGACTGTAGATTTGACTGCTGGTGTGCTTCCTTCTGAGGTAGGGATGTGACCTGCGAGAGAGGGGGAAAGAGGCTGAATATCACTTCAACCTCATCCAGGAGAAATCTGCTGCATCTGCAGCCTAGAGGTCCCTCCCAGCCCCTGACCGAGACGCCTGCAGAGCTCAGTGCTGACAGACTGCATATGTTGAAGCTGTTAAAAGTTTTCACCTCCCACTGGCTTCATATTCCTCGACACAGAGCCCTGCAGGACTGAGCTCTAAATCAGTGCCTCCATTGTCACAGCTCCCTGAATGGATGGCCAAGCCAGAGCTGAGTTTTATTAACCTTGCCGAATTTTAACTGTGGGCCAAACTCTGCTTCCTCTGCTTCTGTCAATGATCCCATTGGTTCCACCTCATCTAAGTTACTGGAGTATGACTTGTCTTTGAAGTAGTAATCTAAAAAAAAAGTACATTCATTGATTTTAGTTAAATGTGAGGTATAAAAACCATTCAGGAAGTGAGGGGAGACTTTGAGAGAGAGACTAAATACTCTCCAATTACAAATGCCATGCTGCCACGGAAGTTAATTCTGGAGAAGCTGGAAATGAACCCTGATTTTAAACAACGTTGTGCTGGTGCACTCACTGGAGCTGTGGCAAGCAGCAGGTCTCGAGTGAGCCTGACGCACCCTGGGCTTTCTGAGGTGTGAACAGGAGGGTGACGGGGGCTCAGCTGGCCCTGCTTGCCCTGTTCCGGATGGCAGAGCCCAGGCTGATGTGGCCAGCGTGGGAATGGCAGGGCAGGGAACCCTGCAGGGCTTCCCCCTCGGGATCCGTGCTTCCTTCTGCCTGCTGGGTGTGGTGCTGATCAAGATTTGGAACCTTCCCGTGTGGGGGTCAGGACTGCGCTCAGGTCTGGAGTTTGCGTCCTGGCTGTGCAGGTGACCTGTGGAACTCGGGCTGGGATTTTTCCATTACCTCCAGTCCTTCAGCAGCCAGTCCAGATGGTTTTCAGCTCAGTTAACACTTGAGACTCCATTTAGCATCCTGCAGGACTCAACATCCAAGAAACCTGGCAGAGGTCCATGGATGATGTGGTGGGATGTGTAAGTTGGGGCTGAAATGCAGAAAAGTGTTTGGATAGAAATGGCTCCTGAAGCAAAAAATGGCTCTGCCTGAAAGTTGCTGGAAAAGGTACTTGAACTTATTCTGCTGCTTTCAGAGTGGTGTTAATATATGATCTGTTGTAGTGACTGTTGTGGTACTCCTTCAGCAGGCTGCTAAATCTGAGATTACAGGCTTAGGAGGCCCCAGAGATTTAGGAACTGCACCATAAAAGAGTGAAGGATTAACAAGTGTTTCTGCAAAAAGAAACAAAACAAAAAAATTCCTTTGACTTAACCTGAGCCTTGGATATATGGTTTTAAGGATTTGTGGAAGAAAGCTGCGTAAGGACCCCTCTCACCTGAACTAAGTGGCAATGAGAATAATTTTACCTGCTCGCTGGAGTAGCCTACATTACCTTGACATTCTGTCAATGAAAATACATAAATATTGCCTTGTTCTGGACTAAAAAAGTAAAGGCATTAGTCTGGCAAGGTTTTGGGGTTTTACTGCAATTTGACCCCATTGCACATAAACACAGAGAAGAGCATTTAGTCTCTTTGCCAGCAGAGTCAAGCAGGTATTACCTGCTGAGTCAGAGGTTTACAGTCTGTAGTCAAAGTTCTGTGATAAGGAACAAGCTGCACACAGATGGCACAAGTTAATAGTCTGATCCTGCCATCAGGACACATAAAAGAAATTATCATCCATAGAAGATAGAGTGGTTCTGATGGCTTGGAATAGATCTGTGCTGCCCTGTGCTTTGTACCCTCATTTATGTAACAGTGTTATCGTTCTGTTGCACACAGTATTGTTTTTAAAGTGACATAAATAATTCCAGAAGGCTGAGGATAACTGGACTGCAGGACCGAGGCAAGGAGCCTGTTGGACTTAATCCTGGAAGGAAATGCTGCTGTTCCCATTGACTTCAGCTGCAATTAATGAAAATATGGCCATGGCTAAAGCAAGGTCTGGTCTCAAGGCTGATGCTGCCAAGCTGTAACACAACTGGTACCCAAGTATTTTGCAGCACAGAGACTGGAAGTTTGTTCCCTCTTTCAGACTGCAGAGTTTTGCAATTAGGAGCTTCCCCCAAAGCCTTCTGAGTATTGGAGTCCTGAGCCTGATGACAGTGGCAGAGTTTTTTCCCCTTTAGTGTTTCAATTAAAATATTTAGCATTGGGACATCACATAGCCAGATCTCAAACCACAGCTATCTGGATTGTCCTGAGAGGTGCTTGTAAATAAATCCTCTAGTTCCCTGTGAATGTATGATGTCAGTGGAAAACAGATTCAGTCCATGTTTAACCTCTTTAGCAAGGTAGCACTTTATTGTGTAACTTCTATACAGCAACAATAATTTCACTTATGCATGAGAAGGGACAGTTGTTAATTTGCATGACTTTCAAAAATTTATGATGTTAAATAGGTGATAAAAACATCATTGAAGCTGGGCCCATTCCTGTGCATTTTAAATTACTAGTAAAAAATAATTATGCTAAAGGCACCTAATTAATATCTGACAAGTTCATAAATATGTGGAGTTAGTTTACGATGTGCTTTATAAGGTATGGTAGCTCGCTGAAGCAATAGAATGATACATATTCAAGGCAAAAGTACCTGAGTCTAAGCAGCACTTTGGGAGCTGGGGCTCCTATTAAAATACTACAATTTTTAGAGAATGTCAAGTAGGAATCAAATGGGAGTTTTCAGCTGTAGTTTCAATACAGGGAATACCAACAGTCTTCAGTGTGTGGAAGGAAAGGTCATTTCCTGAGCCAGTTTAAGCTGTTTACCTGGGTTTTTTACCTTTGCCCAGAAGTGGTGCATGTGTTGGGCACACACTGGTGTGTTCTTGTGGTGTTGTCCTTACGGGGTTACCTTGCAGAACTAGGATTTTTTTTTCCCCCTTTTTTCTTGGAAATTTGATTCTGAATCATCCACTGTGCTGCCATAATTCTCCTCTTGCTTAAAACTGGCACTCGTTGCCTTCCCAGTCAGGGAGCCTGGAATCCAAGGTCAGAGATGCTGCTGCAGTTGGATTTTCGGTGTGGTTTTGTCAGGCTGACACTGCCCTCACACCGTGAGCCAGGGCGCGATAGCTTTGGCACTAACGGGCTACCGTCAACAACATTTAGACAAATAGATGCCCACAGGAGTGCAAGTTTGTTAAAATGACTGTCAGTGGAGACAGAGCAGGGATTCCATTACCAGTGTAGTGTGAGCTCCACCCTTACGGGGCCTGAGAAAATCCATACCAGTTCACTTCTGGTCGTGTATTACCAGGAGTGGAAACCCCTCTGAATTACTTCCCCCTGAGCAGTTCTGACAGAGGAGGAGACTTTTCGTTTACCTGCTTGTTCATGCAAAAATGGAAGTAATTTTGAATTCAAGAAGTGAATGTTTGATCAATTCAGCTGATTCTGACATAATTTTTTTCCCCTCTCTCCAGTTCCTTAATGGTTTTTGATGATGTTCCTTTGAAATGGGTATTTAAAAACAAGAAAGTAATTGAATGGTATGCTCATATTTAGATTAAGGCCAAATAAAACCTTGGGTCATATAACTAAATGTGACTAAGTTTTGGGTTCAGTTAACCAGGGTCTGAGGGAAGTTGGGGGCTGTAGAAAAGCTGAAGTTCTAAGCACTGAAACTCTGTGCAATCAGTGACATCATGTGACTGCCAGCAGTGGGAATGTGAATGTTCAATCCATATCCAAAGGTAGGCTCTTCCCTCTAGACTGACTCTGGAGTGATAAACCTCTATTTAAAATTCCCTTGGTCCATCTTACTTCAAGATGAAGTATAAACATTGTATTTGTTCCCTCAGTTTAGAGCAATGTTATTTTACACCTGTTTTCCAGCAGCCTCGTTCAGGGACTGCTGAATTTAATCATGGGTATAAGCCTTCTCCTTCATCTTCTGGAGACTTGATAAGATTGTAGGTTCCAAGTATTGGCTTTCAAGGATGAAGTTAGATGTAGAATCTAGAAGTGTTCTTGTTAGGAGGCTTCTCTGGTCTCCAGGATAAGTGTTTGCTGTAAATGGAATTATGTAGGTAGCTAGGAAGCGGATAAAAACAGATAAAAGGAAGATTTAAGAGCCAGAAGAGACTGAAATATTGTTATGGTTTCTGGGTTAGAGTACAGGGATGAATTGGTGAAATAAGCCTGGTAGAAAAATCAGTAGAAATTCAGGATTTCTCCCCAGTCCAGATGGGGATACGTTCACTCTTTCCCAAGAGCACACTAACAGACATCTTTGTTGCCCAGCCAGGCTGTGCTCCTGTCTGTGAGTATGCATGTCAGGCCACACGAGCACGGACAGTGGTCAGCCAAACAGATGTTCCCTGATAAATAACACTCCTCGGGTTGAGCTTTTTATTGGGAGCATTTACTTCACTGATACTTGTAATGCAGCGAAACTTCTATTGCTCTTGTTCCAATTTTCATGCCCCCCCTTTCCTTCCCCCTGCTGCTTTATAGAGCAGTTTGTCTTGTAATCTTTTCCTCATTGCTGGAAAATTGTCCGTTTCAAGCCCTGATTCTGCTATCAGCTGTGCCAGATCAGATCCAGAGCAGCAGCCCCAGGGACAGACATTCCAATCTGAGCGCTGCTCTTGTCGTGTCAGCCTCGTGTCCTGTCCTTTTTATCAGCAGTGCCAACCAGGAATAAGTCAATAAACATCATTCTTAAGTATTGCTTTCCTCTCACTGATCTTTTTGTGCGTTATATTCAAGCTCCAGATTTTCAGGGGAGCATTCCTGACCGCAGCTCAGAGCTGCCTGCTCCATTCAATTAATAAATGCTGTTGCAGGGAGTGCCAGCCTGAACAGTTCCCATCGTGTTAACTGAAGTACAAAGCAAAAAATAATTAAAGCAGTCTGAATTTTTTTTTTTTTAATTTCAGGAATTATTTTGCAGCATAAGTATGTCACTTTGAAAGCCCATTTTACACGTGGAATGGCAAGATATCTTGTGTAGATGCAGGGAAAAAAATAAGCTAAATTTTGCTATTTTTTTAAATTATGAGTTTGACTTTTACCCTGCAAATTCCTACCTAAATACTACGACCTTGCCTCTCCACTTGGTTCAGCAGTGCAGTTTATAGGTTAGCTTGAATGTGTACCTTTGCTTACATGAATGTAAAATTAACTCTACCTTTTGCAGACCTGCAGGAAATAATCCTCTGGGTGTTACTTGACTTCCCAAATGATGGAACACACAAATTTTGTTTTGAATAAGAAATATATTGCAGAAAATCATGCTCCATTCAGGTACAATTGAAAGGCAGAATGCTGTCATTTCTGAAAGAAAATATTCATTACAAGTAATTTGTTTGCTGTCAATGAATTAAATGGCAACATCATCTACTGTATGTTGTGAGAAAAATTACCTTAGAAATATTTATTTTCAGTGTGCTACAAAAGTATTTCTGCTAATGAGTTTTTAATTGTTGTGTGGTTGTTGTAATCATTGTGCTTTTGAGTCACAGACATGAGATGGGATGTCCTGGGAATATTCCTGGGAGATCCTCTGCTGTTTGGAAAGAAGAAACACAGCCCTGTAGTGGAACCCCTTAAATGCAGATAAAATTGGTGTATTGTGGGAAATGCTTGGATACATTAAGGTACAGTTCCTTCAGTGTACTCATCCTAATGCCTTCCTCTTGAGTTCCCAGTTTGGGGCAAATCTTGTTCCAGTCATGCTTCTTGTAACTTATTGTCCCTGATTTTCATGAATTTTCACGCAACTTCATCTGGGATCTGAAATACAAAGTTTAGGGCTCATTCTTGCTGAAAAATGAATCTTCCACATCCCTGCAAACTATTTTAAAAACACATTTTTCATTATCTGTGTTATTTCAACTTTGCTTGGCTCACTGAAATTGCAGAACCCTGCAGTTGTAGCCTTACTTAAAGCCAGGTTAGAGCACAGGTTCAGGGCACATTCCAGCTGCAAACCCCAAACATATGGGGTACAGCACCTCCAAAAGCCTGGGACCAGGAGGAGATGCAGGTGAAGTCTCAGGCACACATGGGATAAATGAGGAGCAAATCAGAGCACCTTAATGTGGCAAGAGAGGCTGAATCAGTGTTTATGCTCCTCAGATAATGAACATTCTGATTCACAGTCACAAGGAGATGAAACGTTGCAGAGAAATATGTCAAGTGAAGAGCAACAGGAATACAAAGGCAGGAATCCTGAGGGGAGTGGGTTGTTAAAGTCTGGAAGCTGGTGGGATACCAAATAATCCTGAAGCCAAGGATCTCAGTCATGCTGACAACTTTAAACTCCATTTTAGTGAATTTCTGTGTAAAGCCACAAGAAAATCAATTAAATGGAATCAAATCACCACAGTCTGCCTGGACTGTCAGTGTGTTTGTCCCTTCTTTGGGAGATTACATAATTTAGGGTTTCCTGATGCACTGAGGTGAAGCCTCAGTTGGGATTACAGGCTCTTGTTAGTGTAGTTTAAAAGCTATTTTAGTTTTTCTAAAAAAACTTTTAAAGTGTGCCTTCAGCTTTGCCTCTTTGACAAAGCTCTGATAAATTTTCTTTCCTTGTGGTGTTGTGGATATTTTTATAACTCTAATGGTGAAAAAAGGGTTCTTAGTAATGCAGGAATGCAAATTGATGGAAGCAGCTCTCTAAGATGGGCAGCTAATTAGGAGCTTTGCTGTTTTGTGTTGGGGACTGGACTCTGGGAGAGAGGATGTACAATAACTTGCTTTTGACACAGAAGATGCTATTGTGGGTCTGTGTTAATTAAGGAATAGAGACGGTGGCCTTCTGTTAATAGAGTAGATATGATAGCCAGATTATTTGTCTGGAATGTACATACAGTGAATACTGAGATTGTTTTGGTACATCTTGATAAGAAACCTGCAAGGCTAAAATGTAATAACAGTGTAACCATGGTGATGCTGTTGAATTAGGATTGATGTAATGTTAAGAACAAAGGTTGATGCAATATTTGATTAATAAATTTTTCACCAGCACAGTAACATCCCTGGGTTATACTGTGGGGGGTTCTGATGTATGATGGGCAAATTTCCTGTTTTTCTAGGAGCTGGCTAAAACTATTTACCTATATGCAAAGGAGAATTGTCAGTACAGACCTTTTCCCTCTGCCTTTGGATATGTAGGGTGGAGCAGGGGGCAGAACATTTGAGGCTTTTTGGTGCCTCCCCTTATTTGGGTGGGAAATTCTGATTTCAGAGCCACAATAATAATTGAAATAATTTACAGCAGCATGTGTGTTGCTTGAGGAGATGTGTTGAGCCCTTTCCTGAACACAGGTTTTGCTGAGTGCCTCCTTCACCCCAGATATCTCATTTCTGTGGAACATTGGAGTCTTCTCATTAGTCATGGTCAACTTCTTTATCCTCCTAAAAAGTTAGCTATAACAATTAAGTACAATAGTGCTGGCTGCAGAAAACAAACTCTTAACATAATTTATATTAAACTGTAATTTATTTTTCTAATAAACTTACTCTGCATTAATATTTGGCATTTTATGGTCCTACCTACCTTTAGAAATGTAGTTTAATCAACCCCCCGTATTTCTTATTTTCTGCTGCGTTATGTGTTGCCTCTTGTTCAGGGTACATCACCACAATTATTTACCTCTTTAATTAGCTCTGCATCATTAATCTAGGGTGCTGCTCAACTTTCCTTAGGTGGAGTAACAGTTGGCATTTCCGGGAGAGCAAAACAGTGGTGGCTGCTGGAGTTCCCTTAACATCTAACAGCTCATGTCTTGTGTTTAGACCTCCAAGTGGATTTAGAGTCAGTGCATTTCGGCCTAAGGAGTTTCTTTTAGCATCTAAAATGCATTAATGAACCCTAGCTGATGTTACTCTCATGCACACAGGGGTGTGCTATCTCTTTTTAAAGCCCCATGCAATTCATTTTTCTCCTTCAAATTTCGCGTTGGTGCAAAGCTGAGCTGCCCAAACGATTGGAAAAGGGTGGAGTTGTGGACTCCAGGGAGTTGGGCAGCTGCTGGGCGCCTGCTGCTGCGAGAGGTTCAGCAGTGACGGTGTTTCCCCCCGCCCTCGGTGTCTGGGCCGCTCGAGGCCCAGGCTGCGCTGGGCCCTCTGCCCCAACGCCCAGCAGCCCCTTCCGTCCCCTGCGCTTGGCCGTGAGGGGTCACCTCATTCACACCGGGCTGGAGAAGCTGAAGGAGCTCCCCAGCCTGCCTGTGTGAGGTCCAGAAGCGCCTCTGTGGGCTGCCAGCTCCCCTCTCCCCTTCTGCCCCGAGCTGCTCTTCCCCAGCCTTGCCTTCGTGATTCGGGGGAACCCTCACGTGGCACAAGTGTCACAGACTCCCTGCCTGTGTGCGGGAACTCTGCCATCAAAAGCAATTCCTTCCTCTTCACCTCGGCTCTTGTTCAGGGTCTGGCTGAGAATTTTGTCTCTTTAGGTTTTCACTTGGTGAGCTTTGTCCTCAGCTTCTTCCTTGGTGACTTCAAAATCAGGAGATGGCAAAGTGCTCAGTTTTCCTTTCAAATCCCCTTTTTTTTTTTTTCCCCCTCAGACAAGGACTTTTCTGCAGAGATTCCAGACATCCAGCTAAGTTCTCACCATGCTGGGCTAACATGTAACTGCAGTTACATGCAGTAATTGGGCAAAGGAGGCTTCTGTGTTCTTATTTTAGAGTGTGTGACAAACTTTCTCTCCTTTTGAAGGGAGGCGTGTGCTGCTGGGAAAGGGTTTGGTACAGCAGAAAAATGAGAAAGGCAGAGCATACTATCAACAGCTTCTCCCTGCTTTGGTCTTTTAACATTTTTCCCTTTTTTGCAGAAGAGCATTTTGATTTCATTGATTTGTTCTGACATTCTCAAAGTGATCTCAAGAGGATTAAGATGCACAGCTCCCATTAATTTAAACTGGAGTTGCCAACAGTTGAGTGCCTGAAATGCCTTGGGAAGTCTAAGTTTTGTTGGTTTAGGGGGTTTTTTTATTATTGTGATGTAATATTATTTAGTGCAATTAACCCCTGGAGCTGGAAACCCTGAGCGTGGTGAGCAGGTGAAATAGTGATTTGTGTGGGTGTCAGCTCTTTGCTTGGTCAATCCTGGCTTGATCCAGGGTTCAGGAGCTTCTGCATGGCCCAGGATTAGAGGCAGTGCCCAGGAAGGTCAGTCCTGCTCAGATCTGAGGAGCTGCAATCCCAGCTAAAAGCAATTTCAGCCACTGCAGGTGAACGGAGCTCCAGAGCTGAGGACCAACATTTATGTTTAAGTCTCGTTTTTCAAGCATAAAAGATCCAGTTTACATCTGTGTGTCAGAGGGTTGGTTCCTGCTGCCCAGTCTGTGCTATCCAGAGCCATCTGTCCAACTTCTGCTGCTCCTAAAACTCACTTGTGCCTGTTTCTTGCCTCGTGTACTCCTTTGTTAGCTGGGCTCTTCTCTCCTTCGCTTATTGTTTCCAATATCCAGGAATAAATCTGTAGAGACACAGGAGCTGTACCTGTAGCTTGCTGTAAAAGGGCAATGCACTCATTATGCTAATAGCTCAGGACTTTAAAGACCCCAATTATTACATCTCAGGCTTCCTGAATAATGTTTGGCAAGTCACGTGCTCTCCATACTGGCACATCCCTCACAGAAGTCAGGCAGGCTCCATGTATAAATGAAAGAGAAATTAGAACTGGTGTGCAAAGCTCTGCTGGAACTGGAGCCAATGTCTTTGTCCCAAAATGTATGGGAGTACGTCCTCAGAAGTCATAAACACTACTGTCACGAGGATACTGAAATGTGACAGTAGCCAAATTATCACTTTTTGCATTTCAAGTAGAAGTCTGAATTTGAAGCATTTTAAAATGGAAAATTTTTAACAAAGAATATATTAAAATCATAATTAGTATTTCAGGTGTTAGGGGGTATGGAAAAAATGTGAGCAGCAGCAAACCCAAGGACACCATTCTACAGAACTGCCTTTCTTCATCATTTCACTCAAAAAATAATTCCTTCCTATTCAGTTCAGCTCTTGTTCAGGGTTGGAGTAAGAATTTTACTCATTTGGGATCAGTTTTTCTGATGAGTAAATTGTACGTGGGGCAAATCATCACTGTGAAACCCTTCCTAAGCATTAGTGAAAAATGGTCTTGGAAGATTAGGAAAATTTGAAAATGGAGTTCTGTGTGAGTGGTGCTCCAAGTCCATGTTGACATACCCTGCATCTATAAATTGCTGGAGGAAATGGATGGGGCCAAGCTGGGCTGAGTAAACATCAGAGGACATTATTTCCATGAAAAGGTAAGTATAGCTAGAATTAAATTTTGCATCATGGCTATGAGAGCACCACTCTGGGAAATAAGCACATTAGGACATGCAGCTTTCTTAGCTGTTCTATCCTTTAAAGTCATATTTCTGATAGTACATTTCCTTCTTGAAAGTTGGGAATTTGTTCTATTTTTATAGGAATGAGCTGATTGTAAATTGGCATACTCTGCTGTGTACACAGCTTTCCGTGCCACACGGGGACCACGGGGCAATTATCAGAGGCATCCATTGAAGGACTTGAGTAATTTGGCAAATGTTGTTTTGTTTTCAGATAAAGTAAACAGTTTTAGCACTGAAGGGCATTTTAAGTACTCTAACTTTTTGCTCTGTTTGTTTAAATTCTCTTGTTTCTCTTACCCCTTTGAAAGCATTTCTCTGTTTACTGAGTTTTCCATTTTGATGTGCTTGAGCCAAGTTCTGTGACTGATTGCCTTTAATGTCTTCTGTGAATCTGAGCATATGGGAGCTCATCCCAAGGTGGAGCTGTGCAGGGATGTTAATTTGAAGGAGGAGGTCAGTTAGAGACTTCATAAAAAATTTAAGAACACCAGGCCCTCTGTGTGAGAAACAGAAGAATGGTTTTGGCAGCTGTGGTGTTCCCCTTAAAATAATTTCTCTTATGCGTGGTTTCACCAAAGCTTGTCTTCTACTGGGAGTGGATTATTCCTTGTATTAATCTGCTGATGTATTGCAGAAAAAACCCGTAGTCTAACCTGTTGCACATCCACATCAGCACAGGAAGTCTGGAATGTGTCCCTTAATTTGCCTGTTTTTCTATACTTACTATAACAATGTGGAGGATGGGCATTACAATCCTTTTAATCCTATCCCCTACTTCTGCTTTTATAGTTCAACCGCTCAGTGATAATTTTTCCAATGGAAATGAGCACCGCCATGCGTTGCGTGTGTGTTAACAGAAGTCTTTAACGCATCCGAGGCATTGCTTGAAGATTAGAGCTGGTAAACTCTTGATTTACCTGCCCTGTTTCCTGTGCTCAGACCATCCTAACCCAGAGGGCTGGTCAGGCATTCGGGGTTAATTGCTGGGTGGGTGAACACCCTCTGCTTGTAGAGCACACCTTGTCCAGCTCCAGCTGCTGGGTTTATGGTGCTTTGGGAATGTAACTCCAAGCCCTGGGGGGAATTCTGGCTGGCCAGGTCCAGCAGGAAATACAAAGGGGTGGAAGCCCATAATTCTTGTTTCCTTAAGGAACCCTGGCTAACGTTTCCTTCCTCTGTCTCGTGGTGCTGTATCACATTAGTTAATGTGTCTCCAGGAAATGGTGAGTGCCAGGCAGCTTTCCTCACCTGCAGCACTAAGGGCACTCCCTGTGCCTGTGACAGTGCCACGGATCTCTTACACTTCCAGCTTTCTGGAAAGAACTGTATACCCTGCTGTGCTGCACAGTTCTGCTTTGCCAGAAAGATCACTTTTCCTTTTAAACTCACTTTTCTCTTCTGTTTTTCTCTTGCTGGTGACCATGAATTCTGTAATAGCAGTAGAGTTGTCACCACTTCCCAGGTGGTTTCCAGGGAGGAGCAGGCAGGGAGGGCAGGGGATAAGGGAAGTGGTGCAGAGCTTTCTGCAGTTGTCTTGCTCTTCCCTTTAGCTACTGGGCAGAGAATTCTCTATGCTGGCTTCTTCACTCTGCCTTATCACCTTCAGCAGCCAGCCTCACCTAAACCCAGGCTATATCAAGCAATGATCCCTCTTCTCCTGCGTTTCTTTCCTTACTTTTAGCTTTTTGCTGTTTTCAACACCTCCTCGTGTCCCTTCTGACAAGTGCTTTTGAACAGATGCCATGCTGCAGCTTGTCAGAGCTGTTCAGAAGCAGACGTCTGGGTGGCTTTCCTGCATGCGAGAAAGAATTGGCATCCTTGCAGAGTCTCCTACGAGTACAGCAAATCATGGATTTGAGGTAGTTTATGTTGGAACTAAATAGGTGTGGCTCTTGTGAGACTGATTCTTCTGTGGCACACAGTACTGTGAAGTTATAATCATCTCCATATTTTTATATGATTACTTTTGCAGCAAGTGTGACGTGGTGAAACTGAAATAGAGCCCAGCACTCCTGAAAGGTCGACTGTCTAAAGATGGTGCTATGGATGTACCTTTTTGTGATAAAATAACTGCACCACAACTGCTTTTGAGTTGTAAGGCTGATTGTCCTGTTGAATTCTCCCCACCTCAATCATATGTGGGCTCTGCAGTTCCTTTGGTTACCTTTTCAGTCTTGACCAAGTCCTCTTGCCAGTCTTTGGTTCTGAGAGAGACACAGATGTTAACAGTGACTTTAGTCTGAATACCTGAACACAGAAAAACAAATGAATAAATGCTTCCTCTCCCACTTCCTTTTGATTTTTATCCACTGCCATATCAATGATAACCTTTTGTGACTACTCATACCATCCCCAAGTCTTCACTTTTATGGAACCATCTTTGCTGATTTTTACAGGTGTCTAAATCTTAGTCTGAGGCTAACACCACTATCTCCAGCTGCTGAGTTCCTTTAATACCGCAATTTGAGAGCAGGATGAATGGATCCCTTCATCTGAAATAGTTCACATTTAACACTGTTCACCTCTGGCAGGTTGCTGCCCAACAGGACAGAGGTGGTTGGATTGCTGGATGTGGAAACTCATCAGCCCCTTTTGCACACAGGTCATGGAAGGTGCTTTTAAAGGCTTTGTGGACATTTAAATAATTTTCATTATCTTTCTCATCACACATGATTTTAGGTCTAAATCTGCTTTAGCTTTCCTCACCTCTATAGTTGCCTTATCACAGTGTTCTTGAGGGTAACAGAGGTGAATCCAGTTTTCTACTTTTCATCTCATTGGTAGTTTTGTCTTGTGCTTTTATTGAATGACTCATCAAGGAAAAGAAAACTGCTATTGGCAAGGTGCTTTCCTTAAAAAAACCCCTCAAAACCAAACCAAACAAAAAACCCATGAAAACTCCACCACAAACCCACCTTACAAACAAAAACCCCCAGGTCTGTTTGGTTTTTAGGCAGGTAAAATGCACCAATATAGTCAACAACATGGCAAGTGTTTACCTTGTTTATTTTCTGATTTCCAAGTGTGCAGTTCAGGCTTTCTCGGGGCATTTTACTGCCTTGACATCTTCTTGTGGCCAAGGCTTCTCCTGACGTGGGACAAAAGTAAACCTTGGTCGCAGCCCCAGGTGTGGTGTGTTTTTGTGGTTCTGGTCACCTTTGACTCTCATTTTCTTTTGTGTGAGGTTATTTGTCCAGTACCATTAGATACCTCAGTATCACTACAATCCTAAAACCTCTTCTACTATTTCATGGAGTTTGTTCTGGACCTCCTGTGCTGGCAGGGACCTACGTTTCTTCCCTGCATTCTACTCTGGAATAGTGATTTTTTTTTTTTTTTTTTTTTTTCACATGACATCTTTGAGCTGTTGTAGAATGGGTTTTTTTGTGACAGTATGGGTGCATTATTCCTCACAGCAGAACTCAAATTACCACCTTAAAATGAGTGGTGAAAATTGTTGCTGTTCCTTTTTAATGGTTTAATTTGGGAGATATTTGAGAGAATGTATTTTGTAAAAGCCCTCCCCAGCCTGAGTTTCCTTTAGGCCCAGGGCAGAGGTGTGGTGCACTGTGCTTTCCTATCCTGATAGTTGAAAGATGACAAAAATCATCTTAATCCTTAGAGTAGTGAGTTCACTGTCTGTATTCCAGTGCTTTCCAAACTGATGTATGAACCAACTTCAGGCCTTTGGAGTAGTTGAGACCACACATTGGAGTTGTTCCAATGTTCACAAAGCCATTAATAATTTCTGATTAAATGCAATAAAGCCAGATAAAAGTCATCCTTCACAACAAGAGGTTTGTTCATGTGTCTGTGCAGAGCTGAGATCTCCATCAATAATTCCCTGTATCCCTGAAACCAGGAAGGGTGTTACAGGTTGCTTTAATAGATGACTGGACTGGGATATAAAATACAGGCTGTACTGGGAAGTTTGGATTGATTGTCTGGTTCTGGACATCATGCAAGGAGAAAATTAATTAGCAGGAATTTGTCTCGAGAGCAGTGTTTTTAGGCATGATCTGGAGGTATCAGAGTCTATACAAAGATAGAAGCCTCACTGATTGACCTTTTCAAGTGGAACTTAAAAAGACTTGGAATTCTAGAAGCCCTTTTGGAAAATATTTTTCCCTGAGTGCTTTTTTTCTTTTAAATCTAAAATGACTGTTGTACCAGACATGAGGATTCTAATTGTGCTGACAGACAGAATGGCCAAGCCTCTGCACCCAGAGTGGCTTGTCGGTGGTCTGGTGCTTGAGTTCAATCAGCTGTAGTATCTGATTCTCTATTAAATGTAGGTTTTTTACTCCTCCTTTGTTATTTTGGTTTGTGCCTTTTTAGAAAAACAAAAACCCAAGAGCTTGAAATGCAAAATCTTGGATTCGGCTTAGGAAACTGAGCTTGCAGCTCTTGTGTGGAGCCCGGTTTAAGGTAATAGGGGGTTTTTGTTTGTGTCCGTTTGCAGGGAACAGCATTAGGCTTGGGCATCAGTGTAGCCCATTAATAAATAAGTGTTACAGATAAGTTCTCAGCTAAAATCAGTGGTCCTGTTCACCAGGGAAAGTGTTACTCGGTGGCTCCAAATGTTCACGTTGGCGGCCTTGGACTGGGTACCAAAATTTTTTTAAAAACGAAAGGAGTGGAAAAAAAATTTGCTGCCTGTGTGAGTGGTGTGTTCTGAGCACAGCCCTTGCAGGCAGACAGCAGAAAATCTGATTGCTTTTCAGATTGGACACCTCACCTGCTGTTTGTCAACGTGTTCTTCTCTCATTTACCCTGTTGCTGAACAAACAGCCATTGATTTCTCTTGCACGTGTTTTTTTTTAAAGCAGCAACACCCAGGATTGGTCCCAAATGTGGAGCCTGTCTGCTCTGTGAGGGATCCAGCTTAAAACTGCAAACTGCCTCAGAAACTGTAACCAGCCCTTTGTATTGGTATTGATTCTGTTAATAAGGAAAATGAACACATCTGAAGAGCACACTCGGGTTCTTAATGCACACCCGCCCTGGGAAATGTGAATTTGGAAATGAAATGTGGTTTGACTGTGGCCTAAATGTAAGGGAAGAATAGCCTTACAGCAGGAAAGTGGTAAAGGCTGTATGAAGGTGTGAGTGCCACTTCTTCCACTGGAAAACAATGATCTGCAAACCTGCCGGTGCCAGGGCTGAGACAGAGGGCAGAGCTTGCATCCTTCTGGATTAGGATCTGTGTTTTCAGGAAGAAAAAAGCACAGTGGATTTATCAAATGTGGGTTTTGTGTTATGCTTCTCATTAACGGTTCGTGTCTGTGCTGTCATTTTGCTTGTTGTTCTGACACTTTTGCAATGTGTCCCAGTTATATTGGTTCAATTGTTGCCTGATCAGAGTTCCTGCCCCCTCTTCAGCCCTGATATTTTGTAATAGTACTGGGAGGCCTCAAGCTTGTCCTGCCTGGTGCATTAGGCACTTGCAAATGTTTAAGGGAATATGGGCTTAGTTCCCTTGTAATGTCATAGCTGAGACAAGACAGAGCGTGGGTAAAGTAGATTTAACTGAAGACAGAGAAAAGCACAGACTCAGGCTGTGATTTTTCTAACAGGTCAATCTTATTATTATTTTTTAATTTTTGAAAGTATCTCTAGTAATTGAAATATCAGTACAAAAAAAAGTCTGCTTCAGGATGGGGTGATCTCAACTGTTGAGGTGAAGGCTAGTTTGCCTTCAGATCTCAGAAAATGAAAGTTCACTGAGTATTCTGATCTTAACTGTAGGTGCTCAAAGCTCTGCTGTGGCTCATCTAAATGAAGAGGTGCTGGTGTGAGACAGCAGTGTGACAATATATTGAGTTCCAGCATTGCAGGGTGACTTGATTCTAGTCTCCTGTAGTTAGTTCCCAGGTATTTGCCACTCTTCATGAGAATTCTTGTCTCTGTATCTTTCCTGGAGCACAGTGACTTCCCAGGTGTGTCCAGGGAATGCCTTACATTAACTATTCCACACGTTAAAGGATATTATTGGTTATGAAAACCTGTTCTAACTTCTTTGGAGCATTCCAGCAGCTCTTGCCCCCAGTGTTCTGCCCAAGCTGTTTACTCTCTGTATAAGATTCTGGCTTGATCAACTCTTTCCCTGCTGGGATGTTCACCACAGGCTGGACTTTGCCACACAGAGGTGTGGGCAGAGTGAACTGCCTTGATCAGCCTTGCCCAGGTACCGTGATGCTGCTCCAGACAAGTCAGTCTTGGACTTTAATTTGGATTATATCCAGGTATGAACAGGCTCACACTAACAGGCTTAGCTCAGTTAGTGGGATCCTGTCTGAAGAGATTCCCAAGACTTATTCAAACATAACTGCAAATACATCAAAATAGTAAATTAACTCATAGCTGTATCATTTATAATTATTCCTGTTATGGAATTCTTCATGTGTTAACTGATTTTTACAGCACTGTTAGGAGAGTGGGAGGATGAAGGACCCTTGGTTTGCAACTGAAATCAAACTTTAAAGAAAATAATGCCATTTTACTACAAGCCTTTCTTAAATTTACTATTGAGATAAATGGCAAACCATTTCTTTCCTAAGTCTTGCCACAGACTAAAAAAATAAAGCAGAATCCAACAGCAGGTCAGCTGAAGCAGCAGGGCACTGAGTTTGGGCTCACCTTCCAGGTCTAGCAGTGCTTGGCCGTCACAAATTGTTCCTGTCACAATGTTAAGCAGCACCTGAGAAGACCTAATCGTGTCTCTTGTTCCTTGGCAATTAAAAGCTGAAGTTTTAGATCTGTCTGTTCTGCAGACATCATCTGTGGGTGCCACTGTTGCAGCTGGAGGTGCTGACTGTGTCAGGGAAATTCGGGGGGCTCGCTGGGGACCAGGGCAGCTGACGAGGCTTGTGCATGTGCATTTCCCTCCTGGGCTTGCCATTTAATTGCATCTAAAATCAATTTTCAATTAGTGGTGGTTTGGCACCTCATATTAGCTGTTAGAATTGTGAATAAGGGTAAAGAGTAAAGCATGCAAATCTATAATTACTTTTACCTTAATGAAATGAACATTAGCAGCATTAGGAAGGGATGTGCTGAGTACTGAGGAGTTCAGGAGAGTTAACACTGACATGTCCAGAGATGCCAGGCTGGCTGTGAGTGTGGTGTTACTGCATTTATCATGTCAGCACAGCAAAAAGAAATTATTTTGACTGCTGATGGAGAAACAGGACATCCCTATGTAACACCCCTGTGATTTAGGTTATTTTCCTTGAAATGGGAACAAAATCTCACAGTAGGTCATGTTAACATGTTAACACTTACATGTTAAATCAGCCCTACTGTGTGGAAAAAAAAATTAACTGGAAGCCTCGAAATCTATTTTTTTTTGAGGGACTTAACAGGTCTGAGACAAAAATTATTTAAAAATGTATGTATGGCATGTATTTCTGAGCACCCTGGAGGGTAGAATATCTTCCATTACTAGTTGTCTTTAGTTTCTTAGACCTTGTCTGTGGTTTTCCAGTTGGTGGATAGTATCTGTCTTCTAGAGCAGGAGCCCTTGGCCCCTTTCCTGTCAGAGCAGCTGCATCACCTCAGAGTGGAGAACTGGTCAATAATTTTGCATTCTGTTCCATCCTGTGAGTCTATTCCAGAGTGACCGTTATTTTGCAACCATTGCCTTTTAGGCTATTTGTTTTAAATTGTTGCAACACAAAATCAATACAACAGAGAAGGGCTCAAATGGTAAACACTGAAAATGGGAATGCAGTTTCTTCTGCTAACCCTCCCACTTGTGTTTTCGTTATTTTTAGCACGGGGGATTGCGTGTTTGTTTCCCCAATTTCCAACAGGTTTTACTTCTGTGAACAGCCTGTGTGGTTTTCTTCAAAGTATTTCAGTAGGAAGTCTTCTCAGGCTTTTCACAGGCTTTTGGGATAAGTTTAATGACAAGCAGAGGTGGTTGGAATGTTCTAAGGACAAACTGGATGGCCTTGGTATTTTGTTACCTGGACTGCCTCTTTAAAGGATGCAAGGGCAGCATTAAAAACAAACCACCCCAAACAACAAAACCCCCACAAACACGCAATTCCTGTTAAGTCACAAGTTAGCAAAGTAATTTCATAGTGTGTGTGTGTGGTGCCTGAAGTAGGAATTAATCTTTTCTTCACGCTGCTGATTTTAGCAACACCTGATGTTTACTTTGCTCCTTTGAGAGTCAGAGCAGCCCCGGAGCTGCTGTGGTTTGGTCTGACTGCTCCAGGCCCTGGAACTGTTCTGGGAAGTCACTGGAGATTCCCCCATCACCCTCACTCTTGCCTGGCTGCTCCCCTCATCCAGACTGGCCCTGTATGGATCCCTGCCTGCTGGGGAGGTCCCTGGAGGATGGAGTGGAGCAGTTGCCAGGCTGATGTTTCACTGTCCTTTGCTCCTCTTCCTCACAGTCAAACACAGGAACTCGTGGAGAAGTTGCAAGAAGGTTTGAATGCTGCTGTGGATTTTTCTTTGCTCTCTTAGTGCTGACTGACACACGTGGCTTTCTTCAGGTGCACCACGGCTGCAGATGGCCTTGATTCAAATCTTTTCCAGTTATGTCCAAGTTCAGTTCTAAGGCTGGGTCTCAGTTTTCTGACTCAGTCCCACTTACAGAAGTAACTACAGTAATTCCCAGCAAAAAGAGCATCTGCTGTGCTGCACTGGTTTGCTGCAAATACTCCCGTGTATACATTGAACAGTAAATTGCATGGATGGTTTCACAGATTGCTTTTTGTATTTTCAAAGAAATTCTTAGGAGCAAACAATGTTTCGTTTTAGACTTAGTAAGGGCTGTTTGAAGATGAGATTTCCTTTGGAGTCAATGGCTTTTCACTGCTGCAGTGCTAATGAAGCTTGCAGGAGGAGAGGGAAAATAGGTGTCTCTTGACCTTCTATGTTCATTTTATGTAGTTACTGTTGTATTTCCCTTCTCTACACCATAGGGCCCATAAGACTCTGGGTTTAAATTAACTATTGTTAATTGCCTTGTTTGTAAGGCCAAAAGAGGGACGTGTGGCCCCATTCTATTGACTTTTGACAGAATCTGGGTGAAGTCCTTTGTGCTGTGGTGGGTGACCTCTACCAGAGAGGTGGCAGTGGGGACCACAGAGTGGCTTGAGTTGGAAGGAACCTTAAATATGATCTTGTTCCATGCCATGGGCAGGGATTTTCATGTGCAGTATGCTCAGAGCTCCATCCAGCCTGGCTTTTGCACTCGGTCTTATTAAACCTCTTGAGTATTTTTTAGTGTATCTTGACTCTTTTGTGTTGTTCCTTGGTAAATTTTCTGTGCTGATGCTGCGGGTCTTAAAAGGCAAAAACTATCAGTCAATAAATGCTTTGCAATGGTACGTATTATGTAAGAACATGCAATTGTCATAGGGAAGACATGGACATTGATGGGTTTGGGTAGGGAATGCTATAAACCCCAAAATCCCTTGAATCTTGACCAGCAAAACAGCATTAGCTGAGATAAAATGGGTTCCCTGTAACCTTCTGGATGTTTGTGGAAATGTCAAATGGGCTTTTGTGTGAGAAGCCACTGGCAACTATAATTAAAATTTCCCCAAATATATATTATTTATGGCACACTTATTCTCTGTAATAAGGAAGAATTTAAAGGCTTAAGGAGCTTCAGATGAACTGCAGCAACATGTTAATAACCTTCTATATCTTATTGAGTACTTCAGCTGTCTTTAATGACTTTTGCTGTTGAAGTGTTCTGAAAGTTTATTTACCAGTCTGTTTATGGTAATTAGTAGAGTTACTTCAAAATCAAAACATTTCCAAGTGCATTAGCTCAAGATATCTTACCCTTGTCTCATTTATAAAGTTCCTAATGTCTTTTTTCCCACCAATGTTGCCTGCTTCAAGTAAAACTCAAAATGTATATAGTTTGTCCCTTAGACAAATAAAAGGAGCTGTTATGTAGTACTGTGAAAAGAAATCACCAAAAGGAAAACACCACAGAGAACTCTCCATCATTTCTTTCAAACTTCTGTCCAGCCAGTGGTGGTGGATTAATGGAGTTTGTGGTCCCAGGGAGGAGGCTGGTGCTGGGCACACTTGGAAATCAAGACCTTATGGTGAAATTGTATTTTTCCTGCTGACTCAGGGAGCGGCAGCTTTCTGCTGAGCCCGGGGCTCGCTCAGCACAGGCTGGGTCTCACCCCGCTGCTCCCAGGTAATGCCAGAGTTCCCAAAGCCCCTTACAGGGGAGTAGCTGGAGTGAATGGTGCCTCCGTTCTCTCGGTGAACACCTGGATGAAGAAGGGAGTGGTCTGCTCTCCTGAACCCAAAATATTTCTCTACACATGCAGAAAATCTTCTCAGAGGATGCTGCCAGAGTGCTGGGAGTGCTTTGTGCAACTGAAACTCTTGATTTCACTGTGTCACTTAATCCATATTGCATAACTCTTTTTTTTCTTTTTTTTTTTTTATTCCTTCAGTGCTTTCATTGACAGAGCATTGTTATTCTTGGAACTTCCAGCTGCCTGTGGTAACTCCACTGAAGAATAATCAGTCTGGGAATTTTGTAACTAGGCATCATTTGCAACTTTTTTTTTCCAGCTCTGTGCATTGATTATTTCTGCTTAACATTTAAAGATAAATTAATGCTGTGGCACACAAGGATTAGCATAATAAATAGGAAGATTGCCAAGCCTTTCTTTAGGTTAAGCAAAAACCAGCCTGTGTGCAAACCCTGCAATTTGTGCAACATTGGGAAATAGAGATAATAGCCTGCAAATACAGAATAGGCATCTTTATTACTCTTCTGGCAAATTCAATATTTTAAAATTTTTATTCACCAGAGACAGGATGTCTTGGATCATCTAATTCTACATATGAACCTGACAGTCCTTTACAAGCAAGGACAGCTCAGCAGTGAATATTAAATTGTAAAAATAAGGAAGTGTTCTTTGAAAGGGCAGAATACATTGGTAATGTCATGTGTTATAACCTATAAACTGTACCTGTATAAATACTTGAAAGGCTGTCAGGCTGCTTAGATAAAAACTTGATGTCTTCAGCAAATAAATCTTTATAATGTCTTGACCCTCTATTTTTCTTGAGCCAGTTCAGGCATGGAGAAATCCCTGTGACCAGGAATGCTCCATCAAGCTGCTCCTTTTGGTGATAACAGGTGTTTGTCAAACTTCTCTTACAGCTGCAGCCTGAACTTGGAAATACACAGTGATGCATAGGGAGGGAGACTGAAAGCTCTGGAATGCTGTGAGTCAGCTTTGCAATTGTCTGACTGAATATCTGCCTTTTTAGTGCTTTCAGTTATCACAGTTTCCAAGGAAAACTAATGGTTCTGCAGAGAAAAAGTGATGGTTTGGGTACTTTTGGCAAATCTCCTTTACTTTGTTCCACTTTCAAACACATCATGTACATTTCAGGACTTACTCATTGCGAGCCAGCCAGGCAAGGTTAATGCTGCAATTTCCAGCCACAGCAATTAGACAGTGATGGGGAGATGATGAATCCCAGGATCAATAACAAATGAACCCCAGCTAATTACTGACTCTAGGGGATATGATAAGCCCACACCTCATGGTTGGTACGTGGCTTCTGGACACTGTTTTTAGATTAATGTTTGGGTGTCTACTCTTTGTCCAAGCTTTCTCCAGGAGGAGAAAGTGGTGAATATAGTTTAGAATTGCAAAATGTGGACATATTTTCATGGTTTTGGTGGTAGACTGGACACGGTGCTTCAAACAGCTCCCTCCCCTTTCCGCACAGGTGACGCTGAAGCCTGGTTCGCCAAAACTCTCAAGATCCCACCACATAAAAAATGTGTGTGCTTGAATAATGCAGGATGTGCCACGAAACCCAAAGAGAGACAAGACCTGAGGGGTCCCCGTGGCTGCCCAGGGGTGGTGAATTGAGTTGGGGGAGGCTCAGAAATGCAGTGTCAGGCAGTGTGTGCCGAGCTGTGTGTTGCCGTGCCGAATGCTGTGCACAGCAGCCACGCGACAGGGCTGAGGGATGGCTCCTTAGGTCACCTCCCTTGGGGCTGCTTCACCTCACCGTGCTTGGCTCTGCAGCCTTCATTATGCTATTTAAACGAGGGGCATCTGTGTACTTTTGTTGTTGTTTGGTTGGGTTTTTTTTAATAGATGATGATGACTAGGGCTTTTTTTGCTGGATTTTGCGCACAGTTAAAGAAATGAATTCCAAGCAAGCTTCCCTGAATTGTTCTTGTAACTCTTTGTCCTTAATTGGTAAATTACTCCTTGCAAGCCTGAGAAATGAAGAGTCTTGTTTCCTGGAGTGATTTGATTGGCAATTCAGACATGATTTCTTAAACTGGGAGAGCGTATTTCATAAGATTAAATATAAAATTGCAGAACTGCTCAAGGGCATAATTGCCCTGCTTTCTCCTGCAAACACTGTTGTGCTGGATGTGTATACACCAAACATGTTCTTGTGACATTGGCACTGAAAAAGAAAACACACTGGTAATTTCCTCGGAGCTAAAAGTGGAGGATCCATTCCATCCTTAAGCCTGTTCTCTGCTGCAAAATCCTGAAGTATTCCTGTCAATAAACAAATTTTAAACCATAATCTTAGCATATATATAGGCAATTCTCTGTTGCATCCTGTAAGGTTTTTATCTGGTTCATGTTAATGCTTTTTGGTTCCTTAGCTTGTAAACTCATCTTTTTTAATGTGTACAAGAATTTACTTTGTACAGAGAGAAGCTGATGGGATGAAAAGGTGGATAAAAAAATTTGCTATTAAAAATGATGAAGATACTCTGGAAGATCTCCAATACATAGCAAACTCTAGAGTTAAGCTGGTAGGGGCAGGGCACAGACTGATAAGAGATGTTTTGGCAGCAAGGACAGGAGATGGACTTTGGGTATATTAAATAAAATGACAGATACAGAAAGGCTGCAAATCACTTTAGGCAAAATATTAATAAAGGCCACAGTGTCTCTAATACTTTATGCTATAGCTAATTATTAATAAGCTGTGTTAAATCTATCTTATTTGACCTGATGGAGTCATTCACAAACTCAGGGTCTGTCACATGAATTTCCCCTTCAGTCTCTGGGCTGTCCAAGTGCAGCATCTCTGCTGATCTGTGATCCCTTAGTGCTTGGAACCTAACCAGGATTAAAATCTGGTTTTAGCAATAGCCTAAATCTTGCTGTGGTGGATCACTACAGCTATCCCTGACTAGGCAGTTAGATAAATCATTGATTTTCTTTTTTCTTAAAGTTTTGACGTCCTTTTTGTATGCAACTCAAGAGCTCGTCATTATTTAACACTTCCCTGTTACATTGAGACCCTTATCGAAGCTGTCTGTGTTTTTATTGACAGTAATGAGAGTGAGGGTACCTCTTGCAAAAGCTTCAAGTGTTTGTTACACTGACATCCCCTGTTGAACTCCAGTCCTAAAATCCACTGCAGCCCTGAAGTCTGTCAGGAAAACTGCATGTTCCCTCTTGCGTAGATAAATATTGAGGGTTTAATTCTATAATGAACAGTATCTTTTGGATTCTAGACAGTTATCATGATAAACAAGTCTGTATTTTAAATGAAAGAAGAGCACTAATGAAAAAATATCCCTTGTTTTTAGCATGGCTCGTGTACTGAAAGTGGGGGAGATGGGTTGGTGTTAGCACAAAAGGCTGCTTTGCTTCAGCCCTCCAAAGCTTTGGTGTCTTTTGATAAATCTTATATTTTGCTCTGAATTAAATTAATAGGTTCTCCTTGTGTTGTGCATTGGAGATCTGTGGAATTTGATAGAGGAAGATAAAAAACCCTTTCAGGCTTTTGCATCACCCTCCAGCATCTCTGTGGACCTCTACACAGTGCTCAGAAACACGAGCAGTAAATGCAGCATTTCCTATCACACATCACAGACCTTTTCTGGGCTGGGGACGTGTTGCATGCAGGCCTGTGATGAATCAGCAAACCAGCTGTGATAATGGTTTTAGGGAATCCAAAAAAAGCCTGTTTGTTGCGGTTCCGTCGGACAGCGGCGGCTGCAACGCGGGAATGCTTATTCTGAAATAATCTGGTTTGCTTCACGTGGCTGGGGAAGCTGGCAAGGTAAGCGCATTCCTGCAGAGGCAGGGAAAAGTTTGCTGAGGGTGCTTTCAGTAGCTCTGATGGTAGCAGCCACTCTGGAATGATGTAAACACCGTGGCCAAATGTGCCTGAGGCAGTTTTTCCTGGGTTTCTACAGGTCCACTTCCTAAGTTTATGTATTTCCTTAAACCAGGGGGAGTGAGGTAGTCAAACACTTCTGTAATTTCCCAGTAATTTAGAGGTTTCTCAAAAATTTGACCCTGAGGTCAAAGCAATGCTTATATATCACCAAGTGGTGTTTCTCCCCCCTAGCAAGGTATATGCCATTGTCTCTGCAAAATTATCCAGTGCTAATGTATGCTGTTTGTGGCTTTGGGGATTGGAATGCTGGAGGACATCCTGGGAAGGATGGATTTTATTTTGTATTTTTTTAAATTGTGTGTCCCAAGTACTGCAGTATTTGGAGCTGACATACACTTAATTCTCTCTAGGTTGTTGTGACTCAGTGTTTCAAAACAAAATTCAGCTTGGGATTCTCATGGGAGTTGATTTTTTTTTTTTGGGGTCTTTTGATGCAGTCCACTCCACCCCAACCAGACTCCCTATTATCATTCTTAATGTATTTAACTCTGAAAAGATTTTTTTCCCCTCTGTGTCTGGTATGGGAATTGCAGTTCTTGTGCTGTTTGTGGGTATTTGCTGTAGACAACTTGTTGACTAATGGTATTGTTTATACCTGCAGGTTGCTCAAAGCTAATACAGCAGTGCCTCAGAGACTTTGATAAGAATACATTTCTCACATAGGGGTTGTATAGATAAGAGTCCTAATTCACCACTGAGGCCCTTTTTCCGTGTTACTGCAACCAGACTGAAATGGAAGAATCCAGTGGGGAATCTGCCAGGCTATCTCAAATGTTTTAAAAGCCTCCTCATTCCCAGTGCTAAGGTTTCTCTCTATTGAATTGGTTTTCCTTGCAAAAATGGTGAGCTCTGCTAACATTTCTGAAGAACAAAGTATGAAGTACTTTTGTGCAACGTGGATAGCTTAGATCAATTCAGGCGAGGGACTCGCAGCATCTGAGGCAACATATCAGACAGAAAGTCTGTGTGAGGATCCTCACGGAGCTGAATATAAGGAGAGAGTAGAGAAGTGTTGCAGATGGTGGGAAATAAAGCCCTGAGGGCTCAGCTGGCTGACACTTAGGGAGCAGGCAATGCCATCTTCTTGCCTTTACCATTGGATTTCTCATTGTGTATGGGATAATTCCAGTAAGTGCTGGCAAAGAGCTATTAAATCTCAGCCCTCTCAAGGGTTTGGCTGTTTTGCAGGGACTTCAAAAGAAATTGGAAAATGAGCTATGAACAGAAAACTTTTTGTGTTATGGGATTTCATTTTGGTCCAGACGCCACAAATCTCACTGCAATTATTACTGAAGTCCCAGTGGATCTGATAAATAATTGATTTAAGGGGGCTGTTGGTGGAGCAAAGAGGAGTGGACCAGCAGTGAGGTCAGCAGCAAGTCTGCACAAATACATGAGCAGTGACAACTTCAGTGTTGTATTGATCAGAACTGGTGAAAGGGGGAGATTTGTGTGGGGTCAGGGACTACATTATGAAGGGTATAAAAACCTCCTTGGCTTTAGCCCTGTGAGATATGGAAAGAAAACAAGCCTTTGGGTTTGAGGAATGACCACTGCTTGGGGAAATGTGGGCCTTGGCATTGTACCCAGCAGAGAGCACGTGGTTTATGGTACGTGGTGAAGGGGAGGAAGGGAGGATTAAGGCCTTTGAAAGAATGGCTATGGAGGTGCTTAAATGAGTGGAAAAGAAAGTGTTGAATCCTAAGCCATTGTGGTGTTTTGCCTGGTGTTCTAGAAGAAATATTTGTCTGCTGTTGGCCCATGTTCAATATTCAAAAGACCTACAGGATGAGCTGGGTGCTCAATTGTCAGTGCAGTGAGTGCCAAAAAATCTCATTGAAAAGAAGGCTTTAAATGAAGATGGCAGCTCAAATATCAGTGCTGTCCATGGCATGGTTTTCTTCTCTCTATGAGTGAATAACTTAGAAAGAAAGGCGAGTGTCTGGAAATTAAAATCTTTGGGGTTTATTCCATTAGTAGACCAAGTATCAACGCTGAACACTTCCCAGTGTTGCCCAGCCTCTCAGTTTTCCTCGTGGAGAGGCATTGCCTGGCTGCATTGTGCTTTCATAGCATGGAAACAGAAATATAAACTCCAGTGTCCAACATTTGCTTGGCTTAGGTTTATTATAACTAATCACAGCTGTTTGTTCTCGAGGGGAACCTGAAAGCTCACGCAGCAGGAAGTCCTGGGTGGCCAGGGGTCTTGTTTGGGTCATCACCCAGCAGCCTGGAGCACCTCTGGAGCTTGTCAGGCAGGTGGAGGAATGACACAGTGAAGTTTCTTTCATGATATCTTTACAGTTAGATTGGAATTCCCCGCTCCCACCAGCCAAAATAAGGGACTATGAATAAAACTCAGAATAGGATAGCATTTATCAAAGCTTGGAGTTACGAAAGGTTCATTTTAAGTCTAATTTGAGGCAACTGCTCAAAGACTCTGCAGTGGTGGTTAAAAATTTAAAGCAAAAGAGTTTCATAATCATTTTTTTTGACAAAAATTATACTATTTTTCATCTGGTTCTGAGAGTTCTCAAAAAAAACTGAGATGCCCTAGCTGGGGAGAGCAAGAACTGAATTGGAGAAAGAAAAATATAATACTAGTATAAGCTAGCACAAACCTTAACTGTAGTGGCAATGGCATTCTGGCAGTCTGGGCCTGTTCAGAGTAAATACTCAGTCACTGCAGGAGCACTGGGATCCGGGAATTCATTTCTTTCTCCTTGGATGACCTAGACAAGAAAATGGGAGAGAACTGAAGGCAATAGGCAAGAACCCTCTTGGTGCTTAGAGACCTTGGTGCAGTTTGAGTTTCCTCTGTCCTGCCCATGACCTTCCTTTCCATTCCTGCCTTGTGTCCTGCAAGCCACAGGACAAAAAATTACCCCCGTTTCTATCTCCCCCTTCCCTCTCTTTGGCTGATGTGCTCCTGGTAACCCTTCTCTGTTCCTGAGAGCAAAACCTGTAGCAGGCACTGGATGGCACATATTGGGGTGTTTGCTCTGTGTTTTGCCACTTGAAGCCCAATTTGTGTCCCTGCCCTGTACTTTATAAATCCTCTGGGGTCAGGAACTCTCCCTGCTGCGTGTGTTCAGCTCCTGACACAACTTGCCATCAGCCTGGCTTGGTCTTTTAGGTGCTACCTAAGAAATCTGAGTAGTAACACTAATAGCAAAGGAGCCTTCTTATCAGTCTTGAAGTTATCCAGAGTATCAGCTTCAATAAAGTGGCATGAAGTTTCTAGTTTATGAAATTTATCTGAACTGAGCAGCGATGGATAGATAATCCAAAAAAAAAAGAAGTGTGTTCTGTAACATCAGAACGTTTTTGATCCCGAAACTGGGACTGTGCAATTAATCTGGTTTCCCAGAAGCTAGCAGACACTTCCAAATGTGAAATTATTCCTCTTCTGCAGAAATGAAAGGATTCAAAAGATCAGCCTCAGCAGTTTCTGCTGGGACTGTGCCCAGGGTATGTCATTTATTTTCTAATTTTTTTTCAATTAGATTATTTTTTTCTCTTTCAAAAGAGAGGATGTCCGACTATTTAATCTAATCTGGTTCATTTATTTTTTTTATCCTGCTGAGCCTCTCACTGCAAATCCAATAGTGCTCTTATAGCACAGACCCTGGGAGACCTCCAGGGAACTTTTGCACTGCTTTTCCAATGGAAAAGCTTACTGGGGTCAAGATCTTTGTTTTGGTTGTAATGTACAGAATATTTCCTTCTCTCTGATATTAGTTGGGGAAGATTTGGGTAGAAGTCAGGGCCAGAAATACAGCTGTAATTTTCAAAGCTGAGGAGCATTGAGAAGATAATTTCTTGAAGGTCATCTTCATCTGTTCTTTTCTAGCCATTTGTTCCGTAGCCAGGTGTTTGGTGTGCTTTTTTTTCCTGGGAATGCCACATTGCCAGGTTTGCTGGAGGGATCTCTGCTGTTTCAGGGATCCTCCTTCAGCAGTGGTGAATGTTTTTTGTACACTGTGTAGTGCTGGTGTAGCTGAATATGAAACTAAATATACCAACAAAAGATATATCATTGTTTACTCCCTGCTTTGGGATGTTTAATGAAGACCACTTAGACTACAGCATGCTGTGGTTCTTTTTTACTGAGTGCTGTAGCAAACAAGTAAACTGAGGATAAATCCAGACCCTGTGGAGAGAAGCTGAAAGATTCCCATTAGCTCCTGTGAGAAGTGGATGGGTTTTTCGTGAGAAGCTGAAACAGCTCTTGAAAACAAGATTGACCTCCAGATCAGAGCATAACTTAAATCTTCTGTGCAACTTTATCACCATCTGCTTGGAGTTCTGTTCACGCTGCAGAAGGTCACACACAGGAGCTTGCAGGAGACTTGAGAAGTGCCTTGCAGTCCTTTAAAGGAAAAAGGGAGGCATGGAAAAGTAGAGGTGGTTGTTTTGCCAACTGGGTGCTGATATAAGGAGGGAGTTACTCATCCAGGTGTACTCCTGGAGCTGCCAGGGAGGTTGTTTTAAAGTCATTGCACTTGGATGCCTATATTCTTTTTCTCCTGGTTATTAGAAGCAAATGACCCCCAGTTCTGATGAGGCGAACAGTGAAACATGCAATAAGTGTTTACTGAAATGAGTCAGAAATCCTTGTGCCAGTTCTGCAATTATAAGTGCAATAAGCAGTAACATTGTTTACTGCTCTTTAATTTTCAAATAAAATGTTCAGTACATGAAGATCATTGTGTTTAATAATAAACCATAAGCAATCACATATGTTTGGCCTGATGGTCTCAAAGCACATTAAAAATGACAGTGAAACTTTGCAGTGCTTTGTAAATTAGGAAGAGGTTTGTGATGCTCAGTTCACTGATCACGTGGGTTTTTCATTGTGGGATGAAATCGTGGGTATAGGGGCACTACTTGGATTCCTCAGCGATCTGCTGGACAGGTTTGGGGTGCTGAAAAAGTCATAGCAGTCCATCAAAGAAAATACAACTAAATGACCAGCAGTGTGAACACCATACAATTTCTGGTTTTGTGTTTTTTCCTTGAGGACGTGACTCAAATTCTTGTAATTGCTGTGTTCATGGAAGTGGTACTGTTGGCAATTGCTGATTATTGCAGTGCCCTGACAGAGTTAATCTGATACCCAGTGTTGGTATATCAGTGGCAGAAATTTTATTTTCCTTACCCCTAGGGATCTGGAATTCACTTAGGCTTTCCTGCCTGGGAATTGCAGTGCTACAATATGAGGACTGATAACTGCCAGTTTTATAGAGGAAAGCTTCATGCAACCCTAGGGTATGTACAGAGACAATCGGGAAAATCAGTAGCAGGAAACATTTACATTTTTGAGACCATAACCTTAGTTTCTGCATTTTTGAAAGAATTTCTATTGCCGTATTCAGGTGTAAAATTAAGGACAAAAAAGCAAGCAAATTAAATTGTGCTGGTCTAAAAGTGAGAGATGAATGCAGAGATCTGTGATTTTATTTTTAATTTTTTTGGAAGGAACAGGTGCAAAACGTTCCTTTTGTGCTATTTCCCCCCTCTTTTTGATTCTCTCTTCCTGTCACTTTTCTGTGGAGGTTTCACATAAATAGAACATGAATGGAGTTGCCTGCTCTGATCCAGATGGGAGGATACAGGGCTGGTATAATTTCAGTGTGGAAGATGCATCAGCTTTCATTTAAATTCTGTAAATATGCATCTTCTTCACTGAGCAGGTGAAGACAAATGGAGAGGCATCCCTGATAATTGTGTGTGGAAGGTGGGAGCCCTTGGCACGGGTACCTGCACAAGCTCTTCAGTTTTGAACAACTTAATGCTGCAGATGAATTACTGACCTGATCTTGCAAACAATTACCCATGTGTTTAGTTTTGTGCACTTGTGCAGTGCTGTTGCAGGCAGCAGGTTAATTGAAAATTTGGAGTAAGTGCGCGATCGATGGATCAGATTGGAATGGAATTTTATGCTTGCAAACAATTTCCCTGTTGCTTTACATTTTTGAATGCAGTTCATTTAGACTCGGTTTCATGGAGTTGCTCCAATTATTGCAGAAGTTTGTCCCGCTCCAGGTAATGGTGTCATTAGGGAGCAGCTGGAAAAAGGATCCTTGAGAACAAACCAAACTTACCCCAGGAAATGAATCCAAACTTTCCCAAGACATTAGTCCTCTGCAGTAATTTCTTTCTTCTGCTGCTGTCAGAGTCCAAACCGAGACAAATGGATGGGCTTGACAATTACACACTCCTGTTGTGTGGCACTTGCTAACCATGGAATACAGACAGAAACTTTACAGAGGGCAATAAAAATTATTTTGAAAGAGTCAAATGAGTGCGGCGCTGTGCACAGGCTGGAGTTATTATCAAGTACAATAAGACTCATGAGCTGTAAAGGGACCTGGGCTCTTTGAACAGCAAGTCCATTTGTTGGGAGGGCTTGGAGAGAGCTGTGCACAGGTGTGTGTATTCATGTTCCTCATTAGAGAAACAAAATGTTCTCCCTTGTTCTTAGCTCGTTTATTTTTATTTTTCAGAACAATACTACTCCCTAAAGAGGAATAATTTTGGTCTCCATGTCAGCAGTAGTAACTGCTCTGTGTTTCTCAGCTGGCTGGGCAAGCAGTAATGAATATTGGGTATTTCCACAGCCCAAAATGTTAGAAAATCAGTGATTCATGTAAGTGAAAGGCAATGTCTGTTGGTTCTTTTTAACCAGTTGTCTCATGTTTGCATAAAATGCTGCCTTAATTAGCTGTGGTGGGCTTGAGAACAGCTCCAGTTTTACCAGCTGTGAGGATCTTGACTTCTGACACCTAAAAAAAGGAAAAATGTGAGTACTTTGGACTTAATCACCTTTTAGATATTGATGTATTCTCTTTATAAGTAGACATCTGTGTCAACCAAATACCCTGAGAACCAGTGATAATGCAGAGATTTTCATTTATGACAAGGACTTTTGTAATTGGAACAGGCTTTCACTGATCCCTGCACATTGGGAAGCAAACCTGATATTTCCCTATACAGATCCTACAAAAATCACTGTATTGTCTTTCATTAAAATACCTTTTTCCTCATATTTTATTTTTAAAAGTAGGAGTTTGGAATTAAGAAGTTGCTCAGCAGCTGACAACAACTGGAGAGTTTATCCTATGTAGGGTTTTTCCCAAATATAGCATTTGGAGTAGTCAGTATCTGCAAGCGCCTTGGAATGAAAGACTTATTAAACAATTAGTGTCACAGAGACCAATATAATTGCATTTAATTTATTTGAAAATTTAGTTGTTTAATTAGAAATTGCTTCCTGAACATGTCTGGAAACTTTTATATCCCTGGTCACTTTGTTATTAATAGTTTTTTAGAAAAGTTATAGCACATGTCTAGCACACATCTGAAAACTTTATGCATATTTTATATGGCATATAGAGCCACCCATTTATCATTTATAACACATGTTGCTAAAACATTTATTACACATTGAAAGCTGGTTTCATGTTACTACTGTATATTATAAATACAATAACTCAAATGTTCCAACAAGCTTTTTATCAACATTCACTTATTTGTTAATATTTTTGCAAACTATGGCAGCGTAAACATGGCTGCAGTGATCATAAATGATTTATGAAGTCGCCCCCACCCGCTCATTTGTCATTTAGGACATACATCCAGCTGTTGCTGAACCTCTGTGTAAAACACCCCCCTCTGCAGTGTGGGAGAGGATCCGCTGTGCTCCAGGGCAGTGCCAGGGTTCCCAGAGGGGTCCTGCAGGTGACCCCATCGGTCACGGAGCTGTGCTGACCTGGGCCTGAGCACGGCACTTTGTTCTGCAAACGAGCTTCTCACTCCTCTTACCCTCTTCCTCCGGGGCTTCCTGCTGGCTTGGAATCCTCACTTCGCAGCCCGGCCCTTTTTCCTGTAGGGCACTGCTCTTTTTCCCTGCTTTGGTTGTGGTGCCATCACCTGGGACTCCCCCCCGGCAGAGCAGGGAGTCGCTGGGGTGGAGGGGAGGAAGGGGGGAGGTCTTTGAGTGTGAGCTGGGCAAAAGGAATCCTCGTACCTGTGTGAGCAGTTCTGGGGAGGACCAGAGGAGTAAGAGACTGCTGCTCGCTTCTGACCCCTGTCTACTTAAAAAACCTCTTTAGTACGAGATATTGAAGCAGTTTTAGGGCGGGAGGTAGAGTTTAGGGTGCACCCTTCTAGGTGCAGGGACTGTGACTCCTAACTCTTATTTGTTTGTGTGTATCAGAACCCCCTGTGCTTCCGTAGCCTGCCACGTGCAAGATTGATGACCTTCCTTACTTGGGAAATTCCTCCAAATATCTCCTTTGGATTCTGCACTCTGTATTAATTTGTGGCCTTTGCCCATGTCCATAAATCTTAGTTTTTGACTAAGAGCTTTTGAGCTGTGCTTTAATGTGCCTTTGCAAGTTTAAGTTGTTTTGCTGTGCTCGTGATTTTTATGCCTGCAAAGGAGACAGTGCTTCCTAGGCCTGGGGAAGGAATTGGGAAATGCTGGAGGACAGGCCTGGGTTAACTGGGAGCAGAACTCTTCCCTTGCACTTGTTCTTTATTGTAACCTCACCTGCTGTGATCTCTTTGCAATGTGAGTGGGTATTTTTCAAATGGAGTCCCTGGACCAGAGGATGTTACTCTTTCCTTGTGAATATTTAAGCTGTGCCCCTGAATCAGTACCAGCCCTTTTGTGATAATGTTTCAGAGATTGCACTGGAATTCTTTGAGATACACACTGAACATTATTATTTTAATTGTATTTCTATTTACGCCTTGACTAATTTTTTTAATATAACCAACAATTGTGTGCAATTTAATCTCTTCCATTCTCTCTGTTCCTAACCCAGCTAAGTTTCACTGTCTGAGAGACTTTGCAGCCCTTACAGTTATATTAGAGCTGGAATTTAATGAAAATTATATGCATTCTGATATGCATATTTGCACAGTGATAAGTTACTCTATTTTTGGTACTACAATAATAACTAGATTTAGTAAGTACCCCAAATGGTGTCTGAGATTCAGAGAGGATAATTTGGTGCTATGGATTCTCCCTAGCTAAGTGTAAATTAATTGCTCCATTGTTTGCATCCAGCCTGCAATCTGTAATTTGCCATTCTGAAGGATTTTTTTAATAAAGGGGGAAACTTTAAAATCCTGTTAAATACATGGTAAAAGCAGGCAAGACACAAGATAAACTTTGCAAATAGGGGTGTTCCTGTGGCTTCTGTTTTCCTGTAGAGTACAGCTCTACAAAGCCATTGATTTTTAGTGTCTGGACCATGCTGCAAATCAACCTCTGCAGTTCTCCAGTGTTGTTCTGGAGAGCTCCAAGGGTTGCCAGCAGTGATATTGGTTTTATTCTGTGTGCAGCTGTCCAGGCTGGTGCTACCAGGCTTCATTACTTCATTGTTACTCTGGGTGTCTAGATTACATATGAAAGCAAAGCTGGCCTTAAGCACAGAAGTCAGTGTATGTGACTGGAGTTTGTACATATAAATTATACATAAATCTGTCCCAGGATTAAGGAGATTGGATTTTTTTAGACATTCAGAAGAGAAGAATCATAAAGGCTTTTAAAATTCAGTTCCTTCCCAGTTCCTTTACAGAATCTCAAGGCTGAAGCAAGCGATGAAAAATCCATAAAAACAAAGCTTCAGAACCAGAGAGTGGTGTGATGCAAACATCCTGAGGCAGTGTTCATTCTGAAGTAGTCTTGTTGAAAGTGTTTGGAGTTTTCCCAGTGCATTCAGATATGTAGTTTGTGCCATCTTTCCCTTCTTTGATGGAGTTTTAGGTGCTCGCACTCGACTCTTTCGAGGAGGAAATCATTGCTGAAGTTTTATCCTTAACTTTCAAACTACTTTTCTTGTATGAGAGAAGATAAATCAAAAGGTGACCTAGCAAGGTCTGTGCCAATCTGATATGAATTGCTCACCCTAAAGAATAGACAATTTTTAAACAGTTCTTAATAGGAACCTTAGAGATATTCAAAGCTGTCTGCACATGGTCTGGCTGCTTGCTTTAGGTGCCCCAGCTTGAGCAGGGCTGTTGGACAAGGTAACCTCTAGAGATCCCTTCCAAAGTCAAAAATTCTGTGATATTTTATTAACTGGATCCCCGATTCAGCTATCAAACCGATGGGGTTTTTTCTATCCTTTTCTAATGAGACATTTGCTTAATTGGATGCACTGAAGAATGAAGGTCCGTTGTAAAATCAAGGCTTTTTTCCTCTTTGCATCATTTCAAGCAAAAGCAAATCAAAGTGGAGAATTTTACCATGGAGGTAAATAATCAGATCCTAACACACCTGTATTCTATTTATGTCCTCAGAGGGTGATATCCTCAAATCTAACAGGAGAAAAAGGAGTTGGGTGCCTCAAAAATGGTAATTGTGTGAACAAAGGTTTCTGAACCTGTAATAATGGACTGAAAACACATGGGGTACAGTGGAGATGAGGAAGGGAGGAAGATTGCATTTGCTCATTGATAATAAGCTGGGAAATGAGTGAGTAGAAGGAACAGTCAAGCAGTTTTGGGTGTTGCTTTGCAGTTGCTGTTCTCATCATCAGTTTAGCACATTAAAAAGTGAAGTCCAAACCGGTATCAAACCGCAGGAGTCCAGAGGTGTGGAGACCATAACCCAGAAGCGCTGCCTGGCAGCCTGGTGTGTTGGTCTTCAACCAACTTCTTTCCAGTTTGTTCCTCAGTTTCAAAAAGGTTTTTGTGCTTTTTCTGGGGAGGGGAAGGGATTCAGCTGCTTTTCTTCAGTTAGGGGGGAAAGCACTGACTCATGCAAAGTGTTGTGTTTTCTTTTTTTCCTTTTTTTTTTTTTTTTTTTTTAGCAGATCTGGGTCATAATGAGCACAACACGAGGCCCCCCAAGCAGCAGCTCTCGAGCCCAAGCTCTCTTCATGGCAGTAACTGCACTTTGAGCTGACAGGAACCCCTGCAACTAAACCAGCAGCAGCCTTGAGAGCACCCTGGACTGCAGGCTGAGCAGTCAGTTTGGCAGTTTTCCAGAAGGATATCTGGGATGTACGTGTCTGTCCATCATTCTGAGGAGTCACAGCAGTTTCAGTGGGCTGCACGTTGAGTTCCACCCCGCCCCACGGTCCGGGTACGCTGTGGGTTCTCAGGCCCCCTTGTCACGATGACCTCTGGCTGTGTCCGGGTTTTCCTAAAGCAAGAGTGGCTTCCTTTTTAAAAACAAAACAAAACAAAACAAAAGCACAGCCGTTCTGGGAGGGGGTGGCAGCGCCGTGATCTCTGTGAGTAGGTGCTGGTAAATGAAGTGCTCTTGTTCTGCAGAGCTTTCCCCCTCAGTGTTGAGTGTGTCTCTAACAAGGCTTCACAGCTTTTGGGAAACTTAACAGCTTTTCAGATGAAGAGCTGTAAACTAATTTACCTGTGTATTGCCTCTTTCGGAAAAGCACTTGGGCAGGAGATGGAGTGACAACACCAGTTTTTTGGGTTAAGGACAGTGCAACCATCACTGTTTGAAACAAAGCATCTCCTCAGCAGTGCATGGGATCAGTGGCAGAGCTCCAGGGTGGAAAGTGAGTACTCAGGGCCTCCTTTTCTGTTTCTTATAGGAGTTCTGATCGAGAGATTTCTTATTCCATGGAAATTGATGCTGCTCTTGGACTTCTGGTAATGGCACAGTGACACTGTTTGGCAGAGGTGGCCCAAAATAATTTTGCGCTGTTGAGGGGGTTGGTTCAGATTCCAGTCTTAATGGGTGTATTTCAAATCACATTAGGAAATTGTGAACCAAACTCTGTGCAATTTCTTTTGAAGCTGAAAGGAACAATTTAAATTGCCAAATAATATCACTGATGAAGTCAAAGTTATGGTCTTTTTTAAATTAGGGTATTTTTCTTGTTAAAATGCTAATGATAAAATGGAAGCTTGCAAGAACTTATAGTCTTCTGTATCATTCTCTGTTGTACATTTGTTCTGCTAATTAGTTTTTAAATAATATATCTTATTCTGGTGTTTGAAGTTCAGATTTCATTTTGAGAGTATATAAGGAATTCTCTGCAGGCAGTTTCATAATTACAGAATTGTTTGTCATTTGATGATAGACATTTTCTATTATGACTATTCTGTAGATTAAAGAGGTAAAGAACCTGACTTTATATATACAAGTAATCAGAGATTTCCTTAAGTAGATGGAAGCAATAGTGAGATGTGATGGGTAATAGACAATAGAGCACTTTGTGCTAGGATAGGGAATTGTCTTTATAAGGGTTAGGGAAAGTTCATCCAGCCCAGCCTTCTAATTTGCTGAGCAGCCCTAAGTACTTTCTAATGACTCTGCTTATGTTGGTACAAATTCAGAATTAAAAAAACAGCCACAAGTGCCAATTTACTGAGAACCCCCTGGACAGCAATGCTGAGCAGCCCTTTGTTGGAGGAAGCCCTTTTCTCCAAACTCCACAGGCTCTGTCTCTGTTACGGGGTTGGACTGAGGACTTGGGAAACCACAGCTGTGGCAGGTGAGGGGTGGTGTAGGGGACACCAGAAGAGCCCCTGTGAAAGGAGCACAGGCTGTCCACGTGAAAGGCACCAACTGCGTACTTCAGGAATGCTCTGCCTGTTGTGAAATTTCTTTATCCGAGTTAATCAACAGATACAGGATTAAACCTCAGGTTTTGTTCAGAAGTCTCCTGCGTATGGAGAGGGGAGGAATTCTGGGTTATGGGATGGTAAAGGCTGTAATTTCCCTCTGGCAGTCCCAGAAGTTGGTGTCAGAGGTCTCTACTCTGTGTGTGGCACCTCTTTTTCCCTGTTAGGCTGCAGTAGCAAAGAAGAAAAATAAACCTCTCAAACCCAGCATCACCTCACGAAACCTGTGGTGCTCCTGAGCAAAGTTTTGGTTTTAATGTACTGATAGCAATTACATGGGCAAGCAGCCTGAGCCTGTGTGTGTGAGAGGTGGTGGATCCATAGCTCAGAGGCTCCTGACCTGGGAGAGGGGCAACCCTCTCCTTCTCCAGCTGTGGGACTACAGGAGGCAAAGTGGGGCTGGTGGGTGACCTGGATGTTTTGCAGCAGAATAAATTTGCTTTAATGGCTCTGGTAGATAGAAAGCAAGCAGATAATTTGGCCTGGAAATGGGGAAAACAAGTACTGGAGAACTGGGTGAAAAACACCAGGAAGAGGCAGATGATAATGAGGATGAAGTGGTAAGAATGCAGAACTTTCAGGCACAATAACCACAGGGCATTGCAGAGGTGGGCAGGGCTGACCACAAGAAGCTCGTGACCATCACTGGGGCTTCTGGAATTGGCTGTGACCTCACCCTGTGATTAATGTGTCACTGTCCTGCTGGGCATACTGAACGCTGTAATTTCTTTTGATTAGACCTAGCTGTTGGAAAGCTTCCAAATGCTGAATTTCTGTTTTCAGCCATTTTTAAGTCTGTTCTTTGTTAATCATATTTGGCTGGCACATCAGTTGGTCACTTCACTGTAGAGGCTGTGGGAGGACCAGACTACTCTGATGTGATGTTAAACCCCTTCATCCTCTGGAGCTCCTGACGATTTTGACTTTGTGACTGTGGCCTTGAACATCTGTTCTCTCCACCTTTGCAAAGCCAAAGCTCAAAGGGAGCTGCTGGCTCCTGCACTGGGGTTGTGTGTGCTGGAGGTTCCTCACTCCTACCTTTTGTCCACAAATACAGATCCCCACATGGCAAAGTGCTTAAATCACCACTGAGCTGGGAATGTCTGTTTTCTTTTGTTATTATTTGACAGGTTATCTGTGATAATTTTGTTAAGGAGCTTCAGGAAACTTGCAAGGACTCATCCCACTTACTCCTTTCTGTTACTACACGTATAAATTGCATTTAGCTTTGTCTGCGTTTGCTATGACCACTGCTGTAGCTTGTGTAGGAGGATTAGCTGTAGCTGCTTGACAGGGGAGGGTGTCTATGTAATGTGTAGTGTCCATGGCTAGAAATACACTGGGCACCGGGGCTGAGCTGCTGAGGATGCAGAGCTGCTGTTGGGATCGAGCTGCTCCGAGGTTGGATGTGTTGGAGCCATCTGGACCTGGCAGCTTTGGGGACCTTGGCTGCTCTGAGTGGGCAGTGGTGCTTTGCCTCTGGAGGATGTGGGTCCCTGCTGTGCTCTCCCAGGAGTTTCACTGGCAAAAGCTGGAGGGATGGAGGACTTGGACCCAGCAGGACCCACCACCTCCTCTCTTCTTTCCCCCAGTGCTGGGGAGAGCAGTGGAGCCAGCAAGCAAAGCTTGTACAATTAACCTGCTCCCTCTTCATCTTGAGGGAGCTCAGAGTTGACAGCAACAAGAAAAAGTGCAATTGTAAGCTTATTTACTACATTTGTTAACCAGCTGGGATATAAAGCTTCTAAAGTAAAGGAGCTGACAAATTTCATTCTAGTTAACCCTGTGGAAGCAAAAGAGTAGATTTTAATTTCTTTCATCAGACATTCAGTGCAGTAACAGCCTTGAACAAAAAGCAGCACTAGTGGAACTGGGGGTTTTATTATCTTGATAAATCCACTTTGTCTTAGGAGCTGGTTAGTGCCAGAAGTCACCAGGGGCCAGCAGGGTCCCTGTGGGAGGACAGGGGAGGAGGTCAGCAAAGGGTGAGCAGCTCTTCCTTGACTGGAGCTGTCAGGTTCTGTGAGAGGTGATGGATCCATAGCTGGGAGGCTGCTGACCTGGGAGAGATGCAACACTCCCCTTCTCCAGCTCTGGGCCTACAGGAGGCAAATTAGGTCTGGTGGGTGACAGGGATGCTCTGCAGCAGAATAAATTTGTTTTAATGGCTGTGGCAGATGGAAAGCAAGATGCTAATTTGGCCTCTTGAACTGGGGGAAGGCGATGTCTGAGGATTCAGCAGACACCAGGAGGAGTCAGGTGATGATGGAGGTGCTGCAGCCTGCCCTGCAGAGGGTTGTGAGCTCTCCTGGAGGCTGCACAGAGAGAGAAGGGCCCAGGATTATTTTCAGAGTTTGAATAAGAATGAAATAAAAAATACAATGCAAGAAAGGACCAGCACAAATTGTGACGGTTTAAGGTGCTGGAAATGTAGCAATGAATAATGTAATGGGGATGGTAAGATTTACTATACAGACACTGAAAAAAACTTGTTTTGCTCTTGGTTTGTAACTGCGGGAACTAGGCTGTGGTGTTCTTTGACAATTTTTTTTATTATTATTTAACAGTTTAGAGCTATCCAAGCAAGGTTGAGAATTGGTGCTGTTCCCTTCCCTGAACAATAGTGAGCAAAAGTAAAGGAATTAAGGGAGAGAAATTGAAGAGGGGGAAAAACAAATAAGAACAACCTCTCATAGCAAGAAATCAAATTTTACAGTGGAGGAACATTGGCTCCATTGGAGCAAACAGAGTTTAGAGGAGGAAAGTGTTTGTCCATGGATTTTGAAAGCAGGGGGAGAAAGATGCTCCAGTTCGGATCAGGGAGCAGGGAAGCCAGTGTAAGGGAGGGACAGACAAGGTGTGATCATAGCAAGTAGTTGTAGGAATTTCCTGCAAGGCAGGTCCACTGCTTTAGTGGGAATCTCTTTTGTGATGCTCTGGTCCTGACAGACCCTGCTAGGTGCTGATTTGCCTCTCAGGAACGTGTGTGAAATAGAGGTGTGTGGTGTTGCCTCCAGGAAAAATGGACTGGGAAAGTGTAGCCCTTTGCAACATGGGAGTTAAGTGTTCTGCACTGCTGAGAATCAGGTTGCTTTGGTGCCAAAATATGGATTTAGTTGCTTAAAATTAAGTCTGCCTGTGTCCCAGTTTCCCCATCTGTAAAATGTATTACAGCAATTTCAGCTAATCCTATTAAATTGTAGTACTAGTGTTTCACTATTAATATATCCTCAAGGACATGCATCATGGTAACTTTACCCCATGGTGACTAAAATGTCTGCAGGAGCACAGTATGAAATAATCAGAGCCTTAGGGACTCTGGAGCTCTCCTGTTTTAATTGGTTGACTAGAAAGAAATTATGCCAATTTTCTCCCAGTAAAGATCTGGTCTACCCTCACCGTGAGGCAGGGAAAGAAATCTATTTTTCACACTAAGGTTTTTCCTACTTCTTCTCCACCCTGCTGTTTTGGGGTAACAAACAAGCAGGGTTTGGTGAGAAGGCCTTGTCTTTCCTCATGAATTGTTTTGGTTTGTTTTATCTATTACTGTTCAAGCAAGAACTCAGGTGCCTTCAAAATGTAAAAACTGTGTCATGAAAAGGCTTCCTGCTAGGCAAGGAAAAAGCTTCAGAGGTAATTATAGCTTCGTTTCTTTGGCATTTTGTTCCATTTAGTGTTTTATTAAACCTCTCACCTGATCTTTGGTGTGTGTATGATAAAAGGAAGTTTGTAGTGCAGCCACCTCTGATAGATGATATAATCCTTTCAGCAGGCAGGATGTAAAATAGGTCCCCTAACGCATCAGGATTTCCTCAGAAATCTCTGGCAAGGCTAATTATTTCTTTTTCCTAGCCACTGAGCAATCACTAACTCTCCTGCAATTTCTAAGTGCTTCTGACCTTCAATATTTCTTCTACACTTGTGCAGAGATTACACCTTCAGTGCTCAAGGACATGCACCTGGGTTACTGTCTCAAATCAGAGCTTGTGAAGGACACATGTTTTGAGTGATGCAGTGTCTGCTCACTCAGAGCATCCTCCAAAGGCGTAGTAGCATAACCTGTCACATTGCCAGAAGGAAAAATACAAACCTGTGTTCTCTGGATCCCATTACATTAATAGAAATCAGTAATACCCTGTTGATTGCAGTGGCAGTGCAGTAATTACAATCCATCTCACATGTCACTGTGGGCAGCATTGTGGAGGAAGGTTATGGCACCGGTTTGAAAGCAGGTGCTGGCAGCTTTCTGCTGGAATAAATCACTTGGCAAAGGCAAGGCAAGGTCCCAAAGAGAGAGAAACTGGGTCCCAAATGCTGGTTGAACAGCCCAGGCCGGCACTGAAGCAGCAGTGAGAGATGCAGCTGCTGATCTGCCAGTGGGCCATGTCTCAGAAATTCTGGGAAACCTGGTGCGGGTTTAGGGCAGGCAGCAAGAGGCTGGTGTTCTGTCTGAGCATGGGAGAGACACCTCACCCCTCTCTGCCTCTTCTGCACAACCACTCCCATTTTCCTCTGATTAGGAGCTAAGGATTGATTAGAGTAGGGATTTCAAGTGTTCACCAACATGTGGTAATATTTTGGATGTCTAAATTTCTCCAAGATCTGAATATCCTTTTAGCTCTTTTGGCTGTTCATGGGTAGTTGGTAATGCTGAAGATTAGCCTTAAGGTCTCCAGAAATCAGAACTAATTCCAGAAATATGAGGCTTAACCTTCCTGAAGTATTCATTGTTTGATAAAATCAATTTGCATTTAGATGTCTTTGCTGTAATTATGTTAAATTACGTGCAAGGGCTGAAACCTTAATTTGATGGGCAGGTGCTGAGAGCTTAAGTCTCAGGTCATATGTAATTTAGAAATGAATGTTCTACCTCTTGTTTTTAATAAGTTAAATGTTACCTGTTGTAGTGCTTTATTTGAAAGCAGTTTCACCAGAGGTGAGTTCATAACCATTCCCTCTCTGTCCTCTGAACAAGGAGCTTCTGCCACTTGAAGTTTGCGCTCTCTATTTAACATTTCCTACTTCAAACACCGATTCCTGCCAGCTTCATCCTTCTCTCTCAGCATCCCCAGGAGATGGGAGATGGCCTGGAGCAAAATGCTTGGGGTTCCCTACCCCCAACCAACACCTAGGTCTGGGATTCCCAGGGTTCCTTTTGAGTGGGAAGACTTGGAAAAAAACTATATTCCTCCCCGGTTTAGGCACACTTTCCTTTGAAACATAATTGCCAAGTGTCTGACTACCATTTAAATAAATAATCACCAGAGCTGTGTTTCCATTCAGTTGACAGCCTGTTTCTTACCTCTGTAATTTTTATGGTTCCCCAGCAAGAGCCCAAAACACGACATACACAAAATAATGACAATGAGGCAAGGTGTTTTTACTTTCTTTGAGGGGTCTGCTTTTCAAGCATTCCCTGGGAGGGAGCTTTACCTGACCCAGGAACTCTGAGTGCTGGTATGGCTGTGACTGAAACCAGAACGATGCAATTAAATATTACATCATCAATCAGGTGCTCTGTGCTGCTGTTTCGTTAGATCAGGGACACCCAGAATAAAGGGAAAAAATAAAAGCAAAGCACACAGCAGGTCAATACCTCTTTCCTACAAGTGGAGGAGACCTTGTGTGGCTTTACAAACATGACTATGAGGAGACACCACTGTAGGGAGAATATCAAATCATCAGCAAGCTGGCACAAGGCATTCTTCTTCCACAAGGGAAGGTTAGAAGTGCTCCCACAAATGATACCTGCTTCTCTAAAACCCTATTTCTGCTGCAGGGTCAACCATCCCCACAGGTGGGAAGGTGCAGCACAGACTTTGAAGTGAATTTCTGAGAGCTGTACAGGAAACTTGGGCACAACTGGGATTCAACCCCAAGTCTTGGAACTTGTAGAGGCTTTCTAGTCACTTATTGTGATGATTACATTTTATGTCATACCTGAAAAAGTCTGGTGCTCCTGAAAACTTTCCTAAAATTGTGTGTGGGATCCCTGCTAAAATCATGCTTATAACACTGATAAAATAAATGCCCAAAATGTATTTCCTCTCCAGCTGTGGAGTCGGCTGGTTCATGTAATGAAGATATTCTGTGTATTCCAGACTATCTCCTAGTTATAACTGGGGGTTTTTTCCCCTCTAACTGGGGCAGAGCCAAGCTGGATGAGATTTTTCAAAGCATGGCACTGTTCCTTACTACTTTTAAGGCCTTCATATTGCTGGAATAGCACAGTAAAGCTCCTGCCTAATGAAAACCTGAGTCACTCAAACTATGATATTACTTCTACCAAAGGTAATTTTTTTAAGTGCAGATATACTCAGCAGGGCATGATCCTTGTAGCTAATGAGATCTTTCCTTTTCTTTGCATTTACCTGGAGTTTTGCATTTCAGAGACACCTCTACAAGCAGCACAGACCTGCTTTACAAGATTTTAAACTAGAGCCTGTCTGTGGTCTACCACTTTATGTCTGACAAATATTTCCTTACATTATTATTTGTTGTGTAAATACACAACACACAACTTTAAAGTAATTGTTGAACCCAAAGGCCATGCTCTGCCTTTGTTTTTTGTAGTAATTCAACTTCTGTGACCTGGAAATTTTTCCTCACTGTATTTTCCTGAGTGCTTGAGCTCCCATTGCATGAGAAATGAGGAAGGTTGAATGAATGGCTACTTCTCCCATCTCCCCTCTCTTGTGCAGTTTGTACAGAGTCACTGCTTGCAGCTGGATACTCCAGTGCTTGCTGCCTTTCAGAGGTTCTTGGGCTCTTCATTTCTAACTGAAAAGCCAGAATTTTGCTGTATGGGAAAGTGTGTGTACATTGTGATATCAAAATTGCATGTTCTAGCAAGTGCATTCTTCCTGTCTGCTCTTCCTCCACCGTGGAACTTATCTCTGTTTACTTCTGTCGAATTGTGACTCCATTATTTTTGGGATCTAATAATTTTCTTGCTGTGGTGGGTAGGTGTGTGCGCCCATGTCTGCTTTCAGGGCTGTTGAGGTCTGGGCCAGATGACTGAGATGTGCCTTAGCGTGGGTTTGCTGAAGTCAAAAGAGCAGTGACAAATTAAACAAATGCCAATTTGGCTCGAGAAAGTGATCCAGCCTGTTGGAGGGTTCTGGCTGATAAACAGGAGTGATGTGTGTGTTTTCCTGCTTTGTAGAGCCAGAACAAAGCAGCCTCTGCAGGGATGCTGAAATTGCTTGCAGCAATATTTTCTGTAATATGAATCCAAATAAGTGAACAGACAGAGTTTTCCATAAAGGGAACCAACTCACAGGGGAAGAATCCCTTTCTCAGACACCTTAGGTGTGTTTTCATGGCTGGGGAATTTCTGGGGATAAGCAGAGCAGCTGGGTGGTGCAGTCTCTGGTGCTGCTGTGGTGTTGTTTGGAGCCCACAAATGGCTCATCCACAGCCAAATCCCAGCAGTCCAGTGGCAGCAGTTCCAGAGAAGTACCTGGCAGAGGGAAGATGTGGCTGCCCAAAGTGCCACCATGATACAGTATTGGCTTTTCCTGTATTTCCTAAACACAGACTGTGGGCTTTTCCTTTATTTCTTTTGCAGTGTGACTATAAATTCTCTAAGCAACAGGTTGCAAAAGCTTGCATCTGTGTTTTATTAGTATTAGTATATGGAACCAGCTCAAAATCCTGGTGAATTTTAAGAGTACTGTTGTGGGTCAAATCAATGTTAGATGGTACCAAAAATCATTCAAAACCTGGTTTTTTTCCAGTGACAACATTTTTATGTATCAGTGCATTATGTAACAACATGCCTGAGCTGGATCTGCAGCTTTTTGGATGTAGGCTTTGTTTTGGAAGTAACTGAGAAATAGTAGAGATAGACCTCACCACAAATTAAAGTCATTTCCCATAGGTACGCTCACAAACTGCTCTGAGTCCGGAGCACCAGGTTCTGGTCACGAAGAATGAACTGCAGGAGTTAAGGAAATTGGAATCTCACAAGGAGGAGGAAATAGTCTCTCCATGCTGGTATCAAAAAGCAGTTTTTCCCATCATCTTTTAGGGGAAAGGGCAAGTACCTCCCTTGAGTGCCTGTAAATTTGGGGCTTCTTTCCTAAGAACAAGGTGTCAGCAGGGATCTGTGTTTCCTTCAGTGGTGTGCCAGGTGTTGTAACCTTATTCAGTCTTTGTTCTTGCAGGTGGTAAAATTGGATAACTATTTAATTTGCATGCCTCACTGGGTAACCCAGGACAGGTATCCTAAAGCAGTGCCATTGGGCAGAGCTGATAATGCACAGCATTGCTCCAACACGCTTTTATCTTCAAAATGCTTTCAAGCAATAATTAAAAACTGCAAGGCCATGGAGAAAAAGACGTCAGTGCAGCAGTTGTGTCGTGGCTGACTGTGGGACTGTGTCAACAGGTGTCAGCCAAGTGCCACCAAAGGACTGTCCAGAGCAAAGCTGCAGCTGCGCGTTTGTCACCTCCCTCGGAAGGCAGAGCAGGGATTATTTCAGATGGAGAAAATGTCAGCCTTCTGGGTGCTCATTGAGCCTGATAACTGGGCTTCAGCGACATCAAATTGAGAGAAATGTAGGAAATCTGAGTGCTGCTGTGCAAATTGCTGCAAATGGTGCTAGGGCAGGCTGCTGGGGTGTGCTAGTCAGGGTCAGCCCGGCTGCCTCACCGCCTTCCCTAAACCTCTTTGCACTCCTGCACTGATGGCTGCTGTGCTGAGGTTGGGTTTGTTCTCAGGTGACAGATGATTCTTTCTCAGCGACTGACCACTACACAGCCTCAGGTATAACCCCAGTGCCCGTGTCTGAGGGACGTCTGCTAGTTTGAGCTTCCATGAGTAATAATCCAGCAGGTTTAGTTAGCAATGTGCTGTTTTGAGCATGGCAGGCCCCTCCTTGGGCTTCCCTGCATATGGACAGGCTGCACAAATCCAGGCTGGATTTGGATGGGCCAAATCCAACAATATGGGGTTTAACAGGACCGAGTGCTGGGTCCTGGGCTCTGGCCACAACAACCCCCTGCAGCACTTCAGGCTGGGGGCAGAGTGGGCCACTCGCTTTAGGAAGGGTGTTGAGATGCTCGAACGTGTCCAGAGAAGGGCAGCAAGGCTGGGGAAGTGTCTGGAGCACAAGTCCTGTGAGGAGCAGCTGCTGGGGCTCAGCCTGGAGAAAAGGAGGCTCAGGGGAGACCTTAGTGCTCTCTAAGAACCCCTGACAGGAGGGTGCAGCCAGGAGGGGCTCTGCTCCCAGGGAACTGTGACAGGACAAGGGGACACAGCCTCAAGCTGCACCAGGGGAGGTTTAGGTTGGACTTCAGGAAGAAATTCATCACTAAAAGGATGATTGGGCATTGGAATGGGCTGCCCAGGGAGGTGTCTAAGGACAGGTGGCCCTCAGTGCCATGGTCTGTTTGACAAGGTCACAGGTTGCACTCGATGATCTCAAAGCTCTTTTCCAGCCTATTTCATTCTGTGATTCTGTGCAGGTAGAAGTGGGTACCTGTCATAGCATCCTGGTCTCAGACTGTGATGGATAAGAGGGTGTTACCTGTGCACTCAGGTAGGGGAAATGATGGCACTGAACTCCGCGTGTGCACTACAGACTAAATGTCAGGGAGTTTGGGTCGAGCAGCTTGAAAAGCCAGTGCATGTCTCTGCATGATAATTTTGACATGCACCACATCTCTGGGGAGGGAGTGCATCTGTTTGCTGCTGCTTTCGTGGTGACCCTGTCCTAATGGATAAGAACAGCTCCTTGCATAGAAATTATTCATGCAAAAGACTAGGATGTCTGTTTCTTGTAAAATATCCCCAAAACATTAAAATAATTCTCTTTTGTATTATGATCAATCGTTATATATCCATGTGTATAAAGAATATCTAACTACAAAATACTGCCATCTCTGATCCAAAGCCATCTGAAATTCTACCTGACTGTATAATTATGAATCTGATAGAAATTTAGGTTTATACTGCATTTCCTGCCAACATTAAAAAAAAAATCACAAGTAAAACAACCAAGCAAACAACAAAAAATCCTCCAGGCAACCCCAAAACCCCCCAAAACAAAACATACCCACAGCCAGAAACAAACCAAAAATCCCAAACAAAACCCCCTCCACAATAAAAAAGGAAACCCTGCATAGTTTTTTTCATTCTTGGGTGGGGATGGAGCACTTGGATTGTTTGGGATTTTTTTAATAGTTAAAATTGTTTTATACAGAATTAAAATCCTTTCAGAAACAGCTTTTAGAGCATAAATGCAAATTACCAGTTAAGTAATACATATACGTAGTAAGAGGAAGATTAGAAGGTAATGAAAGCAAAACTGAGACTTTTGAGTGAGCCTATAAAAGTGTTCTGTAGAAATGTGTAGTTCTGAGCTGCAATAGAACATTTTTTTTCAATGTTTAGATATTCAAATCCCCAGTTAGGATTATTTTTTTCTGTCTAATCTTCATTCTACGTACCAAAACTCTGAAGAAAGACTTTTTGTTCTCTGTATTTCAATCTGCAGAATAAATGTGCACACAGACACACACACAGACATCCCCTCACCCATCCCTAACCCCTCCGTTCCGTGCCTGCTCCAGCTCCCAGGACCACTCCCTTCCTGGAGCACGTAGTGAGTAATTCTCTCAATGTATCTCTGTAATGGGCCATTATTCTGAGACCTTCAGCACCGGGAAAGAAATACATCCTTGTGCAGGGGGCTGGCTGGAGATCGATGTGCCTCTTAAATTCTGGAAATGGGTCTCAAGTGTACAATCCCTCTGTCCAGCAGGGAATTGCAGTTCCCAAAGCACAGACTCCTCCTCTTTGATACAGGGGTGTTGTCAGAGCAGAGCTCCAGCCTGGTGTGGCTCTCCTGCTGCATTTACCACTCTGTGGGCTAGAAGAGCTTACCCAGCTCTCTAATTAATGTTCCAGCTCGGAGGCTGTTTGGCATCCACCTGTGATCCTGTGCCTGTGGATTCCATAGCTGTTGGGGTGGAGATGGATCACAGAGCCCCAGAGTAACTCCTGAAAGGGTTTGTGTAGGCTGACTTTGGATTTCTTACTAACTGGGGTAGTTCTTGGGGAATCATTTGGGGCAAAAGAAAAGAAGGAAGGGAAAAAAACCTACCGGACAACAATCCAACAAAACAAAAAAAACCCCACCAAACAAGTAAACAAAAACCAGAAAAAAAACCCCTAAACCTCAAAAATCTGTCATGACATTTTCTGGTGCTGTCTCCTGGGAGAGCCTGTCATCTGCATTCAAATTTCTTTACGAACAAAATGCTGTCGGGTTGTTCTAGGCTGGAGCACAGGCACATGTTTACGTGCAAGCTGGACAACTGGGGGACCTGAGCCCTGCAGTGGAGTGTGGAGAGAGCAGCTGGATGGACATGCTGGGAGCTTCTTACAGCTGTGACTGTATTAAATATTAAGTTCAGTTTATGGCCAACAACTGCAGCACATTAGAATCACCCACACTTGTGCATGCAATGCTGTTTTTACTGCACAGTCTAAGTCCAGAAATGAAGAAAATTAGCAGAAAATTCAATCAAATTATGTTCATTAATGGTGGCAAATCAAATGTGTGTGTTTAGGCTGGATCATTTGGTGTCATTGTCTCTCCCTGCACCTTGCCATGGTTAAAATCCTGTTCGAATCAAATCTACAGTTTGGGGCTGTTTGGTAATGGTTTGGTTCATATATAACAATAGAACTCCCTTCTTGGAAAGCATCACTTTTCAAATTACCCTATAACCATCTCCTGTTGAGGTAATAACATATTTGGACATCACAATATTGAATTGTAGCATAACATCTCTTAAGTATTGCAAGAGGAATATTAGCATGGGCTGAGGCCACCAATTTCTGTCATGGCTGAACAACCTGAGGAGTTGCTGCTGAATCAGGATTCCCAGGGGGTGTGAGGGCTGGATTTGCCTCTGTTGTTGCACAGTCTCTTAAAAGTCTGCAGTTAATTTCCATTGGTACCTTATTGCTGCAAGTATCCTCCTGAGCTAAAACATTTGCACCGAATTCTAAGGCCTTTGTTCAGGAATTGTTCTGCCTTTTGCATTGGTCAGGTTTGTGGCACATCTCTGTGTGTGTTCAGAGGAGTAATTTCAATGTAAAATTCCTCCTGAAGCAGTACAAACATAATCTTTACAAAGCCATCCCTTTGAATATAGATTGATAATTCCTTTTTTCCTACCATCTGCTGAATCTCCACCCCTTGCTGGCCCAGCACTATTTGCACACTGGTGCTGACAAAAATGCCTCTGCTATGGATGCAGCTACCCAGGATGTCTTCTACCACTCCACCCCTTTTCCCTTCCAGCCAAAAAAGCTAAACCAAGCCAATGAACTAAACTGGGAGCACTGGTGCTTGTTTGTGCTGTTGTTGTGTTCAAAGAGCAGCAGTTTGTTTTTACTTTCCCAAATCTCTGAGGAGGTAAAACCTCACTACTGGGCTGGGAACCTTTGCCTTGCCAAACTGCTCTGTCTGAGGGCTCGTGAGGCCACCAGAGCCTTTATCTTGCAGCTCTTTGGCAGGGACATCATTCCTGCCAGGAGTCTCCTCAGGCAGTCTGTCCCCGTGGTTCAGACCAGCAGGATTGTCCCTGGCTTTAGGTCAACAAAGGCTCAGTGAGCAGTGTCCCCTGTGGCACCCTGCGGGTGGCACAGGGCGTTTTCGGGTGGCTCACTGGCAAATGAACGGCACGTCTTGATCAGTTCTCCCTGACTGGCACCACAGGGGCTTTGCAGGGGATGTGGGAGCCACGTTATCTGCAGGAACGACAGGCTGCAATGATCCCAACCAGGCCTGCTAACAAGTGGTGATGTCCTGTCTCCTGGCTGTACGGCTCTCTGGGCTCTGTGAGGGCCAGTATCTCCCAGTAGTACAGCTCTGTGCCACGGAACTGTGCTGTGTGACACCATCCAGATCCCTGTCCAGGGGCCTCAGAAGAAAGGGGTGAGAGGAATGGACACTTGACGTGGTTTTAGAGCTCAAAAAATAGAGACTGAGACTTTTCATTGATTCTGTCATTTAGTTTATGCTGCTCTTTCCTTTATGTGTTTCAGTCGATATGGTATTTGGGCTTTAATAAGATATTTAGTCTATACTCTGCTATTCAGAGGTTTAAACATGGGCTGTGTGGTTCACATTCAGCAGCATGATGCTCTTCCTGGCTGGAAAAAACATGACCCTTGTAACTCAGTTACAGCAGGAAAAGCTTATGGAAAATGTATTTTAAAATATACTTTTAGAGCACTGTAGATTGTCTAAACTTTATGCACCTCTTGGAATACAGTCAGTGCAAAAAAAAATGAAAACAGCAGATGGTCTGCCTCCAACCTTTCCACCCAGCATGGTGGAAAGGTTGGAGGCAAACAACCATGAGCAACAGAAATTTGCTTAAAGACCTAAATGATTTCTAATGAAAAGTGCTTTGTGGTACTTTGGCTGTACTAAGTGCAGGGGTGGGGCCCTAGTCCTACTGTTCTGACAAAGTGCAACAAAGGACTGGGATTATTTTTGCATTCACTATGGGAACAATTATAATAAAACTCTAGCAGGTGTTTTGCAAATATTAAATTAGAAATTATCAAAATACTCCAGTCGGGAAGGAAAGTGGCAGTGCCTCGAGAAATTGCCAGGTTAAATAACTTTTTGAAAGCAAATGAAAAAAACCAAGGGTCAGACCAGGTTTATTATTGCAAAATGAGAAAGCAAATGATGTTTGGAGCTGTAGAGGAGCTCCTGACACTAAACTCCTATGCTGTCTGGAAGGCTTTTTTGGGCTTGGTGGTGACTTTGTCCACAAGACATTTCTTCAGGAAAGGCCTTAAAGGCAACGTCAGCTCAGCTGCCAGGGGAAAGGAGCTGCTGGTGCAAAGCAGAATTTGCTCAAGTGGGTTTTTTTCATGGCGAGACAACTAAACTGAGGGAGAACTCCTCACAGAGACAGAGCACTGGGTAGAGTTCACCACGCCAAGGAGAGATGGGCTGGACCCCATTTCTGCAGTCCCAGGGCTAAGGCTGCACCGCGGTGCAGGGGCAGATCTGCCTCTCCTTTAGGATTTACAGTGTGAGGTCTGGGGAGATTTACCCACGGGGAGCTGACCTTTTTGGCAGCAAGAGGCTCTCCTGCCTCTGGGGGAGGCTCAGAGGTAGCAGTGGGTGTCAGTGAGCAGGTTACCAGAACCTGCTACAAAGCTGGCCAATGTTAATCTCGTTGGAAGTATCTGTATTTAGAATTAATTGTTTCTGCTGATACTGGCTCACATAGGAGCTATGTTTGTGTACCTACTCATTTGCATGTTAATGGGGTTCTCCAGGGCTTTTCCTTGATCTTTAACAATAGGAAAGCCTGGCTAATTGAAATTTATTTGAAAAGGGTTTATTTGCCTCTTGGGCTGGGGACAATAGGCAATAACAGCTGAAGGCTGCAATGCTCCTGTTATTGAGTTAGATTTTAATACCTGAGCATGCCCACGCTGACAGGATAAACTGACAGAGGAGGTGAAGGGTGTACACTGATCCTTTTTCTTCTGAAAACCCTAAATTGGTTTTCATCCAGCCTGTTGGTGTGGTGGCTGCTCCCTAGCTGCTAAGGTGGGAGCTCTTGTTTAGTGGAACAAAGGACCTGACTGTGAAGCTTTCCATGTCACAGTGTACACTTCTGAGAGTTGAATCTGGCTCAAGACAGTAGCAAGGACAGCCCATAAAGACCTGTCCCAAATGCCATCACTAAGACCTGACCATCTGGACCATCCTCAAATGCCACACATCACCTCCTGGCTTTGTTTATTCCAGCAGCTTTGGTTTTCCAATCCCTCACGCCCCTGTCAGTGGAGCAGGACTCTTCTGTCTCAGATCTCAGGGGGCCTTGCTTGCAGCCCCTGGCTTCCTGCGTGACCCTGGCCCAGTGGAGCTGCTGAGGTGTGGCAGCTGCTGTAGCACATCCAGGCCCTCTGGGAATTGTCCCTGGGCTGGGAACATTGTGATGGCCCAACTCACCCGCTGCCCCCTTGGCCAGCACCATCAGTCAAACTGGAGCTGGGGGTCAGGATTTCAGGGTGGAAATAACATTTTGGGTGAATGATGATGATTATTTGCTGGTTGGGTATTTTTTTGTGTATTTTTGCTACTTTTCCTCCGTGGCCTGTGTTTCCAGCTACTTGTATGAGAGCTGTCCTGGTGTGCATCTCCTGGGGTGCTTTAGTTTTAACCCTAATGCTGTGGTTTCTTTTGGTCTAGTTAGTCACCAAAAAACACTGCAGGGAATGATTAACACTGCTCTGATCTCTGTGTTTTAGAACACGTCTATGATTTGATGGTCTCAGCCCATTTCTCTCCAAATATTTAATTGCTGGGTCTTATATTGAGGTTTTTGATAGTGAAGAGTTCATTAGAAGGCAGAGAGCACATTTCCTAGCACAGAACAGAGCATAATCACAACGGAAGCACAGCTGTCAAAATAAAATGAACACGGAGTGCAGCTATTGCTGTAACTGTGCTTTTATACTCATTAACTCTGAAAACTTCACGCTCCAGAGTGGTTCCTCCTGCTGCCAGTGCAGTAAGAATGGGCTGCCATGCTGCTGTGACCAGAGTCCAAGGGATTTTATCTTGCTGTCCTGAGGCAGAGATGATGGATGTTTTGAAGAAAGCACAGAGCTACCTGTGCTCCCCAAGGCAGGGAAATGCAAATGTGACAAACAGAGACATCAAGGACGACACTGTCATCCTGCCAAAGGACAGCAGAGTTTGGAGGGACAGCTGGATGCCCAGTGGTCCAAGGGTGTGGAGTTGTCCTGGTGGCAGGAGGAGTGGATGGGGTCTGTTCTCAAGGCAAATGTTGTGTTCAGACCTGATAAGCCACTCAGCAACAAAGTGCAAACACCTTGCGAAACCACGGCTGTTTGTACCGTCTCCCTGAGCAATAATTGACCATCTTCTGGGTTTTGAAGACTCTGACATTTCAGGGAAGGATTGGACCTTGCCATCCTTCCGTCCTTTGTATTCCTCCCAGTCCCCGAGACTGTGAGTCACTGATGTTATTTCTGCAGGAGAGATAAAGGTGTAAGAGCTCTACCACTGTGCACAGCTGTAGAATTTTCTGGAGCTTTGTGTAAAAGCAATGGAAAGCTGTAAAGGACCGGGAGGCACTTGGCTGGTCACCTATCTCTGGAAAGGGAAAAGGAGACCCACAAAATGTGGGAGTTTGTGCCTTACATGGATGTAATTGGTGTATTCAGCAAATCGCTCTGTCATCTCTTGGTGATTTTGTGGATATTTGTAATCTCCTCTTTTCCTTGTCCTTGAACAAATATGAGCTTTTAGATCAAATTTTAATTTATTGCCCTTTAACGTGCTTAGAGCAAATGACAAAACATAGTTCACCTTTCCCTTCTACTATTATTTGTTTGTGAATTCTCCTTCCTACCTACAAATACAAAATTATTTTAGTGCGTATATATTACTATGTATGTGAAGGGGTTGCTCATTGTCTCTTTCTTGTTTTTGCCTTAGAATTCAGAAATTCTCTTAGGATGGCCAAATGTTGTCCTTGAGGCAGGATGGGCTGCAGTCACCAAAAAATGATGCTCTGCTCTTTTGTTTCTTTTCCGCATGTGATTTGTAGAACAGAATGAAAAATGAGAAAGTAAATTCCTACTGATGAGCAACAGTGACCAGATTTATTTAACTTCAATGAGTTTATTGGCAGCTGCCTCTGAGGGCAGCTCCCCTTAGCCAAAGAACATAGTGGCCTGCAAAGAAGAGTGGGGGGAAAAGGGCATTTTCTGACATTGTCCAGATAACTGCACACCTCAGCTCCAGGCTGGCTGCAGGGCTTCATTCTCAACAGGTATTTCTTTCGTTTTGGCAATACGTCACTCCTAATATCTGGTCAATCTTGGCAAAAATGTAGTGGAAGAAGCTCAGTCTTGCTGCCTCTGGGAGCAGCAGCAGCAAAGTAAGGCAGGAGAGGGCTCTAAATGCTCTTCAGGTATAAATGCACTGTGCACCTGAGCAGCGCTCACTCTGCAGTAAGGAAACACAAAAAATTATTCTGAGATGGGTTTTTTTTCTTTTGCTTGTCTCCGTCATCTGTTTGATGGGTGTTTTTGCTGTTGACTAGAAATGATGCTAAAGTAAGCAGCAGATGAAGCTCCTGAGATAAACTGAGATACTCTGAAATCAGTCTTTGTTCGTAGAGTTTTTTGGAAAGTTGGGACAGAAAATTAGAATATTTATAGCTGGACTGGTTGGCAAACTCTGCGAGCATTTTAGAAGCACCCTTCAAAGAAAGGATGTGGTAAACTTTAAATTGGTCCTGAGGAAGCTACACAGGACCACCACCAAAGAGAGCATTTAAATTACAGTGTGTCAGGAATAAATGTTTTTGTTTTGTCCCAAGAGCTGAAGCTTGGAAGCATGAAACTCTTCAAAATGAACAGGTCTTGCTCGGTGGGGCTGTACAAACTCGTTAGTTTTGTTTTATTATCTCTGTGTTTTTAAGCTGTGCTGGAATTCCGAGTTTACAGCTCCCAAAGGATCCATCCTGAGCACGTGTAGTGGTTGTGGTGGTGAGTTCCTGTGTGTTACCCTGTGTCCTGAGCATCTCCCACACCTGACTTCAGTTCCTAACTCTCACCTCACCCCTTAAAGCCAATTGATGTTTCCTTAACTTTCCCCTTGTCATATTTTCAATTAAGTGCTTTTCTTTGGTCTTCTTGTGTGCTGCCCCTTCATGCTTTCAAGGCTGCCCCATCCCAGGAAATGCTGAAGGCCAGGTTGGGTGGGATCTGAGCAACCTGGGCTAGTGGGAGGTGTCCCTGCCCACGGCAGAGGGTGGAACAAGATGAGCTTTAAGGTCCCTTCCAACCCAAACCTTTCTGTGATTCCACCATCGTGAAAATTCAGAGCTTCCTTGGAACTCTCCGTTCTTGAAATCCCTTGGTGTGACGTTTCAGCAAGCCTGGCCCTCGGGAAGGCACCAGACTGCCTCGGTACCACCTCCATGGTTCTGGCTACGGGTTTGTCTTCGGACAGAGGCTCCCAAGCCGCTGGCAGTGCAGGGAGCTGTGCCCGCTCTCACGCAGAGGCAGGAGCTCAGGCCCGGTCCCCTCGAGGCTGCTGTGCCTCAGCCAGCAGGCCCTGCCCCTCTGCTGTGCTCTGGTGCTGCCTTGAGTGTGAGCTCTGCTCTGGGATCTCAGCCTGTTGCTGTTCTTTTGCGGTCGCTTAGGTGGAGATCTTCGTCTCTGTTTGGTGCATAACAGGAAATTGGGTCCTGTCACTGGCTGGAGGTTTGGAGGTGTCTGGAAGAAGCAAAGGTGGTGACGGAGATCTTTGGCTTCCCTGGCTCAGGTTCTGGACGTGGGGAACTACCAAAGTGACAGTGACATCCCATGCAGGCACAGGGTTTAACTGCAGCATTTAGTTAATCATAGTCTTTATGATGTTTATTCTTATTCAAAAGGAAGAATAAACCAAGATTAATATTGCAGAGAAAATGTTTCCCTTTACAACAGAATTTTTATTAAGTATTGGGAAAAAACATGGGCTAAACTAATTCTGCTTGCCTGGAGTAACCTGGAAGCTGAAATGAATCTATTATTTCTTGTCTCAGTATGTTAGGAATAAATGGAGGACTGAAAGCAACAAGAGTCCTGCATACAAGCATTTCAAAAGCCTCATGAGGGAGTTTCAGAGGCACATCCTGCTGCAAATTTTGCCTTAAGTGTGTTTGCATCTATTTCAACAGTTGAGTTTTAATGTATGTTAGAGTTCATCTATTAAGCAATGGTTATGCATATTTGTACATGGCAGACAGTGAAATAGGAAGTTTGACAGGTTTGCTGTGACTGATTAAATTCTTTTTCCACTTCCATTAGAGTTTTAAATCGCACCTTGAAAATCTCATCCACACCCTTGATGTGATTTTTAAATGACATTTATAGTGTGTGTATGAAACACAGTAACTTCTGTAAGCTCTGTGTTTAATAATGAGCCTGAAAAAGCACTAGCAGGTAGTCCCCGGGAAATGATAATGAATTTTTCAGCAGAAGCATCTGACGCTGTCAGGCACTGGTGGTGGTGGGTCTACTCACTTTTCTGGATGCATGTGAGCAGCCAACCCTGCTTCAGCAGGATTGTGAAATGGAAAAGACACCTCTTCTCAAAGCCTTTTTGTGGTCACGTATTCCTGGGTCAGCCCTTCTGGCCGCGTTCCTGCAGGAAGCAAAACCAACAAAACAAAGACACCCTTACATAAGTTTACCTGCAACTCCACCCAAAATCAGAGCGAAATCAAAATCTGAGACAAGTGACAGGAAGCTGCAGCACAACCAGAAAGCAGCAAATTCCTGGGGAAGCGCTGGGGAGAAGTTGCCAGGAGTTTTACACAGGCACGGTGACAAAGCCTCATCCTTCGTCAGCTGCTGAAACTGCTGAGTTTTGTACAGAATCTGGTCAGGTATTTGCTTGTGGAAGGGAGGTCTCGCTGAGTAGCTCTGGCAGGAGATCTGCACATCAAAAGTCTGCGTCCTCAGCCTCCCAGAATGGTCTCCCTAAAGGCAGCCTCTCAAGTTTTTGTTTTAATTAGAACATATTCCAGTTGCATCAGAACCCTGTATTTTCAGCTGCTGGAGGCTCCTGGGTGTACAGCAGCAGGGCTTGTTCTCTTTCTCAGTAAAGCCTGGGTGTGCTGGGTCAAAGGCCGTGGTTATATGAGTTTTTTTTAAAACAGAAACTCTCTCTATTATCTCCAAATGACCTATGAAGCAGTTGCTGTGTGCTCCTCACCACAGGATCTTAGTGGTAGAGGATGTCAGGATTTGACTGTTGGTACCAGAACACAAGCTGTAGAATCCAGAGGGAAGAACTGGAAGTATTTTTGAATCTATCTATAATTTACCTTTCCCACTCCCTTCTAAAAACCTACTGGAGATTTTCTAACCGAAACCTGCATTTGATGGGTTCAGAATTAACTCCCGTATATTCAGCTGATTTGGACAAAACTTCTGTTACTGACCCAAAGGTCAGTTGTTCCTGCCCTGTCCCCCAGTAACCTGTCTGAATAAAAGGTAAACCTCTGCTGGCTGTAAAATTTGAAGTGGGAGAAAATGCTGATGTTGTGTTTATTTCCAGTACTTCTAAACTCCTGTTTGGGGAGACAGGCAAACACAGCACTGTGCAAAATGTGCCTAAAGCTACAGTTCTTTCATTTCCCTGCACGGTGCCCATAAGAAGAATTATTAAACATGGTTTTCACAAGGCAGGCATTTGTTTTTTAAATCAGGATTGGAAGATACGCTGGGGCTTAAGAGATTTATGTGCTATTGCCTCTTATAATTGTTTCTGTAAATGGATGTGAGAGTTGAATCACTTAGCATCATTTGCCTGGCTGGAAAAAAAGCAAGGCATTTTAAATTGTGCTTATTTTCATAGCCAGGCAGATGATCTGTTATTCCTGAGAACACCTTGGTGTTAGGGTTTATTACTGCATGTAGATTGCTGTCTTTTCCATGTGAAAGAGAGGAAAAAAAAAATTTACAAGCTGCAGCTCATGCTGTCAAGACTCCAGGACATCTTTGAAAATGTGCATTCTCCATATGTGAGCAAGATTTATTTTCACAAAGGCTATTCCCATCTTCAGATTTTACTAATTTTGTCATCTCAGTTGATTTCACTGGTTCCCATTTACCTGGCACCAGCTGTGAAAATCTGGATCCTGGATGCTGGTACTCCAAAGACAAGAATTTCTCACAGAATTATTCTGTAATCAAAACTCTGTGTGTATACACACACACTCACTATGAAAGTTTGCAACTCTTAGTTTAGCCACTTTATTATCTACTTCCAACCATTTTTCTATATACATGGTATGCTCTTACAAATTAAAGATGCAATTTTACTTCCAACACAGAGTTAAATCTTATTTTAAGGACGCTTAATGCAGTAATTTTTTTTTTTTGCATGTAAAGATAAATAGACATTTTAAATAATATTTGAATTTAGTCACATTTCTCCTTGTAAAAGAGAATTAGTTTGAGATACTGAGAAAAATACATTATTCATAATTTCATGTTAGAAATAAGAAAATTGATATGAGGGTATTCAGCATAGACCATAAAAATCTCATTAGCAGCAGTGTTGTGAAACAACCTAGGAGGAGAAATATATTTAGTCAGACCAGATTATTACATAGTAGTGCCACAGAGTAACCTATGTCCTCCTCATTACTTCGTGGGACCTTAAGATATTGGTTTATTTTATTCATTAGTTTTTCCTCTTGAAACTAATATTGAGTGAACAAAGTTCCATAGTAAGTCCCTCTGCCAAGAGTGGTTTGCAAATTTAAGATATTGAGTAAGTTTTTCTATTTTAGTTTTAGCTCTGCTGTTGTTCTGAACTGAACTGAAGGGGAAAACACTGCCCTGGTGCAGCTGTGAGTCTTGGCAGATTCTTCCCAGTAAAGTTCTGGAAGAAACTTTCCATCCTTGGTCCCAGAGAAAGCAGCTTTTATTGTAAGCAGGTCTGCAATGTTTGAAATGTTTCAGCTGCTCTCCTTGGGGCCTGCAGGTACTTCTCTGGCAGGGAGATAATAAAGACATTAAGATGCAGCTTTACAATACTCCTGCAATCTCTCAGTAAAATAATTAACTGTGGCAGTCGGATACAGGGCAGAAGGTCTGTTTGAAGAATAGGGTGTCACTAATTACTTTTTGTGATTGCCTGTCTGGATAGTGCGATGCAGAGTCAAAAGGCAGTAGTCTGTCACTGAACTGTGTTACTGGCAGGATCCTGGGGTGAAAATCCAGCCCAGGAAGTCTGCAGTAAAATACTCCTTTATTTCCATGAGTCCAAACTTAACACACTTGGGCAAATACGTGCTTTCTTATGCAGCAGTCTGTTGCTCCTGAGCTGATTGCTGGCTAAAACCACAAGACTCAAAACTAATAAAAGGCACTGGTAGGCCTAGGCAGTACCTGGGAGAAGAAAGCTGATATTAAAAGTGTGGTTTCAGTGAACAACCCTGGATTTTCTCAGCTGAGGCCCTTTACCTGGCTCTTCACAGCCATCTAAACCAGTCCATTTTCAACTCATGCTTGCAATATTAGTTTGACATCAGTACTTCCACTAATGTTCCAGTTCCCTAAACTCCCCTGCAAAACGTGCAGTGGTGGTGTCATCCAGGACACCTGTAGTTCAGCAGGAATTGCTCCACTGCTGCCTGAACTGGCTTTAACCTCTCAAAGTGCAGCATTGCATCACAGAGACAACGTCAGCCTCCTAATGAAGTACTAAAAAAAAACCAACTTATTTTTAACTGCACCTTGCTCCAGAGGCTCGTTTTCCAAAACCCAGCAGCCTCCTGGTTTTGCAAAGCACTAAGAGGATGGCCACGAGGTCGTCCAGCACCATGAAAAGCATTTAAAAGACTTCATTTATATAAAAATACCTTCAGAAGTTGCTTATGTCTTCACCTTTATTGTTATTTAAAATATTATTTTTAGCCTACATCAGATAATTGCTATTTCTTTTTTTGCAATAGACTCTGTTTACTCTTAGGTCATTCTACAGTGTGGGGTCCATCCAGAACTGGCTGTTCGTTGGTGTTGCTGGCAAACTCTTGATTCTGTTCTAAAATAAATCCAGCACTCACCAAAATCTAATGTTTAAACACTAGTTTTTCCTCATATGCTGCAGTTTTGACTTTTTTTCCTGTTATTTTTTGTTCTCTCTTTTTTGTTTTTTTGTGTACCTCTTGTAGCTTCTCATAAAAGGTTTTCACATATTGGCCGTTAAGATTAGCAAGAGGCATTGAAGGTAAACATGGTAATGTACATTCATTCTTTAAAAGCCAGGTTATTTTTAAAAGGAAAAATTCCCCAACCTCATTAGGCTAAAGACTGGGACATTTCATTGGGGGAGATGCAGTTTCATTCCAGTGATGTATGGCACTAATTAAATGTGTTGTCTATAGCACAACGGGCATATTATCTATTTTATTATACTGGTAATATCTGGCTTAAATGTTTTGGAGAACCAATTTGAAGACCCAGAAGTATCTAAATGGAAGTTTTTTCAAATGATAGGAGGAGATGCCTCAGAGGTGCAATTGAGGTTTGATTTGCTCTTGTTAACCCCTTCTCTAGGGCTGCAGAAATAGTTTTGACCCAAATGTTCTCTACAGGTCAGGTTGTGCAGGAGCTGCAAATGAGAGAGGAAGGATGATTTTCACTGTTAGAGAAAATTGTATTACACTGTCATTGTCTAAAGACCAGCAGCAGCATCACAGAAGGGGAAAAACTAAAGGTTTTTAAACAAGTGTGTTCTTGGTCTCCAGCAAAGGATCTGAAAAAGCATCAGGTGAGGTTTGGTGCCGTGCTAATGTCAACAAAGAGGGGAAAGTTGAGGAAAATAGGCTGCTGCATTTGTTCCTCAATGCAGCTGCATAAAGAACATCTGATTTCTCAACATCTTAGCCTAGCAACCTTGGTTAAAAAAACAGATAATAACATGTATATATATATATATATACACACACATATAGAGCCAGCTGGAAAATCAGCTGAAATTTGCACACTAAATTCAGAGAAAAGCACATACTGTCTCTTTTGCAGGACGGTCTGGGTCCTCTGAAATATTTTGTACTTATAAATTTTGACAGGTTCTCTTTGTCTCTGAGAGAAACAGAAATACCAGAAACAAAAATACTGTATGCACTAAAAAAGAAAATGGAAAAAGCAAATGAAAAGTTTGGGAGGGTCAAAAGAATTTTCTCCTTCTAGAGAAATCTGTAACTCAGGGGGAATCCACAGGTAGCTGTTTAAGGCTGCTCTGTGCTTCTGGGCAGTCCTGGGAGTATGATCCATTATTAGTACCTTATAAATCTGAGACTTATACTTGAAGCCTTTTTTCTGGAACGTGTAGGCATCAGTCTCATTATTAATTAAATCATCCTTATTTTTAAACAGAGGGAACTATTTTAGGAGTTGGTGGTTTGTTGGGCTTTTTTTTTTTTCTTCATTACTGATTTGCTGTTTGTAGCCTGTTGAAATTTGCATTTAATTGGCAGTGCAATGCAAGGCTGCCTAAACCAAAATAATCATTTAGATAAGCTGTGTCCTCAAAATATTTTTTTCCTTCTGCTAAGAAAGCAATTATTTGAATGGTGCCGTGTTCCTGCCTGCCCACATCCCTTTCAGCAGCTCCTTCAGAGGCACTGCAGACACAGCACAGCAGAACCAGAACAGCTCTTTTGCCATTTTTCATCACTGACAGCGCAGCTAAAGCTTCATGAAAGCTCTGTCTCCAGAAGAGCAGGTGCCTGACAGAGGAGCTGCTCCCGACTGCAAGGGACAGGATTGCCTTCTCAGAGCTGGGGACTTCTATTAGGTTGAAAATTTAATTTGCAGGTGTTTGCTGAGGGATCCTTTGTAGCCCTTCCACTGCTCAGTGGCCATAAAGAAGCCTGCAGTGTAAAGGCAAAAGCAGTGCCTCTGATTGACAACTCCCATCAGCCTTCCTTTTAATTCAGGATGCGCTGTGCTGGAATAGGATTCCTGTCTGTGCTGTTCCTTAAGAGCTGCTGCTTCAGGATGAAGGTCTTGTGTGACTGTCAAGTGGAAGAATTTCTTTTGTGCCAGTATCATCCCAGGTACATTTTATGAGCCGAGGGAGTTAAAAAGCAGAAAGGAGCTGAAGTCATATTCTGCTCTTTGAAAGTGGAAGAGATTTCCCAGCCTTTAAGGAACACATGTCTTGGATCTGGGAGTGGAATCAGACAGAAGAGGGAAGCTCTAGGCTTGCACAGCAAGGGTCCAGTGTGGACCTGGGGCATTTCAGCTACCAGGGTTTACAGAAGTTTTGACATAACTTCAAGGATCATAAATCTATTTTATCCCAAAATGCAGGGTCACAACTGATCCTTGTTTAATCCCATAGGATCACTTTGAAAGAAGTCACTTTGCTGGTACGTTTGGCAGGTCCTTGGGTTTATAATCTTAATGTATGAGCTGTGACAGAGGAAGGGAAAACACTGAAGCAGCACAAATCTGGTGGCAGAAGCACCAGGCTGCTGTTCATGAACGTGAGGCCAGTGTCTCACCCAGCACTTTTCAGGAGCTTTTAGTGTCACTGGAGTTTATATTTTTTTGCCCCATTGAATTATAGAAAAAGCTCTGTAAAATGCTAAATGTCCTTCTCAAGTTGCTGAAGGCACTCAATTCCCACAGACCTCCAGATGAACTAAATAAAAGCTGATGTCTAAGGCAGTTAAACGCACTCAAAATGTTTCCTTCTCTTTGGGGAAGTTGTGAGCACTAAGACAAGTTCTTGTATGAGATATCTAGTCTGGATTTTCTTCTTGTGCTTGCTTCTAATTGCATGTGATTATATATATTTTATATATATATATGGATCTTACAGGTACGTGTAAGCTACAGGAGAAATGATGATCACTGTAAACATGAATAAATGTGGGAAAATCATAGCTGATGTAAAGAGGCTGTTTTTATAGAGGAATTGCTCTTTGTAAATTGCATATTCAACTCTGAGAAGTTTTACATTAATGTGTCATTCATTGATTTTTTTTTTTTCTCCTGAGTCACAGATCTATAACCTAGATGGAAATCTTTCTGTGTTCAGCAGCATTGTTGCATTCTGACTTTTCTGTGTGACTGAGAACATGCAGAATTCCGGGAAGGCAGCCTGTTGTTGGCGGCTGGGGCTTTCTGTTGGCTCCTCGGGGTGACTGATGTCCAGCCTGGATGCAGAGGGTGTCCTTGGGTTTGTGCGTGCACCGCTGTGGATGCTCTGGAGTTCTCTGCTGGGGAATGCTGGTGCTGGATAGCAGCTGTAATGGATAACGTGCACAGAACCGCAGAGATTAGCCCTGACAAGGTATGTGCTTGTCAGGGTTTATAAGATTAGGTTCTCCAGAGGTGACCTCGAGCTGTGGTTAGCACCTGGCAGCTGAAAGCAAAGCAGGCTTCCATTAATGAACCTCGCCGGGCCCTTGTTTCCCTGCTCCTTGAGCTCTAACCCCCAGGGGAATCCTGGGGTGACCCAGGGAATCGTGAGGTGCAGCAGTGCAGGTGCTCAGGAGCACATTCTGGATGGCCTGGTGAGGAGAACTGCAGTGGGATTCCCTGGAGGACAGCTCATCTCACGGTGTTCTCCCTTTGGTTCAACGCCTCCCGCTGCCGCCCTCAGCTTGAGGGGAGAGGCTCTGCAGGAAGGGCTTTCCTCCCCAGGGAGTGTTTCAGGGCTGACTCCTAAGGGTCTGGAGTCGTGTACAAAGTGTCCCCCCTCTGCTGGTGCTGTCTGGGCCCGGTGACAGTGCTGGGCCAGGGGTCACAGGGCAACAGAGCAGCACCTGTGCTTGCCCACCTGTGCTTGCTCTGACAGCATCCGCTCATTCCACACAGCCCTCCAGCTCCTTTCATGCCTAACACCAAATTATCTTCATTTCTTTGAGAGCTGGGTTTTCCCTTTGTACTTCTGCTTCTCTGCCAGTTGTTTACTGTAGTTTCTTCTTCAGTTCAAAGGTCATGTTGTTCATATAAACCATCTTAACACTGATTTCCTAGATTCACTTAGTATTTCCAATTGCTGGTCCTTAAACCCTGGTTGTTTAAATTACCCACTGATTTATTCTCTTCTGCTTAACAGCATGTGATTCATAACTTTTTAAAAAAAATTTTTTGGCTTGGTCCCAAGTAATTATCACCCCCACACTAAATTACAAAAATGTACGTTTTGGAGTTCGTGATTCCAAACTATGTCACCAGCATCAAAAGTCTGTGAGACACCAAGAGTAAGATTGAAATGTGGTTTTAGTTGGACAAAAATAATCTCCCTCCTACAATGTAGATCACAACACAGTTACGGCTGGGGCAGAGACAGAGGAATGCTCCCCGGATTCCTCAGTGTCTGCAACCATAAATGCAAAACAAAAGGCACAAAAATAACCAAACTTGATGTGCACTTAGAGCAAACCCTTCACTGCAGCAGCACAGAACTCAGTGTTTGTGCTAAATGTGCTAAATGACTTGTTCTTAGCTGGAAATGCATTCCTGAAGCCAAGGAAACCTTAGGGGGAGGAAAAAAAACCATATCGGGGGAAAAGTTGTGAACATATTCCAAATAATATGTTAAAGGAACTTTATTTTTTTAAAATTGTTCTGTTCAGTGTCTTTTACTGATAATCCAATCCACCCACTGAAAATACATGGGTGTTGGATGTTTTGCAAGAATTGCTCGAGATAATTCTTTATCAGCAGAAATTGCTCGAGGAGATACATTGTAAAGTCTTCCTTCATTCGTTGATAACTTCAGACATTTAAGAAAGTGAGAAATAAGATTATTTGATAAAATCATTACTCTTTCTCCACTTACAGATTTTAAAGGAATTGATTAATTTTAAAGAAATAAAAAAATCTCTCCTGCAAGATGTCGTTTTTGCAGAATAACCCCCCAAGTATGATTGAAATTGATTTGCCTTGGGATCTGAGGAAATTGTCATTTTTTAGCATGTTTTCAGTTAGCAAAAGCAGTTCACACACTTTTAATCCTTAAGGGATGTTGAAAACAATCATTTTTCATGATGAAGTAGAGTGAATGTGTGGTACTTGCATGTGTAGTAAAGCGAATTTTTATATGCCATTAATTATCAGTTTCTGAAAGTAGATGAGGAATGTTTTAGATGTTTAGATGATCTGTCTGGGATGCACTGGCCCATAGTGCTGGGTATGATTTATCTCCCATCAGCCAGGAAAAAAATCTCTCTTGAAGATTAAAAGTTAGATTTTCCTGTGAACTCTGTGGAAAAAAAATAATAAAAAAAACCCTGCTACATTCCACATTCTTTCTGCAGTGCCCTCCTAAGGTATGACATAAATATTGCTCAGGGTGGCTCTTTGCAGCCATAATTCTTTTTAAATGTTTCACTTGGAGCACACAGATAAACAAGCATCAAAGGAAAGTGATGTTTCAAAGGTGATTAACAAGTAAGAATGGTGCATTTTGCATAGCCAAGAGACTTTCTTCTGTCACCTCGTGCGTGATCTTTGGGACTTTTGGGATCTTTAGCGATTTACCGCATTTTCTTCAGCTCTAAATCCCATTTTTTGGGATTTTGAACAGAACCACGCAAAACCAATATATTTCAGTCAATCACATGTAAATCTTTACTCCACAGCATGTGTTCTCCCTACGATACACGGGGTTATCACCTTCCAAATTTGCTGGAGCCAAGGCTTTGGGATGAGATCAGAAATATTCGTGCAGGTCCGACAAATCAATGCAGCCAGGGGCCCCGAGCACCAGCAGAGTAAACAGTTGGCTCTCATCTTGTGTGCAGCAGTGTCACTTCTTGCTTGGGCACAGTTCCTGCAATTTGTTTTCATTTATGTTGAGCCACTGGAGTCCTTTGTGCTGCCATTAGCACTTTGGAAGCATTAAGGAGCAAAGTGAGATGGATTCAAATCCATACAGGTACGAAATCAAACTAATCTTTTGTGGCTGAAAGTGAAATTCTGCGAAGCTCAGAATTCTTCAAAGTCATTTCTCCAAATTCGTTGTAGAAATCATCAAAGCACTGTTTTTCTGGAAAGGAGAAGTTACTTCTCCTGACTAGACAGTGCATATCACATTCCAAATGCGATCCAGCGCCTGCTCAAACTGAACCCTCATTGATTCTTCAGAGCTCTGTGTGAGAGCAGAATACATTGTCTATAAAATGACTACATAAAATAGCATCTGTGGGAGACCAGGATGTAGCCAGCAAACCTATCGTTTGAAGTTCACCACACAAATCTAATTAAATATCATTTCTTTAAAATAAACAGTTTTTCTTTGGGGTTATCAGGGAAGCCCACACAATTCTCAGTCCTATTTTGCTTTCTGTGCATGCTGTCAAGCCTGGTAAATTTTTTAGCAGCTGTCAAAGTAAATTTATTACCAAAGAGGTCTATGTTCTTGTGCAATCCAGAAGGGAAAAGCCCTGCTGACTCGGTTTTGCTTCAGCTTTTGTCTTTACAACACTAAAAGCCTCATATAGTTAAGATTCATGAGCAGCACTAGTTAAACAAAATTTTTCATCTGCTAAAGTGGAGTGTGTTTGTATGTGAAATATGTCAGTGTTTATATTTAGAAAATAATTTCCTAATAGCTCACTTTTTAACAGGTCTGTTTTAATCATGTTGTGTGCTAAGGATGTAAGTGCTAAACAAATGAAATGGAATTTGAGAGCTGGAGTGGGCACACCACAGTCAGAGCTGCTCTGAAACGAGGGATTTTTTGCTGATGTCTGGCTGAGGCAGCCTGAACGTGGATGAGGGAAGAAAGCTGCCGGATCCATGATTGAGGGGTCTAAGGCTGTGTCCCCACTGCTTTGCAGTGAGATGTCACACCAAATGTTAAAGAAACCTCTTAAAGAACCATATCGAATAATGCACACAATGAATAAAATGAAGGGGAAAAGTTAATGTCTTGCCACGTGTTTAAATTTATTAACTATTCTAAATATACTGGGGGGTTTTTTTGGGTACGAAAATGTGAGCTAAGCTTCATTCATGAACCTGGTGGCTCAGCAGCAGCCAGGGCTGTGCCTTACCTCCCGCTCTCCCTTCTGCTCCAGAAAAGCTGCACTACCTTGTTCTGACGTGCAGCCATCTGGTCCCAGTCTGTGAAGTGAATTCTTCGCTGCTCTGCCAGTCTGGGTCACTGGCAGAGCACTCCTGTGTTGTCACTCTTGAGAAATTAAAGTTCAGGCAGAACCTCCTCACTTGTGAGGAGCAGTCAGAGCTCTGAGTTACAGCCACCAACAGCACGAGGCAGGAGGAAATGAGGGAGGTTTATTTTTCAATTCATTTCTCTGGAAACACGCGCAGCTCTGCTCCCAAAAACCCTCATTTGGATGAGTGTGTTCATGCCTATCAATTTCCACGCAAACCAAAAGGGCCTGGAGTTCCCTTAAATTAAGGCAAATACCTTTTGAGAAACAACAAGAAGCAGACAACCTGCTGCCCCCCTCCAAAAAACCCCACCCTACGTGGAAACTGAGCGTTTTGAACTCCCGAGAGTGAGGTTTCTTTGTCCTTTGGGGAACATAAACAGATCCCCACATGCTGCTCGGCTCCTGAGCAGAGGGGATGGGGAGGGGTGAGCAGTCAAGCATCTCACTTTCAGTACTGTCCTGGGTCCTGGACCTGTCCTGACCTTGGCCGAAGTCCTTTATCATTGTGTGATCCCTCCCAAACAGCTGGATTCCCTTTCTTAGTATTATTTACATTCTATTGTTCAATTTTAGCCATTTACACATGTGAGAACCCAGCCCCTGAATCAGTGTCTCTCTGTGATGATCCTGCCAGGATGACTTGAGGTTTGCCAGTTTAGTTTTACAGCAAAGTTTAATTTAACTCAAAAAAGGTCAATAGGATCAATCTGCCTCAAACAGATTTTTTTTTTTCCTTAGCAGGAGGAATAAATGAATGGGGAGGGGGAAGATTAATTCAACATGAAAAGTTGTATCATTTGCTACCCAAGTCTGCTAATGAGGGTATCATTGTTATCAGTTTTATTATATTTACTACATCAGTTCTTTAAGAAGAATGGATTAATATGGCTTCAGGTTAAATTTTATAGTTGTTACATTTTGGGGGAAATTATTATTTGCATAATATCTGTATTACTTGGTTCTTTGCCTGTGTTTTTCAAATTTGCCTTGTCTTGCATAACTAATATTGCTGATGTGAAAGATTGACCTAAATTTGCTGAAAATATCACCTTGGTGTTCTCTTCAGAACGTTTTCTGTGTTTGCAAAATGTTTAATTTTGTAGGGGATTGTAAGAACAGAAAATTGCCCCTTTTTGCCGTCTCTAAAAGAATTCCAGAGTCCTTAAGAAAAATATTATAATACAGTTTTATAAGGGTCTCAATAGATTTACACTGAATATTTTAATGTTTAACATTTTGATGCAGTAAGGTTGGAATTTGTAAAGACTTCAGCAAGTGGCCCAGCTCTGTTCCTCCTGAAGTCAGTGGAAAACAGTGATTGATTTCAGCAGGAGCAGAGTGAGCCAGCAGCAGGTAATTATGAAAATCATACCCAAGTGGGAGTAGACCTGGGTTAAATATTGAAAAGTGCCTCTCTGGCCGAGGGCTGCACGTGCTACTGATTCTTACTGCGGGTGGATTTCTCGCCTGTAACTCCAAATGCCTCCAGCACAAAGTGTGGAACTGCCCTTTGGGGCTTCGTGGGGCTGGGGTTGCCTCTCAGACTCCTGGGGTCAGGGTCAGGGGGAGACCCGTCCATCAGTGGGGTCGTGGCTGCAGATGTCCCGGTGGTTTAGAGAGCCACACTGGTGGTTATCCACACCCCCTCAGCGGCACTCGCCATGGGGGTGCTGCCCCAGAGGAGGGAGGGTGTCAGGATGATTAGGGCTGCTCCTTTTCACAGTGCGGCAATTTGGGAGCAGAAGGAAAAGCAGCACGTGAAAGCTGATAAAAATACATTTCTGCATCAGCTGGAACTACAGCCTCAAATCTTCTAATCTGCCAGGCTGAAACCTGCAATTTCTTCTCATTCAAAATTCCCAGTGAAGTCATGGGTTTGTTTCAGTTCTTTATCAACTCCACTACCGCTGTCATTGTGGATGCTCATTTCCAAACAGAAATCTGAGCTTCGGGTTCTGGTTGTCATGAAGCCCCTGTACACGGCCTGAGTGGTTTTAGGGGTTAAAATCAGGATCCATAACATTCACTTGAATCTTCTTACACAGGAAGGAGAATGAGAAGGACCAGACATGAATGAGAACCAGCACCTTTCTGGTCTGGGTATGGGGAGTTTGGGGATTTTGTTCATGTAGCTCTCACTGTAAATTTTATTATCTATTCCAGTTTTGCAGCATCTGACTAAAAGCTTCTTTAGTGTTTTCTGTGACCTTGTTATCTCCAGGATCTCTACATGAAACCTGCAGAGCCACTGCTCTCAAGTTTCTCTAAATATTACTGATTTTGCCTCTGTTCTGATTTCAGCCCTTGCCTTACCCCCATTGGTTCCACTGTTGCACCATCAGCAAATTTCATTCCCCTACTTTATGTAATTTGGTTTTGAGTTATTGACATATAAACTGTGCATGTGTTGGGGGTCTTGATCACCCTGCTGGTATTGATCTGGCAGCTCTGTGAATCTCAGATTGCTTCTATGCCAGGTACTTTTTCATGTCAAACTAAGAGAATTTGGAGTGGAAGATGTCTGATATTTTTTCCTCTTAAAAAGCTCAGTTTCTCCTTAAATAAGATGTGTGTTTGTGCAATACCTTTTTTGCCTTAGGCAGTGTTCTTGTGGACATTAGTTCAGTTGCATAATAGGCTTGTAAAATAAATAAAATATTATCTTCACGTATAAAAAATCTGAGGTGAAGCAGCTAAAGCTTTCTAGGATGATGCTGGAAATCTGTGTGCATCGAAGATTTGAACTTTTCATTCAGATCACATTACTTCCTTAATTATAACACCATCTGATCACAGATATCCAGTGTATCAGCCCAGCAGGACTAAATTAAAGAGAGAGTGGTTAATTATTATAGCTTTCCATAAGTATCTACTTTTAATACATTAGATTCCTGCAAATCTTTTGAAATGTGTTTATTTTCACTAAGGTTGTATTTTTAGGAGCTGCATAATGTTACCTTATGGTAACGAGAATCATAATTAGCATCTTTTTGTTAATTACATCATGCAAATGCACTTGACGTAGACAACTGTGGCACTTCCAGGGATGTCAGGTAAAACATCCCCTGATGCTGCATAGGAAGAGCATCAGGTGTTGCTCGGGGACGGGGTGGGCACAGCCTGGTATGGGTTCAGTTGTAATTTTTTGGGGGGGGCAGAATGATGTGAATTGGGATAACTGCTTGAAGTGAAACTGCAGTGGCATTAAAGTGCTCTAAAAAGGATCAGATTTATTTCATGTTTGAAGTGTGGTTGTGAGATTTCCTTAGTGAATTCCAACTCCTTGCAGCCAATGGCAAAAACTTCCTCTTCCTTCAGATGCAACATCATTTTACCTCCTCTCTCTTTCCCTGAGAACACCCAGAATGTTTTCAGTCATCATCATCATCATTCACTAAACATTCTTGTAGTGCCAGTGGGATCAATTTATTGACTACCTTCAGGGAATAGTGTTTTGTCAGTCTGAGATATTATTTAATGTCATAAAACCATCCTTATTATAGATTCTTCTCTCTCCCCTATCTAACAAAATACTACTATCTTTTTTTTTTTCTTTCAGCACACTTCAATCTCTGTATCCTGTTAAGTCTTTGATCACTTCAATACCAAAATATCTTTGTGACAGAATTTTTCCTTCAAGGCCATGTTCTTTTTCTGTGTATGTTATCACATATGTTTAGGAAAACTTCTGTTGCCTGTTGAGCAGAAAGGAGGTACTATGCTTTTGTAAAATCTGAAATGTACATTTATTTACTTGATATTATGCTATTCAATATCCAGGATTTATTGTTCAGCTTTCTGTTTGTTTTACATAGAATAGAGAGGAGGAATTATCCCTGAGAAACCAAGGAGAATGGATGAGGATTTTAAGGGTGAAGGACCCACCACCTTTACAGGCAGCTCAACAAACTTATTTTTAACATGAGCAGAAACTTAATATCAAAGGTTGAAAGGGGACAATGCGTAAGATAGAAGTTTAATAGTAAAACATTCAGAGAAATGCTCGATATATGATGAGTACAGCACCATGACACATATGGAGAAAAAACAGCTTTGTTTTTCCTTGGTTGGATCATCACTGTGGTTTCACCTGAGCCTTAAGGTGACCCCATCAGCTCATGATGTTAAATGAAGAGGAGAGAAATTTGCAATTTTGAATGAAAGTGCAAATTTTTTTCACATTTTTTTTCCTAGAAAGTCTTTATTACCTTCAGCCAATAAGGAGCTATGTACAGAAATCATGTTCCTGATACAGAATTCTATAGAACTGTTGTAAAGAAGTTACAGAAATTATTTTAATCTGTGATATTTTAGGAATTTCTCCCTTTTCCCACTGCAGCAGGGTTTGTTTTTTCCTATGACTGTACCATTTGTACAAACAATTTGTGAACAGGGAAATAGCAAAATTAATCAAATAAATTATTCACAGAGGAATTATTGGTGCAGTTCAAGGATTTCCTTTACACAAAACCAGAATTTGTCAACTCATACGCCTTGTTACAAGAATCAAAACTGTTTTATTTAAAAGAGCTCTTTATAACAAAAGAGAAAAGGAAAATAATTAATCTGACAGAAGTGCAGACTCCGCTGGTTCTCAGCTAGTTTGGGGTATGAGCTTTTAGAAAAACAGAACAACACGCAAAGGTGCACCACTGGAGGATTCCAATTCCATTGTCTCAGTTGTGCCTCTTGAGAATATAGTCATCAAATTTTCAGAAGTGGCTAAATGGTTAGAAATGTTTGTTTCTTAGGGAGGAGAGCTCCTGAAGTAGCTTTGGTGCATTTAAATATAATGATCTCACAGGCTAGCTGGTATTTCCCTGTGGTGCTACACAGTGGTTTTATTCAAGATTTAAGGTAAAAACTTCTTTTTTCTTTTATATAAAAAAGCTTGAAAAAAAAAATCTAGAAAATGTAAGCAGTAATGGTGTTTTAATAAAAATAACATATTAAGAGGCAAATAGACTTTTTGTTTATATTTTAATGTCTTTTAAGATTAAAAGATAATAAAGCGAGAGTATTTTTATGATCATTTTGTTCTTCAAAATTGTACCACATTTGATTCTGGAATTTTGATTAGTTTATTAGCTTGAAAATTAATGAGCTTAGCTATCATAACACGAGGCACAGCCCTCAAAATCAAAAAGCTCAGTTGCCATCCTTTCTTGAGGATATTGGGCATCACATCTGCTACAGTGACACACATTTGCTTTTTCTCACTTTCTCTCACACTAGAGGGTGGGGTTCTCATGTTGAAACCTGTTTGCTCACAGTCCATGGAGAGAGAAAGCCTTTCAGAGGAGGGGAAATGTGAGGTTTATCAATCCTGATGAGTTCCAAAAGGTGAATCCAACAGGTTCCTGAGGGTGAATCAAAAGCACGATTGAGTAGCAAAGCCAATGACATCAGTACAACATTTCGTTTTGGGGGCTGCTCTGAGCCTCACTGCTCCAGAACGCACAGTTTTGGTTTGGTTTTTGGTTTTTTTAATGGTTTGTACGTTCTTAACAGCAAACAGTGACCAGATGTGTTTCTGCATCCTGCCACTCACTTTTGTCACTGTGAAGTATCCTGGCCCTGTAAGATGAGATGGGAATGGGATACGTCCTTGTCCCAAAGCTGATGTGGTATCAAATACTCCAGACATTTCAGTCACAGGATTGTCCTGGAATCACAGGATGGGTTGGAAGGACCTTAAAACTCATCCAGTGCCATTCCTGCCATGGGCAGGGACACTTCCCACTATTCCAGGCTGCTCCAAGCCCTGTCCAACCTGGCCTTGGACACTTCCAGGGATGGGGCAGCCACAGCTTCTCTGGGAAACCTGTGCCCGTGCCTCACCACCCTCACAGGGAGGAATTTCTTCCTGATATCTCAACTAAACCTGCCCTCTTTCAGGTAAATATGTTTGCATTATTGATGCTTCTATAGTGGTTGAACAATTTTGATGATACTTAAGAAGTTCAAGATGAGACTTTTAAAAGTAGAATAATTTAAAGCAGATTAAAGATTGCTAGTTCTGGGAATGAGTTTATTTAGAGGGAATGGACTTGGTGAAATAGATGACAGAACTTGCAGGAGGATAAGGCAAGTTTGGTGCTCCTGGGAGGAAAGAAGCCCCATTAAGTGTAAGAAAGATGCTGCTGATTTGACAGAGGCATGAGAGCAGTTCAGGGGTCTGGCCCCAGCCCCCTGCCCTGGATCAACAGCCCTGGAAGCAGGGCTTAAAACCTGGAGAATTGGTGTGGAGTTAATGTCGGGTCACGAGGCTGTTGGCAGGGACAGGGACTGCGAGCAAGCCCCTCCCGATCTGCGGCCCAGGCCCCCCGTTTGTTTTTCCGGAGGAGGGTGTTTGCTGCACCCAGGATGCGGCGTGGAGCAGCCCCTGCTCTGCGATCTGCACTGATGGAACAGGGTTTGAAAACCACGGGCTGGTTTCTGAATGTGAGGCGGGGAGCTGGATAGAGCTCCGAAGGGGATGGAGCCTGGTAGGTGTGCGGGGAGGAGGGGAGGGATAATGGGAAGTAATGAGCCCCCGCAGGCATCCTGCTGTGTGCAGGAGCTGAAGCGAGGCTGGCACTGATGGAGCCACTGCGTGACAAAATGAGCTGTGGGGATTTCACGAACGAGGAAGTGTTTTCCCATCAAATGTACTTCCCCTCTAAAACAGGCAAAATCAAAAGCCACGATCTCTTTTGTTTGCTGTGCTCTGTAGCTTTGCATTTCCTCAGCAGCTCTCCTGCCTTCAGTTCAACCCAGCAATTACATCTGGGTTCGGCACAGCAAAATCCTGAGGAACCTGAGCCTCTGTATGTGACTTCTGGCTACGAATTAGCATCGTTTCACGAATTATCTTTAAGAATTTGGGGGGATTTTGCTTATCAGCTTTGGAACTTTTGTCTTCTGAAAGAGCTTCTTTTGGGTTTTGCAGTTGAACATGTCTTTACCTCCAGGAACACTGAGAACTGTTAAAGTATGGCTCAAGGAAAAGAAGTATGACATTTGTCAGTGCTCTTTTTTTTTTTTTTTTTTTTTTAAAGGAAAGAAGGTCAAAAAGGACAGAAATTCTGTTTGGGCAAAATCCTAAGTAGTTTTTTAAGGACAGAGATGTTTCTACAACGAAATTATTAATTTAAAAGAAAAAATTATTCCAAAAAACAGCTTTGAAAATCAGTTTTGTCCCATTCCTGGTTACTTTTCTTCAGTGTCAGGAAAAGAGATGGTATTTCATTATGTTGTCTCTCTTACTTCCAGGTGGTTTTGTTTGGTTTTCCTTCATGCTTTCTTCCCTGCTGTTCTCCCCCAACTTAGAACTTCAGGTAGCACTTTTTCCGTCACAAGAATTGTTTCTTAATAGCAGAAGCTGACACTCACATAGCTCTACCACAGCATCTGTGTCATCCACCACAACTCCTGGCTTTTTTTTTTTTCCCTCATATGTTTAACTTGTACATAGCTAGGAATAACTGCCTTTGAAATTTTGTAAATGCCAGGTGTTAATTTGACTGAAGTATCCTTACCCTCTAGAGGGAATTTGTATTTTTGTTATTTCATCTGTTCTTTGTGCTTCGGGGGGGAAGGCATGAAGCCCCTGCAAAGATGATTGCTGGGTAGAAAGTGTGGGTTTCTGTCTGTATCCAGCTGGATCATACACATTAATGGCTGAATGTCTCCTCTGGAAACAGAAAGATGTGTACCTGCCCTCCTGAACTCACTGCTTCCCCTAAGAAACAAACCTGAGCAGTGTTCATTGAGTGGGAAAGTAAAACGTTCTTTGTTTCCTGCTCTGGGCACACTGGTGTCATGTGTTTTGAAAGGATGCTGGTGAAAGGAGATCACAGCATTCCAAATTCATTTGTGAAACTGCCCATCCAAACACTTTGCTAGAAATGAGGTACATACAACTGAATATATCCATTATTCCTGCATTTCAGATTCACTGTTTTCATTGCATTTTTCCCCCTTATTTGATTGGCCCCAATGCATCACCCTTAATTAAAGGGCTTAAAGCTTTTTAAGGTTGCACACAAAAATATATAGAAACACCATTAGTGAAACGTTCCATTTTTATGGACTGCTCTGTGGGACACCCTCAGCTGATCACAAAAGGATTCACAGATGCAGGATGTAACTGTTATATCCAAATCCCCTGCTAATGGATCTTAAATTTGTCTCCAGCACCCAGCACCACCCCTTGTGAGTCCTGAACCCAGGCTTCCCAAAAACACCATATTGCATTTGATGGCTGAGAAGTTCCTGACGGGAGACACTTAATGGCTTTCGTGCCATGCCTCCTTTACTGCATAAAAATGTTTAATTATATAGAAGCATTGCTTTTGGTTCTTCCAGTCTTAATGATGCACATCTGTGGAGGCAGATGACACCTGGGAAAAGAAAGCTGGCACACGAAAGGGCCAACTTGCTCTAGCAAGGAAAGAGCAGCTCTGAGGGTGCAGAGCAGGTTCAGCACTTGCTATTTCTGCTGGAGCTTTTAGCTTCTCTGAAAGCACGGGGTTAGAAGAAATATTATTTGCAGAGGTTTGGATTTTTGGTTTTTTTTTTTTTCCTATAAGTAGAAACACTGCTGGACTTTAGACCACCCTATAAGTGACATTAAAAGAAAAACCGAGCAGATTGTGCCATCTATAAAGGTAAAAGAAACTCTACTTGAATTTATGAGGAATATTGCAAGTGGGATACAGTGGAAAAGGAAGCATGTGGATGTAGAGTAGTCTTCTCACGTGTCTTTGGCACGGACTTTTAGTTTTGGTTTTTTGATTTTTTTTTTTTTAATGGGATCTGTATAGTTCTTTATGAGTGGGTTGGGTTTTTTTTCCTTGGTGGTTGGCTCAGACAATTCTCATCACTGCATTATTAGCAAATGCAGCCATCTCAAGCAATTGTTTGTGGTCCCATATTTTACCATTTGTGGTTTCTAGAGGCTTTAGGTACTTTTCCAAGCCACAGAGGATCCACAAGGCCAAGCTACAGCAATATTGATGCTGGCAGTGCTCCCTTGTCTTTGCACAGTTAGTCCAGCTTGGAGGTGGGCTCTTAGTGCCTTGAAAGTTTTACAAGAAACTTCCTTTTCTTTACTTTCAAAACGTGTCTTTAGTGCATTAAAGACATCAGTTTGAGCTGTCCTTCCTACTGAGATATATGTACATAAATGCCTAAGTTTATAGGCAGCGCATCCTAATTCCTGCTTTACACTTCCGTGTGTTTGTCTTTGCACTCTGTGGCATCTCACTGAGTATCAGTTACTGGGGTCTGTGGGGCATTTGTGTGTGGAGTTCCTTTGAAATCAATATTAATTCAAAATGATTTGAGGAATCACTCTTCTCTGAGTGTATCTTCTCCTGTTTTCAAGATGCTTATACCTGTGTGATCTTTTAGCTTATTAGAGAACTCAAGAGGAAAATGCAGTTGAAACAAAGAGAAAATTCTGCAGTTAGTTCTCTCTCAGTGCTTAATTTCCTGTATTGTTGGGATTTTTTCATTTCATCGGCCGCCTGACAGTTCATGCTCCTGTTAACTTCTCAGGGCCTCTCCTTGCTAAGGGTCAGCTAAACAATCCATGAGGATCAGTCAGCTGACAGCTGCTGCTGGTTTTTAATTGTTCCTATTTATGCCTTGCAATATCAGTTTACAGGCAGCACTCGCGGCTTGTGTTCGTTCTTTTAACAGCAACAGTGTTCTGCAGGGAATTGTAGTTCCAAAGTCCTGGCTCTTTGTGGAAGTTCTTCTTAATCCCTTTCTCCTTTTGCAGTTGTGGAATTTGGTGCTGAGCAATATAAATCCTGCTTGTGTGAGCAAGGGGGGAATCTTCATTTTCTAGAACTTGCACAAAGAAAATGGCTGAAGTAGCTGTAAAGCAAATGCAAACCAGTGTTCCAAACTTTGCTCTGGTCTAAAAAGGTTTTTTAATTGTTTGTACCTTTTAAAAACTGTTTTTGAGACTTTGAAGGAAATGATATTCAAAAAAATACAGAAATATTCTGGCACAATCACTCGCGTTCTGGTTGCTTTATAAAACAAAGTGTGCAGCTGTTCATGTTGTGGATGAGCCTTGCTTTAAACAGCTCAAAAGGAGCTCCTTAGGTGGCAGAAGCTTCCTATGGCTTTGAGCATTGTTTGGAATGTGAAAAGGGGCGTGTTGCTTTCTCATACTAGACCTTCCACTGGCGAGGGAAAATATTCTGTAAGAAATATGCAATTTATAAAGATGACACTCTAGATGTTGTGAAATCGTTTCTTTTTTTTGCTCTCAGTAGAAGCAGTACTTTACCAAAACTTCTGTCGAGGGTTATCCATGTTTATCATCCAGTTCTTCATATTGTTATGAAGTGGAGCTCAAGTCCAGAGACTTTCCGTGAGCCTGGAACATGGTTTGTGCTGCTTGATATCATCCTTAAAGATACCCAGGCTGCCTCTGGCTGTGACAAGGATGGTTTGGAGTGCCTGGGGATCCTGGGTTATCCACATTTCCATGATGCTTCTACAGTGAGAGCTGTTTGTCACATCCATGTTCCCAGTCAGCAGCACAAACCCAGCCTCAGTTTTTCCCGGAAGGGCTGGACAACGTCCCAGGTCTGTCCTTCCTCAAGTACTGAAACCATTTCCCACCAGCTCCAGACTCCAGCTGGCCAAAGGTGCTGCTCTGGCTCCTGGACTCCTGCAGATCCCCAGTGAAGCTGTCACAGGGAATGAAATCCTTTCTTCTTCTCCCAAATTTCTGATAAACTGATGCAGAAGAAGCTTGAAACACCCGAAAGAAGTACTCCATGTGTGATCAATGAATGCAATCCTGTCTTTCAATTTCCTTATGAATGCTGAAGGATAAAAGGAAGAGGGTCTTTTTTTTTTTTTCCCTTTTCTTTCCATAACTGCAATTCTTTGACTTTAGGAAGTGAAGCTCAAACTTATTTTATGCATTGCCTTCGTCATCTGTAGCAGCAGTCATTTAAAATATGCTAGATTTACATCTCATGTAAATGCATGGAAATAGGAGACTAAATCCGGAGCAAGAAACAGAAATTATATTTCTTAGAAATCAATGTGGATAATTTTTTTTCAAAAGAGTTTGACAAAAAGTGATAGTGACATTCTTATCTCAGTAATTTAGCAAGTTATCTTTTCCCTGCCCTCTCTGTGGCAGCAGCCACCTCACTGACTCTCAGGGTGTGATTACACTTGGAGCAGAGCACTGGATTTGGGGCTGTGGGAACTCAACTTCTCCAGAGAGGGGAACGTCACTAGCAGTGTCCCAAAGTTATGGATTGCTGCAAACCAGGGAGTAAAGAATGCATCTTTGGATTTTTTCTTTCGCTTAAGGCCCAGTCTAAGCCCCAGGTGTGGATGGAAAACTCTTATTCCCAAAAAACATCCACGCCCTCTGGTGCCGTTTTCAGTGGCCTTTGGATCAGGCCCAAAATCCCACAGCAAAGGAATTGCAGTTTGGCTGTTCATAAGGATAGTTCCATCCCTACAGCGTTATTCACACAGCAGCCCTCAGCACCTCAGGCGCGGGGCAGCTCTCCAGCTGGTGAAGCTGGGTTTGTGGCTGCAGGGCTCTGGCAGGGGAACACATTTGGATTTGTTTGTAGCAGACCCCTGTGCCCAGCCTGAGACAGATCTTTTTGGTTTAGCCTTAAGTTGAGCAAGAGAATACACTTTCCTCCGTTCATTCTCCTCAGTTTTCAAAACTGATGCACTGGCTTTTGTGAAGCTTCCAACAGGAAGCGGCTGATGGAGCTCTGTGCCATGTTTATTCTTTCCACCAGCTGTTAAACCAGGACTGTAAAGAAACAGCTTAAAAACTTTGTGCAGCCAAGCTTATTTGTAATGCAGGAGTTGGGGGTGTACCTGCAAGCAGTACAGGTGTCTCACCTAATATGTAGATGTGTAGGAGAAAATTCCAGAGACGTAAAATTGTCTTTGCTTGCTATTTGTAGTCTTCTGGCTATCCTGTTTTTTATTCTGGGATCAAGGTAGCCTTCACAGGTGAAATAACAGCCCTCCCTCTAAATCAAATACATTTATATTGTCCATAAAACGAAGGAGAAAGTTGTTCTGCTGGCTGAAGTCTTGAAGGCAGCGAAAACTGTTCTAATTCAGAAGATGCTGGAGTCCTGGTGTGGAACTTGTTTCTCTAGAAATCGACATAAAAGCTCATTGGAAGGAAGAACTTGCTCTTGCTGAGAGAGAAATCAGTTCTGGGTTTTGTCCTAATGTATTGACAGGTGAGAGGAAGGCAGAATAACAGCATGAAGTAGGAAAGGTGTAGAATGTACTGCACACATCAAGGCTTTGGAAGGTTTCCTTCTCACTTTTGAAGATTGTGTCTATTTTAGACCACTTTAAAGTTAATAAATATATTAACTAACATGGTGGGTACGTAAAAAGAGAGATCAGGTAGCTTAATTTTCTCTGTGATTAAGATTTTAAATCTTCACTTTGTAATGTAGTATTGAAGGAACATAACATCAGCAGGGGTTCATGCAGTTTATTTTGGTGAAGAAATAGAACAGAGAATGCAAAATGTCTGTAGAGCACATCCTACTGGGATTAAAACAGAATTCACAGAGACAGAAAACATGGGCTGGGTGGAATCCCAGCAGATGATGATATGGGAACAATTTGGGGATGGAGGTGATAAAGTCATTCATGTTCACCTGTCACTCCACACGTGATGCAAACACCTTGAGGATTTTGTAATGTAATATTTGTGATAACTTCTGTCAGCCACAACAACCTTTTAACAGCAACAAATCTAATTCTGTCCACCTTTTGCAAACAATGGTCCTGTTAAGTTGCTGTGGAATATGGGATTATATCTTCCATGACCTGGCTGAGAATTGCTGCCTTTTGAGGTAACTCTGCCTCCAGCCTGGCAAGGTCTGCGTTTTGGGGCCAAAATGCAAACAGTTGTGTCCCCTGGGGAAATCTGCCTGGTTAGGAAGGATGTGGAGAACTTCCCAGGCTTATGATGCTACAAGAATAATTCATGTAATTTAGAATAACATTGTAACGTACCTCAATAATTGCTGAGGGAGCCATCTAAAACTCCATTGCACGTTAACAGCACTGCTCTGTGAAATAGATGAAACCCTCGCAGAGAAACTCCTGCCTTGGGAGTGAGGAACAGAGTTTCCTCTGAACGCAGTTGGTTCAGGTGCCTGCATCCTGAGTTTCCTTCCTGGAAATGCCTGTACAGCCGGGAAGGGTCCCTTGTGATGTGAAAGTGTCTGTGCTGTTCGGCTGAAATCCTTCGTGTTGTGCAAAGTTTCTGCAACTTGAGACTTTTGTCTGGAAGCTGAGCACCTTCTTGGGGAGGAAGAAGCAAATACCTTCCTCTTGTGAAGAACGTGTCATTGTGTGTCAGATTCCATCCTGCTTTGAAAACTTTGGGCTTGTTTTAGGCTGGCAGCCTTGAAAGGAATAGAAGCCATCCAAGAGAGACAGACAGACTGTTCTGATTTAGGTAAAAAACGTTGTCTTAAAAGTAATTCTCTTATAAAGTGCTCAATCTGTTTTATTGCAGCTTTCATTTGATTATTGTTTAGAACTTAGCATGTAGGTTTATATATATTTTCTGTCCTGATTTTCACAGAAACAGATGGTATATGCCTGCCAATCGATCTGTCCTGAAGTGGGAGAGTAAAACACTTTTATTATAGCAAAAATAATTTAGAAAATTCCTGAGCTCACCCCTTTGTGTACAAAATTGACTTTTGGTGCAAAGCAAGTTTTATCACTTCTTAAACTGGTATTGATCAAGCTATCAAAAATTGTGTTACGGTTTCAGCAGCCCTTCTGGAAACACCTACAAGAATAAGGTTTTCTGTCTAAATTCTAAAATCAATCTCAGTCCTGTGAAATATAATTTTTTAAACCAATTTTAAATTTGGTTACACTCCTTGATCTTCTAGAAGATAAAATGATAACTTGAAGTAGTGTTGTCCTTTTTTGTTTTTAATTTCCTTCTCTGAAAAGAATTAATTTAAATGTTAAAGGTCATTTTTACATACATCCAGGTCTGCTTTAATTCTGGAATTAAAGATTCTGCTTAAAATTCTAGTTATTAAGGAAATTCTTAAAACTAAATTAAGGATTTGCTTAATTTAGAACTTTGAGTAAAATGTTCTTTGTAAACTCTAGATGTAGAAATATATCAGGGTACTGCATATTTTAGAAATGTAATATAACAAATGAAAAATAAAATAACCATCCCAAAAATGTCATAGCTTCAGAAAACTGAATTATTTTATTCTACCTTCAGGTTACAGGAAAAACCCACTATATTACCATTCTAGGAAATAGTGTTAAAGATAATTTTTTTTTTTCATTATTCTTAATGACTTTCTATCTCCACATGTAGATAACCACCCCAGGACTCAAATTTTCATTCCCCAAATTAATTCGTTATCTGGGAAAACTGAATTTTCTCTGGTGAGGGTTTGAGCTCTAAATATGTTCATTGATTTAGAAAACTGCACTTGGGCCTTTCTGCCTTGTTAAGCCAAGAACAGGAGACTGTTTCAGACTGAGGTTTCCCACCAAAAAGATCTTCTGCACCCAGCTGCTTTATCCTTCTCCACCTTTATGGTTCCCTAAGCTTTTCATTCCATCGCATAATGGTAGTGGTAGGAACACTTTGGCATTAAAAAAAAAAACCAAAACAAACAGGATGCCCAAACTGGTGCAATTTTTCCCTAAAAAACTGAGCAGTTGCCACTTGGTTCTGCTTGAGCATCAGGAGCTGGTTTGCAGCATGACCCTTGGGTTTTGGGTGGAAGCATTTGTTCCCAGCACAGATCCAGACTCTGAACACAGGGTCCACATCAGAAAATGGTTTTTTGCAGGAAGTTGTATTGATTTTAGTTTTCAGGTTGTCATCAATTAGTCTCACAAGCTAGTATGAATGAAATAAATGAGGAAAAAAGTGAGGTACAGATCTATATCCTGCAGGAACACCCAGCAGCAGCTGACTTGTTTTCCAGTACAATGGGAATGATAAAATCCTTGCATGTGAGAAAGCAAAGCTCTGGCTTTTTGGAGTGAGAAATCTCACTGCTGAGAAGTATGTATGGTTTTAGTAGAGATTTGGAGAGCTTTTAGGCTTGAATCTCTGAGGTGAGCTCCAGCAAGGCTGATTTCTGACAGAAAAAGTGGGTCTGGGAAGAAGAGAGGTATTAATTACACTTCAAATCTCTGGAGAACTGTTCTCTAAATCTAGATACAGCAATGTAAGAAAAGGCATGAACTGAATGTGTCCTGATTTACAACACTTCAGGTTGTAAAGTTGATTTTTGTTACATTAATGTCATCAGGCAACTTGAAAAAGCAGTGATTTAGATACATTTGGAGCATTGTCATCAGGATTTATTTTTAATGACACAGGGATATCAGCAATGTTATCTTGAAGCAATAGGTTGACACAGTGCTGCTGTTGGTACAATGAGGGGACAGGGGCACACCCAGCCTGTGGTAACCCTTCGTGTGCTGGCAAATCATGATTTTGTTCACGTAAATTTGACAATATTTTGGTATATTCATCGTTAAAGTACCTGTTTCTTGTGATGTTTATTTGCTGTAAACAAGTCTGTGTAAGTAAAAAGATACCTGGGTGAGTGAGTTGCTATTTAGTGATTTTTCCATACAGTTTCATCTGTTTTTCTGCAATTGCTGCTGCTCTGACTTATTTGCAAGGCAGGTGGGGTGGGAATCAACAGAAACACGTTGTGTCTTAATTGTGGAGTTGAAATGTGAATCTGTACTTCCCCAAAACTGGGGGAAACTGAGAGTGTGGTTTTTCTAAAGGACCATTAATGAGTGGTGTGTGGGGAAACACTTGTCCTGCTTTGCTTCAAAAAATGGGGACCCTCTCTGAGGGACCTGTCCTGTGCTGGGCATCCTTCAGAAAAGGCTGAGCCACAGGGGCAAACCCTGAGCTCTTTAACATTAAAAAAAAACCCAAAAAATCTTCTTAGGGTTGGTAAAATTTTATGGTGCAAGAGCTGTAGATAATGACTGTGTAAATATTGGCATAAAGTAACCAGGGCAGTCTTAGCACTTGATTAATGGAGTGAGTAAGCTACTGGGACGTGTTAATGTTCACAGATGGAGCAGGCCTTAAAACAGGAAATGAAATAAATGTTATCCAGATGAAATTAGTGGGGGAATTCACGTAAGAGAATTGTGTAAAAGCAGCGGGGAGCTCGTGTATCCTGCATGGGAATTCCCTCTTATCCCAGAAAGCCAATGCAGACGCCCAGCTCCTCACGTGCCCAGGGATGAGGAGGGAGTTATGCCGGATAGCGCCAGATGGAGATCTGCCCCAGAAGTTTAGTTCGAGGGAAAGACAATTGAACACAAAACCCCACGTTTATTGTTCAGGGGGGAGTGTCTGTGGTTAATGGAGCAGGCACTGCTTCCACCCTGGTGTGAAACTTGATGCAAAAGTCGTGGCCAAAGAACCCAGGGCAGGTCTCCGTGTGTGTCATCAGGGGGTTTGTTCCACTGCATTTACACCAAACGACCTGGAAAACAACTCCCTTGTCCATCTCAGAGTCTTTTCCCAGACGGGTCTGTAAACTCCAGGTTTAGTAAGGGAAATGTGCAAATGTTTGATGAGGGGAACAAATGTCTTCTCTGTTTATTTTCTGCATTAAATTGAATTTGCCGAAGATTTAACAGAGCAAAGCAGCACCTGGTAGTCTAATATTCCAATAATACCATGCAGAGTGGGGGCCCTGCTTAATGACAATGTTTGCCTGTGCTTGATAATTGAGATGAGATAATTTTACTCTGTGCTTTGCTACAGGAGCTCTGTGCTTTGTTAATCACGTCCTCATTATGTTTGGATTGTTATTAAAATAAGGTGTTTGATATAGGGTGTGGCTGACAAGTGGAAGAAGAAGGTTGGTCTGGTAACACATTTGTTCCTGAATTTTGAGCTCTGTGAAATCATTTTGTTTTACAGTGTTCTGCTTTCCATTTCTGAGAAGAGACAGTTATATTTTCCCAAGTTAAATCATCCCTAGTTATAATTATCATAGTACAGGGACTTTTTTTTTCTTTGATTTGAACTATAATTATGACCCTGATCTCTGTTATAACCTCAGGTGGTGTGATGAAAGTAATACATGAAAATATAAAGACTAATAAATTACCTATCAGAAGAGGAGTTCAGATGCAAGGTCTTTGGTGGAATGATTTTATAAAGACAGAGAAGAAAACTATGCCATATATTGAAAATAAAGTGAGAAATCCTATAATTTTGATTTGCATTTGGTCTCATATGTAAAATTTATCATAAATTACACGTGGATTACAGTGTTGCTGACAGTCAGGAGCAATGCTACAAGCAAAGGGACATTGTGAGTGTGCCGACTGTAGAGATGACGCAGTGGGACTTGGTAAATGCTGCAGAGGTAGGTTAAAAAAAAAAAGAACAAATGGAATCTTCAGGTTGACAAATGGCTCCTTCCTGCTGAGGAGGAAGCTTGGCACAGAGCTCAGAAAGTGAGAATGAGCCTCACATTTCTCACATTCTGAGAAGCAAATTCAAGATGATGCAGCTCTTATGAAATGTGCAGGTGTTGTCACTGCCTTATTAGATGGAAAGTTATTTTGCTTCTTTTCCTGAGTCTGCTAATACACCTTCTCAGTTGGTCCCCTCTTCATTTTCTTCTGTTATGAACCTCCACGCAGAAGTTGAATTTTCTGAGAATTGCTTCCTTGACATGAGAATTCCCTGCCTCATTGGGTATTTTCACAACAGTACCCCCACAGCTGAATCATCCAATGTGCAGTGGGTGACCTTTTCCAGCACTTTGGACTGGGGAAAGCACTAGGAGCTGTGGGGGTATCCACCCCGTCCTGGCAGCCCAAATCTGTGTCTGGAAGAGCATCTCTTTAAGGCGCAATTATTGTCTTGTTACTCTTCTGAGGCCTGCCAGTTGTTTTTGTGGTGCAGACTCTCAGTGCCGGGGCACTGCCACAGAGCAGGAGGCCGGCCAGATGCCGGGCAGGCCCCTGAATGTTACGAGTTTCCATCGATTCTTTTAAAGGTTGTACCCTGTTGCACTTCATTGTACCCTATTCACTGCTACCCGTAGCAATAAAGTTGCCTCCTGTCCCAGAGAATGTGGTCATCTAGGTAAGCACAGGGCTGTTCCAGAGTGGTGGGATGTTCATTCACCTCATTTTTAACAACTGTAGTTTTATGGTCTGGTAGCTCCCTTGTTCATCAAAAGGCTCGAGGGCAACGAGATCTGTAACTTTTCTTCCTACAGAGCATTAAGGACAGAATTTACACCTTTGAACTCATCACTCTCAGCCAATATGAAAAATGATTAATGATTGGAATCATCCTCCCTTGTCTCTTCTCTCAGGGATTATTCACATGTAAAATGCTGAAGTCTGTGTTTTACCCAACTGGTCAACTCTAGAAAATCTAATTTTTTTCCAGTTTGCAAACAGTTTAATTATACATACACATAGAACACACAGGTTTGAGTAAAAGAATAATTTTTGTTCAGCATTCATTGCCAAAATAATTTGTCTTCAGGTCAGCTTGGTCAAATTCTGCTCCACAGTGTAATTTTAGCTACAAGTATATGGTTATTAGTGCAGGTGGAATATAGTTGTAAACATCTTGATATTCAGCCACCACCACTGGTAGCTTGATCTGCTGAACCTCTACAGGGTCATTTTACTGTCAGACCTCATAAATGTAATAAAATCTCTTTTTGGGGATGTCCCTGACCTCAGTGTAAAGTAATTAAAATGGAGGAGTGGGATTCCTTCACACCTGGAAAATCAGCCCGTTGCTGAAGGAAGCCCATAACACCACTTCCTTTCGTTCTGCTGATAATTCTATTTATTGAGCTGTGTGTGTTTGATCAAAAAATTACATCAGTGGTCTAATGGAGGCTGAAGGAGAGCCCTGAAAGTGGTGCCTTTCTGGATAACTTTGGAAAATGGTGTTAGAGGATTTTCCTTGAGTTTTTTTCTGTGTGTTTTATTACAGCAGACAGCAGACATGGTTTTATGGTAGAAATCCTTGATCTTGTAACATTTGGCTTTGATTTCTCTTTCCTTCTTTGAATTCTTATAAATAGACATTTAGAAATATATTTTTACCCGTATTTAGTGCCTTAATGTAAATATTATTATTGGGTTTTTTTTATAAGTTTTTATGAACAAAACTTTACTTCCATGCAGATTATGGCATTAAATAATCTTGAAATTCCTACTGATTTCATAGGGTGTTAAGTTCTTAAAGGCTTTCAAAAGTGTTCTCTCGAGTTCTAAACTAGTTTTGGACATCAATAATTAAGCAGTTTGTCAACAAAACTCCCAAAGGAACTTTCCCCTTTAGCCTTTATTAAAATTTAAGTCTCAGATGCTTCAGAGCTCGTGTTTAATTAGGCTCGGCTCCAGATCTGTACATTTACAAGCAAACAATATAACAACAGTTTCTGCTCATGCCCTGGGGAAGGGAAGTGTCAGCAATTTTGGATTCCATCCTGCTAAGTTGCAACCACTGGGGCCTCAAACAGTGTGAAACTGAGATATTCCCTGCACTTGAAATGCGATATTAGTGGATTATTCCTGCGCTTGATTCAAGCAAATTCTTCAGTGCACTGTTCTTGTGGTATTTTTTCAAGATCAGACCTTTAGCATATTAAAGTATTAATCATCAGTAGCAGAGGGATTATCAGGGAGGGGTAGGAAATCAGTTTCTAGCTGCAAATTCTTCTGTTAACGTTTCTGTCTTCAAAAAGCTTTTTAAGCAAACCCAACCAAAACAAATAAGCCATCAAAACCAAAGGAAATCGTGCTCCATTTAGCCAGTTTCTCTGTCCTTAGGTGGGATTACCAGAAAGTGGTGATCTGTCAAGTTCTCCTTTACTCCTGCCCCACCGGCAAGCCCTGAGAAGTGCGGGAAACTGCTCAGTGCTGGAACGCAGCCCTCGAGCAGGGCTGGTACCCGGGGCTGAGCCCCTGGCTCGGGGCTGGATGCTTCCCCAGCCCGGTTGGAGTCACGCACGAAATCCAACACAAACTTGGGGATTCCAATACGGGAAACCGAAGAACAAACCCCAAAGCCTCAGGAGGGCCTACAGTAAATTTCAATTTTTAATTACCATCGTGTTAATGAAGGCAGTGAAGTAATAAAGAATTGTTTCCAAGTCTGATTTAAGGTACTAACCCTGAATTTTTGCAATATCAGTTAACAGCAAGAAGTGAATGCCTTGTCCTTTATAAAGTGCACACACAAGCCTGTTTATATTTTATTCCTGGGTCTGTATTCCAAACCAAACTCCACAGAAATTAGATTCCACCTCTTGCCACAGGGATGTTGTGCATTCCACACCTGAGGGATGGCTTGGTGGCACTCCCTAAATCATAGATGAGCCTGCTCCCGTGAGGAAGGTTTGGATGTCTTGTTGGGAAGCCCTGCAACCTCGGAGGGCCCCAAATGTCCTGGTTTGGGGACGCCAGTGGTGCCGGTGGGTGCAGAAAGTTCTGGGCTTGGGCTGTGCAGGGAAGGAGGTTCTGCCCCAGCCGCTGGCACTCAACACCTGGAGAGGTTTGCAAACAGTGGCAGAGGGAAGGAGGGAAAACCATCCTCACTGTTTATTTACAGATTATGGGAATAATTTATTTTCTTTATAGACTGTTTAAATTTCCATTAAACTTTAGTCCTTTCTCTGAGGTCTGGATTACTATGTACTTACAGGCAGGCCTGCCACAAGGAAGGGAATCTCATTTCTATGGAAATTAAAACCTATCCAGGATTAAAGCAGAAATACAGTTTTGTTTCAAAGACTGTTGCAGGAAATTGTCCTTATTTAAAGCTGTATTCCCAACCTTTTATGTTAATTACATTTTTGGGTGACGACACTATGAACAGGAATTGTATTTTAAAAAAAAGATTGCTATAATGTATTCGATCTGCTATCAGAATTTACTCTCTGGTAATAAAAATTAATCCCTGCCTTTCTCTTCCCCCCTTTTGATATCTACTTTGTATTTTTTGTTGATGGGTCTGAGTTTTTTCTTTATATCCTCTCAATGAAATAATTTGAAAGCAATGAAAGTATGAATCTTTTGCTTATTTTGAAATTATTTCATGAAAAGTTTATTTTCAACTTTGCATGAAGCTGGGAAGCAGTTGAGAGAAGAAAGAGCCAATAAACTCATGTATTTCCACTAAACTTTAAGTTTGAGTGAGAAGAAGAATGCAAATTCAAACTTCCAAAAATATAAAACTGCCTTTCAGTGCTGCCCCTTAGAGTATTGGGACAAAGAGGAGCTGTCCTTTTTTGGGGTTTTTTTCAATCTAGATCTTCTGTTTGAAAACACACACGCTTAAAAATGCTTAAAAAAATTATTGCCATTTCCCTGAGGTCCAAACCTGTACCTCACTCTGAAAGGTCACCAGTGAACTCAAAACTCCTGTGCGTGATTCCCTTTGGAACCACTGCTGCTGGATAATTCAGTGCCCAGGCAATGGCAGGAATGTTCTGCTGTGGAGGCTGCTGCTGCTGCCAACGTTTCTGGTGACCACATCCAGAGGACCTAATGTAAAGCTGCAGCATGGCAGGGCTTGGGAAATCTCCTGTTACAACAGGTTCAGGCTCAAGAAGTGCTGTTCTGGTGCTTCAACCAGTTGTAAATGGAAAAAAAAAGGATAGGAAAAAGCAGATTCCTGGTAATCAGTCTGATGTATTGCTCTGAATCAACTTTTCTTCTAAAAGCTGCAGCCTGCTCTTAAAAAACAATGAATAAACAACATTCAGACAGATTTCTGGAATAGTCCTGTTTTTCAAAATGGTTGTGCTGGTTTGAGCTGGGATAGAGTTAATATGACATGACAGAAACTTTAATAGAAACTTTAATTAAACACACAGAAGACTTCTGGACAGGTGCGCAGGTAGAGCCTCACTCCTGGCACCTGCTTCTGAAACAGTTTTGGGGTTGTGATTAAAGGTCTTGAAGTGGAATAGCTGAGCAGTGACCGTTCTGCTCAGCTTCCTGGAGCTCTGTCCTGAGAAGCTGGCAACCACGGTCAGAGCAAGGCTTCCTTTATGACAAGCTTAGGAGAAAAAGCTGGTTTCTCTGTTATCATCTGCTTGTAACTCCTTTCCAAGACTAAATCTTTATCAAGATTTATTGTTGCTGTCTCAAACAGGAGCAGTTCCTTGGTTGCAAAAACCCCATTCTTATCTTTAGACAGCTGCTGAGGATTCAGTAAATGTGTGTGATAGGTCACGCACGTGTTTAGTGGGAGTTCCTACAACAGTTTGAAAACAAGTTTTGTGTTCCTCTTGCTGCTGAAATATATTTACAAAAGTCTCCTTGAGCTGAGCTGATTTTAAATGTTGACCTTGTAAAACAGCTTCCCATTCCAAATTACTTTTCTCTAGTGAGAGAGAGAGGGGATGTAGAAAATTTATGGGGTATAGGGACTATGAAAAATAAAAAAAATTAAAGCGTAGGGTTTTATTTTAAATATTTCTGTTGTGGAATGGTTCCTGATCTGCCTTATCCCTATGATTTTTTTCATAAACAAATTTATTGCCATATTTAATTAGTCTTCTTGAATCAATTAGGATGAAATGAAAAAGAAAAAAAATTGCTGATTGGATGGAAAAATCCAATAAGGAGATTGACTTACTGTTTGGTTAGGGGTAAAAATAAATGGTATAAATCATACCCAAAGTGGTAAGAACTTCAGGAATATTTCAGTTTGGAGCCCTGGTTTTTCCTCATCAAAACAGACAGCTGAAACATCTCTGCTAATGCCCCTTGAGCATCATGGACTCCCTCACTGACTGAAATTTGGATTAAACCTGTCTTGCAAACAGAGAGGTCTCTTTAACTGTCTGTTACTTCATGATCACCTTCTTTCTCATTGCTGCTGTTATTAAAAATACAATTACATTGTACATATGAACCTTTCTGCGTTCTGGCACCTAAAATGTAGGCTGTGGCAATATAACTGAATTTGTTGCCAGCAGTATCAACGATTTCTTCACTTCTACAAGTGTAGAAGTTTCTGTGGTCAACAGAAAGCATCGTGCCATCCTTTAGCAGCTTGATCACCAACTAAAAGCCATCTTCAGAGACACTGTCTCTCAAAACCAAAATTGGAATTTGGACAAAGTCTTTCTCTTTTTGCACTGTGCCTCTGGTTTCTGCTTTAGGCCTAGAAGAACTTTTCTTTTTCTGTCTATGATGCTTTTGCTTCATCTGGAATTTTGTGGTGAAACTCTGCTGTTTGCTTGTATAAGAAGAATTCTGGGATTTGCCTTTAACCCCAGCCTTGTGCTGGCCAGAAGTGCTCAAGGTTTGAGTCTCAGGCTTGGCTACAACTTCTGCATTGTTGTCATCCACTGTCTCCGAGAAGAGACTTTGCTAAACTTTTCAGCTTTTGTCTTGATTCACCTTGTCCCTGAACATTAGGCAGGTTTAGTAGTAAACAAGGCAAAGATTTACAAGACCAGAGGTCAAGGTTTTGTGGGCAAGGCTGGAAATGGAAGATCACGAGTAAGCCCAACATAAAACACAATCCTGGTTTATATTGACAGTGTTTCTCCCAGCCTGTTCTTGTATCTCTCATCTGGAATTCTGTGCCACAGCCTCTTCATGAGCACTGAGCTTCCAGGTTCACAGAGTCACCTTCCTTCCCGGAGGACTGAATACCTGTTCTCCTGAACTCTCCTCCCTGGCACTGCAGTGGGGCTGGGGGTGAATACAAATGCAAAGCCCTGGATGGCTCAGTGGAGAAAGGTGTCTGGGGCACCCCGTGGTAATTCCCACATCCCTGCTTTGTCGCTGCTCTTCATACCAGAAGGAACAACAAATGCTGCTGGTTCTGTTCCTAAACCTCCCATTTCTGTAGCCTTCATTCCTTGACAGCTTTGTCCTTGCTGCCAGTGGGAGCAGTTTATCACCTCCCCAGGCCTGTGGAGAGCAGTGTTACATTAATATTAAATATTCATATTGTTTAATTCATAGTTATATGTATAGTCTGTGAGGCTCATAATCTTTTTTATGTTACTAACTTTCAGAAGAGCACACATATAAAATATTTGTTAGTGTGGTCTGTAGGTGAAACACATATTTAAGGTCACATTGAAAAAAAAAACCAACCTGCTGGATTTTTTAAATTTAATCATAAAAATTGCAGAATATCTTACAGATTTGTGCTACAGGTTTTTCTGAATTATTGACTTAGAAACTTTAACAAGCTTTAGTTTACCAGCAAAGTAGAAAGAAGTAAGATCAGTATTTGCAAAAGATGGAAGTCTCTAAATTTCGTTTTCCTCTTCATGACACTTAAAATAACTTTGAAAAAACTACATTTTAGGCCAAAGCACTGATGCAAAATGTGACATCAGCAGCTTTGGATTGTGTCCTGGCCCAGCAGAAATGTTTGACAAATTTTCACTGTCTACCAGTTTTCCTTTGAATTCAGCTGGAGCCTCCCTGACAGCGAGCAATGGGTGAAATTCTGGGGCAGCTTAAGCTCATCTAAATTACAGCTGCTCAGTTCATGCCTCGAGTCACAATCTCAGCACGCTCAGGTCTGCCCCTGCTGCCTTCGGGCACTGCTGAGCATGTGGGGAGCTGGTTCTGGGACCTGACTGAGACAGCAAAATAACCCTGCAAAGGGGAGAGATCAGTGCTTAACTCCACCAAGCCCTGAGCACCCCATTACACGCACTGGGACACAGAGAGAAGGGGGACCCAAGCACGGACTTGAGCTGACTTGGAACAGCATAATGTGGGAGGCATGGAAGTGGAAGGCTGTGGACTCGCCGAGTGGTTAATGATGTCTCAGAGAAACCCCACTTGCAGCGGCCTTTCCTGCCACTTTGTTTTGTGACCAGTCGGCGGTGGCAGTGCAGCTGCAGCCCTCACAGGGCAGCTCCACAGGAGGCACCTCCAGCTGCCTTCAAAGCTTAACTGCAGGCTAGAGCTTTGCCTGTGGTAGAAAAAGAAAAGCTGATATTATTGCCATTTCCCTCCGCCTCTGCTCCACTGAATCACGGCCTGGGACGGCAGGAACAGCCTTTCTGGCCAGGCAGAGCTCAGTCTCTGCTAATTCACCCTGCTTATGGGGACTCTGACCTCCCCACACACTTACCCCGTTTACTTTTGAAATGACCAATTTAATCAGGCACACGTACAACACAGGGGTGGGTGTGTGAATAGCTGAATATATGAGAGAGGGAACTTCAGATGTTTTATCTTTCATTAGCTAATAACAGCAGTAATGACCTCAGCAGTACAGGATGTCTTTTGCAAAATTAATAACCACATGAGGGTTAATGGCCCAAGGCGATGAACTCTCTCAGACAATCATTAATCTACCTTGATGATTATCGCTTCATTACTGAACACTGAAACTTCCTTGGTGTGCCAGTAAATGCTTGATTTCAGCCCTCCCCACTGATGTTCACAATGTGCCCTCTTTTCTTTCTTCTGGGCATGCAGGAGAGCAGGAGAAAGCTCTGAGATGCAAATAAATGGAACCGTCGTGAGAGGCATGAAATTCATTTGAATATGAGTTTGGAGAACATGTTTCCCCAATGATTGTCTGTTTTCTACCTACATATTAAACAGAGCTTTAAGGGGTATTTTTTATTTATGTTTTTAAGTAGCTGTAGTCTGGGAAACAATACCATGGCTTATGAAGCAAAGAGTCTCTGAGGTGGTTATGTATATAGACTGTTTAATTGCTTGGGCTGTGCATTTAGATAGTGCCCATTAGCAGAGGCCTTGTTTCCCTTCCCAGGAAGAATAACATCCTGCAGCTGAAAACGTTTCCCATTCATTGCTGCTATTGATCTGAATTTAGACCTGTAAACTCAGTGTGGAGAAATGGAAGCTGAGACATCCGAAAGAAAACTGCATCAGGATATTTACCACAACCAGCCCCTGCCACAGACTGAAATTTTTATGGCATCTTATCCCTGCCTATTTGGAATAGTCTAGTTTTTTTGGAACAATGCCAGTATGTCCAGAAGAAAAGGGATCTCAAAGCATATCTTCTTCCTGGCTGTGGAATATAGAAACTTCCACAATCCCACTTCCAGCCTTTTTTCCTCTTTGTCAGCCTATGACAGCTGTGCACATTAACCTTCAGAACCTTTTTTTTTTTTTTTTCTTGCTGCTTTATCATCTCTGCTGCCGGGATTAGTTTTAGTTGGACAGTGATTAATACAGAGAGGGTGCTGCATAACCCGTTCAGATTTGGGTAGGTAATTAGGACCTCTAACAACTAACTCCAAGTTAGGGACAGCTGCAGTTCATTTGGATTTTGCAGTGGCACAGCCCTGGTACGGAGCTCAGAGATCTGGAATATAGTTTTGCAATTTCTCTGCTTTACTTTGTTAGAAAACATAAAACGTTTATTCTTGTCTGGCTTTGTTTTGTGTTTTCCTTTGTGGAAGGTGGGGAGAGTAGCTGAGTATTATTGATGTAAGGGAACTGCAATCATCAACCCTGATGATTGGAGGTGTTTATTAGAGATGGGAGAGCTCTTTAAAACTCCTCAGGGGCAGACTGATACTACACAAGGGCAGCCTGCCAACATTATGGGAGCTCAAGAAAACACTGACTTGTCTGAATCTCAGACATAAACTGGGGATTGGGAAATGACGCTGGGAAACTTCATAACCTCGGTCTGCAAAGTGTCTTGCCTGAATTCTCTGATAGATGGGGGCAATAGAAACCTTCTTAGCAAGTCCTCATCCACACAGTTTGCCCAGACTGTGAAAGTGATTTCCTACTAAAAAGCAGGAAAAGCAAAGTGTACCAGGAGCTGCAGTGATGACATCAGTACTGGCTATTCCATTCTGCACAGGGCCTTGAGGTGTTGGCAGCCCTTGTGGTCCTTGTTTTCCATGGAGATTGATCCATGCTGGCACCCTGGACCTCCATCATGTGGAAGGATTTGAATGTAAACTTCTGCTAGAATTAAAAATAGAAAAAAATATGGGCTTGACCAGCACTTATATAATTTACTGAGTCTTTGGCAATACAGACAAGTATAATTTTGTTCTACTGACCCCAGTCCTGTGGCTTTATTACAGAAGGCTAGTTAGCCTTCTCATGAAGAGGAGAAAAAGATGTTTAGGACACTTCTGTATCCCTGTAGGATCCACTGATCTTACTCCTAATGGGTGCTCAGCAGCAGAATTGATGGGAGATTTTCCATGCTGTTGTCTCCAGTGGGTACTCACCACGCGTCCAGCAGTTCCAACATCTCATTCCATTGCACAACTAATTTACAGCAAGAGAAATGATAAACAAGGTGATGACTGAATGTAATTTATGGCCCATGTAATGATAGAGCTGTCAAACAATGGATGCAGCTGAATTGGTTTCTGGGTTTGGTGAGTTTTTGTTCTTATCACTTTTGAGCAGACTAAGCCTGTGCTTTCTTTTCTGGTCTGCTGAGTTCGTTAATTGTCCACAGCTGAAAATATATTTTTCAATTGCAAGGTCACCGACCTTCAATCTGAGAACATAGCTGTAGCCAGTTGTAATTAACAGCAGAACTGATGGGAAATTTTGCCTATTGGTCTTGAAACCACCCCCCAGGTAAATGAAAAAAGATGTTTTGACTACTGGTCGATGAAGAAGAGAACTTCAGTTCTCTCTGAAAAACAGCCAGGATGCTACAGAAGTAAATACATTTAAAAAAAGCCAACAAAACTTGTCAAAATGTTTGCTTTTATAAAAGATGCCTTGTCCACAAGCTGGTTGGAAATATGGCCATGTATACTATAAAGAGTAAATCAGAATGAAAATACTGAACAGCTGCTTTTGATAGGATTATTGATAGCATATGCATAATTTTATGATGGATTAAGGAACAAATTTGTAGAGACCTACATGGAATTGCTTTTCCACAAGCATTCAGCTGGTGGGGAAAGGTCAGAGTAGAACTGTATCTCTTCTGTCTGAAAACTCTCAAGCACACTTTTGAAATGGTGGTAAATAAATCATATAAACCAGTGCAATCCACAAGTAAAGAATGGAACAGCTCAGCACACAACTCTGCTTGATAACCAACCAAATGTACAGGGCTTTGTTTAAAATCAGCAGGGTATTGTCAAATTATTATATTATTCTTCATCGCTTCAGGTTGCCAGGGTGTGGGAACGAGGAGGCCTGGGAGGTGGCTCCTGTGTCTCTCTGACCTTCAGTTTTCCCTGCTGTCAAGGGGAAAAAAACACCCAACCAGTCCCCAGAAATGTCATTGCCACGTGCCTGCAGGGCTGCTGCTGACTGTGCAGGAGCAGTTGGCAAACACCACTCCCAGAGCTGAATTGCTGGTCATTAATGCAGGTGTAAAAGAAGAAAATCATTCTCTTGCTTTTATATCTATATCTGGCTCTTGCCAATGTCTCTTTTATTAACTGAGGTGTCTTTGACTCATTTTTCTAAGCTTGGGAACAAGTAGTTGTAGAAGGATTTGAATGTAAACTTCTGCTAGATTAAAAATAGAAAAAAATATGTGCTTGACTAGCACTTAGGTAATTATCTAAGTCTTCGGCAATATAGACAAGAATAATTTTGTTCTACTGACTACAGTCCTGTGGCTTTATTACAGAAGGCTAGTTAGCCTTCTCATGCAGAGGAGAAAAAGATGTCTAAAACACTTTATTCTGACACTTGTAAAGCCTCTGTTATGTAAAAATGTCAGTAGGAGAGAATGTATAGCTTTCTTAAAGAAAAAAGTTGGCAGTTCTTCTGGGTTAATTGCATCGGCTGCAGGGGAAACTGCAGAAAAGGTTTTTCTTGTCGTGCAGTTGGGTTCCAGGGATGGAAGTTGTGCATTCAGTTGATGACTGAATTATTTTGTATAAATTGATGCCTGTCTGTATAAACTGATCACTCTCTGTGCTCTCTGTGTCAGCATGAAAACGGGAAACTTAGGAGAAGAGATAAGAGAGATCTCTTCCCTTAGGAGAAGAGATAAAAAAAGAAACTGAGGCTCTAATAATGGGGAAAGGCTCCTTTACCTGTGGTGGATTTGTCCCTTTGGCCCTACCTGTGCAAGGCTGGGCATCACCGCGATGTAGGAGCATAGGGCAGTGCATTAATGAAATCAAAAGTGATTAATTGTCTACTTTAGTACTGCCTCTTACAGCAAATCTATGATGGTTTTGAAGGACTGGATGCATGTCAAGTTTTGAAGGCTGTCTTTGGTTTTAGAGACTGCTTCTGTGTTGAAGTGAGCGCAGGCTGCAGACCACGTCACAGAGCTGGAATTGGTGAGAGTTCCGTCAGTTATCTGTAGCACGACGTGAATGAACAGGGATCTCTGTGTCTCAACAGGAATAAAACACTGAGAATTTACTGTGTCTTGGCAAGGTTACCTTTATTTTGCTCTTCATCAGACTTCATCAATAAGCTTAATTTTCTGAAATAAATTTTAAAAGGCAAAACCATGTTAGCTTTAAGAATCCCTGCCTCTAGTGGTAAGGTTTTGCATTTGCTTTCCTTCCAGGAGAGACAAAATAATCCCATTTGATGATTTCTTCTGGATGCACAAGGTTTTAGTGCTTTCAGTCCAGTGCAGACAGCTGGTGCAGATTGGGGTTTTTCTCCACGTTGCCCCTCAGTGCCCTGGCACCTCTTGTCCATCCACGCAAGGGTAACTCTTGCTCCGGGGGGCAAAAAGTTCCTCTCTTTTCTCTTAGCAGAGTGTTCCTCTGAAGTTATTCAGGCATGTCAATAACTGTGAGGCTGCTTTAACTTCAGGCTAATTGTCAGGGATGGTTCCATATGTCACATGTCAGGGGAGGAAACAGGAACATTTGTCACCTACTCGGCTTGTGGCAGTGCCTTAGACTTCATTGCTTTGGTTCACCTGGTACTTAGCTCATTAATGCTCTGTTGAATCAATTTGGGCTGCCATGCCCGTGAATGTATCACAAACTAAATCACGATTTCAACAAAAGTATTGATCACCACCTTCTTATTAAAACATATTTTTATGTTTCATGTCTGAGTATGCTGAAATAGCCCTCTCCAATGTTTAGGGTAACTGAGTCCTTGTAATCTTCCATCCCTACCAGTCGTGCTCCAGAAGCATTTAACCGATTTGTACAGACTATTTTTTGTTGTGCTGGACTCTGCTTTATTCATTTGGCTTGAGCTGTACTCTGCTATCTGGAAGATTTGTGCCTTTTCCTGAGCCCTGTCCGTGAACTGAGCACCAGTGCACAGGCTGTCCCAGGAGGGCAGTGACAGGATGTGTCTGTAAACCCCACTGTCAGCGCAGAATTAACAGGGTGAATCTTTTTTGGGCTTTTTGTGTTTTTGGAGGGGTTTTTAAAGAATAGCTATGTAGGTGTTTACAGCTCAAGCCAATGTTCATACTCAATGACCTTGATTTTTCTCTCAAAACTGACACCCTGTGTTTGCTTATTAACACCCCACTTTTGACCTAATTTTTTTCCTTTCCAGCCTGCCTGCTTAGACGACATTAAATACTGACTTAAGGAAATGCTTTAGTGGGGAGTTTTAAAATTAGATTCTGGAACAATCCACCTTTTCAAGTAAACACTTTTTAGTGTACTTGGCTTTTCTGGCTTCCTCCTGCAATAGAAAGATCACACTCTGATTCTCATCTCTCATTCCCCCTTCTCCCCCCTTTTCCTAGCATTAATACTGGCTATCAGAGATGGAAGTTTTATTGAGAAAGGCCTTTTGATGTGTTGCTTTAGCTGATGAGAAAGATGGCAGAAGGTTAAGCAAAACAGATTTGTCTGCGAGCACGTCCTGCCAGACAGTCACAGCACAAAGGAGCAGTGTGTTAAGCTTTGTGTGTGGAGTGATATTGGCAGCATCTTGTTGCAGTGTCCATCTCTCAGGCCATCAGCAGTGCCTGTCACCTCACAGCACGGCCCGGCTTGCACCAAGAAAATCTGGGGGCCATCAGTCACACGGAGGACTTGAACCTGTGTTTGAGTGCTCTGGGCATAGAAATGTATAAAGTGGATCTGAATGGTGTTACCATAAACTCAGTTTATTAAATAGCTGGTCTGAACCATGAGGGTTACGTTGCTCATTTTTGATGTAGTTCCTTTGACAGTGGCCTGATCCATTTGGCTGTAGACTGACTGCATCTCTCACCCTGCAGTCTGTCACACAGGACCTTTTATTTTTTCTTTATTTCAGTGTGGCTGTCAAAATATTTTGGATTCAAATCTGTTAATCATGTGAGTAATCCCCTTAGCTGACAGGGTGAAGAACATTTACTTGAATAAGAGTGAAAAATAATAACTGTGAAGGCTTTTCTCCCATCTAGACAATGCAACAGAGAATCTTCTGGAACAATCATTTAGCAGAACGCAAATGATGGAGTTTAGTCCCAGGAGAAGCTGTCTGAGGTTCTAGTACTCTATGTAAGAAATAAGCTTGAAATTATTTCTTGATTTTTTTTTTTTTGAAGCGGTGTGTACTCCACTTTCATTTATTTTACCTGTTTTTTGGGACTGCTTGGAGTCACAGAACAGGTCTGGCAGGTCAGAAGAGTAAGAACAGAGTGAAATTGTTGAGAATGCAAATAATCAGTCCCTGCCTTGCTGGGAAGGAGTCCCTGCAGAATGTGGTCAGCACTTGCTGTCCAGTGCAAGCATTTGCTGCCACCTCTTCCCTCTCACTGTAGAAAAACGAGCTGCTGCTCACTTTGCTTTTGCTACTACTGAGTCTCCTTCATGAGAATACAAAAGTGTTGAACGACTTAAAGAAAAAAAAAAAAAAAGCTCTAAATACCTCCTTGCCTTAAAATCTGTGAATTGTTAAAGCACAATCTCATCTTCTAAACACATGGAATCGATGATTATTGTTTGAGACGTTGCAGTGAGCTTTTTCTATTCTAAATAAACAGATTTTGACAGACTCATATTTTCATAGCACTAGAAAGATGTAGTTAATAAACTGGTGTAGGCTGAATGGGTACAGAAGCATAATTTATTCTAAGCGAAGATGATTTGGAAGTCAATAACGTGAGATTATGTAGTATAGTACCAGCCAAAGCCCAAATCCATGGGCCACTGTAGCTAAAGGCATCTGGGTTTTCCTGACTTAAAAATGGAAGGTGATTCCTGTTCACAGTTCCCAGTTTGCAGAGACGTGTTACAAGTGCCCATTTTCTGTTTAAGTTTCTATTATGGTTGTACAAGGTTTGTATACCTTCTTTAAATTTCCTGCAGGCGTTAGCAATTATAGATTGTTCTGGTTGGCAAATGGAAAAATTGGTTTCAGTTTTCAACTGAATGGAGTATTTTCAGGTAATTATGAAACAGTGCATTAATAAATGTACTGTTTTATTGAGTGATAGCTAATTTTGAAACTGTGAAACACTCTTCAGTAAAATGGCCACTTTGAGACAAAACAAGGATTGATATTTCAGTGAAGGACTCATTCATCCTCTTTCTGAAATTTATCAGTTTATACTTTTTTTTTTTTCCCTGAAATCATTTTGTTATGAGGTAAACTTGCTACTCATTAGAAAACTTTTCTTTTCAGCTCTGTGTAATTTTGCATTTTACCATTTTGTGGTGGGACTTGTTAGTGAAAGACCTCCTCTTCTGTCCCCTGAATTCAATGCAGCTTGAAACTCTTCTGCTTTCTATAATTGTAACTTGCAGGAAGAAAATAGAATTAGCTAAAAATATTTGGAGGTTTTATTTAATAAAACTTCAATAAACACAGGAGTAGGTAAAACTAGAACAGGCAGCTGTGAAGAGATGGGAACCTGTATAAAATTTTAAGACTAGGTCCCAACACTCAGCTCAGTAAATTTTAGGCATTCTGGAAATTTTTATGACTTTTCTCCCCATGAGCCCTACTTTTCCTCCCAAAATTAAATTAGGTACCATTTTCAAACATGCAGAGTTTACTTGTTTCTTTGCTGCCTGAAAAAACTGTTATTTTCTGGAGACATTTAGGAAAAAAAAAGAAAGGCATGGTGTCCTTACTGCAGAAGTTGATAAAGAGATGTTTCAAATTATCCTGAGTTTAGATCAGAAAGAGCAGGTGACATGACAGCGTAATAACACAGAGTATCATTGTGCACCAGCAATCTGATCTAATTATCTTGTTATGTCATGATGGATTTTGTATTAGTGAAGCTTCACTAGCACACTGACATGGCTCTGGGAAGGCGTCTGGAGAAAAAAAATCTATGGAAATAATCAAAAAGCTGCTTGTGCTACTTATGTACGAGTGCACATATTAATCACAAACTGAAGAGAAGGGAAAGAGAACATGATTCAAGTCTGCTCAAGGGGCTGGAACAGCTCTTGGAGACTGCAATGGGAGAGTTTAAGTTCACGGTGCTCTCTAAACTGATCTCAGTCTCTGGGCAGCCACCAAGCAGTCAGTCTGTCCTCCTGAGCTGTGTCATTCCTGGTACACCTTCATACACACAGATTTTTGGTTTTTGTTTTGTTGGGTTTTCTTGTTTTGTTGGTCTGTTTTTTTTTTTTTTTTCAGGAAATATTGATTCATCTAAACAAAATCAGATATTCTCTGGTGCAACACTAAAATTGTGTACCTGATGTTCTCCAGTGAATAAAAATTTGATGCTATCATAGGCTAGAAAAATCAATCAGGTATGCCTATTTTCCTTCACTGAAACTCAAATTATTGGTGTGGAAAATGACTGCAAATGGTCTGTGTGTTGGAGGAGTTTAGACTGGGAGATCTCTTTGGCTTAAGAATGTATCACATATTTTTTCCCTGGCAGAGAATTTTATTAAATGAGTTGTAGGAGATAGTTTATAGCTTCAGAGTGGGACTGCAAGTTATTGTCAGGCTATGTCACAGTCACAGAAACACTGAGAAAGGAGACTTTTCTGGCTTGTGGGTTTTGTGGGGGATCTTTTTTCTTGTTTGGTTATCGATTCAAGGCTATTATCTTGGATGATGATATCTGGAGTTTCACTGCGTGAATATCTAAAAGGCACGTTTAAGTTACTTGGGGGAAATTACTGAGACAATTATGGGATTGTAATATAAAGTACCATAATTACACTTTAATGCTTCTTATCGATTGTTGGGCTTTGCACTTTGCCGTGGCATAAAACACTGAACACGTTTCTTGGCCCACCCAGAAACTTAATGCTTTAATATCCATTTTTACAGAGACAGTTTTTCAAACTTAGCAAATAGTAACTTCTGAGATGAAAAATGTGTATTATATTTGTATGGCTTTATACTGAGAGTTGGCTTAGAATGGATATTAGGAAGGAATCCTTCCCTGCGAGGGTGGGGAGGCCCTGGCACAGGGTGCCCACAGAAGCTGTGGCTGCCCCATCCCTGGAAGTGTCCAAGGCCAGGCTGGACGGGGCTTGGAGCACCCTGGGACAGTGGGAGGTGTCCCTGCCCATGGCAGGGGGTGGGACTGGATGATCGCGAAGGTCCCTCCCAACCCAAACCATTCTATAATTCTGTGATGATTCTATGAATACACACGTGTGTGTACATATATATTTAGGATGATTTGAAAGTCACGTGTCAGTATCTCATCTGTCAAGTTTCTTCTCCATCTTTGAGGGCACCAGAGTAATGCTACTGCAAGGGGCAGACTTGTTCAGACATGTGCACAAGGAAGGAATAAAACTTGCCAGTTGGAAGGCGATGGTGGTGACACACTAACTTTCTGAGGCTAGAACAAGGCCCTGTGTTATCTCCCCAAACTGTCAAAAGGTGGAGAGGGGACCTGCTCTTCATGGCAGAAATATTTTCTTGGGGTTTCAAAATATCAGCTGGATCAGCTCCTTGGGGCTGCAGGCACAGGCAGATTTTGAACAGCTCTCCATAAACCAACAAGAGGACATTCAAGGAGCTGTTTTAACTATTTCCAGGTAATGTGTGAAATAAATTCTACAACAAATGCAGGCAAAAAGATTTTGGCTTTTTAACTTCATTATTCTCCATCTGTATCTCTTGCACCTATTTCAAAGACTTCCTGAATAAGGTTCTCACTGTAGTAATTAAGCAAAGAGCAATGTTCTATCACTGCAGAAATTCCTTAGCACCCTGTGTTTCCAGTGGCTGTGGATGCTGTTTGTCTGCCTCTCCCCAAGCTGCCACTTCCAAGCATGCTCTCCTTGGACAGCAATGGCTTGTGAGGCAGCTAAAATGAGGTACAGCTTTACCCCCAGTCCCACATGCAGGAATTTCGTTTCCTCTTGTTCCAGGTATTGGGGAGTGTTCATTTACCTCGTTTTGCTCCCTCAGCTCTCTGCCTGACCCTCCCCTTTGCTCTGGTACCTCCAAGCACTTGGTAATGCCCAAGTGCCATCTCACAGATGACATTGTCCCCTCACTGGTGCCATTCCTGCTGTTGTCTTTATGGTTTGACAGCAAAGGTGACCAATTTCACGTTCTTTGTTTACAGCAGTTTGGACGGTGAAAGTTCTTGCACGCGAGGGTGTCTCAGCCTTGTTGTTAGTCCATGATCATTTTTATCTATGAAATTATGAGAAACATGAGAAAAAAGCTCTCAGGCCCCTCCTGACAGGCACAAGCAAGGTCTGAAGGTTTCCTTTCCCCTCACGAGCTCGGTTGTTTCCCACCAGCTGCCTCGAGGCCTCAGGAGGCTCCTGTGACACTTGGATTAAGCTCTGCAATAACAATATTGACTGAATTGTCTTCCTGGTCAAAGCAGCAAGGCTGTCCTGTTCTGTAAATACTGTATCACCGTGTTGTTATTATCTTACATTTTAAACCCTTCTGATGTAAAGTGGATTTGTGTTTCACTTGCATATTGGGCACACGGGGCCTTTTCTTTATCTGAGTGTAGGCTGCCAGATGCTCTTTCCTCTGTGCCATGTTCACCTTCCTGTGGAGGTAACTGGGATCATGCTGCCATCTCATGGCAGGCCACAGTTTAATTAGAAATGACAAACAGGACGGGACAAATTGGTATTGTTATGTAAATTGACGAAGATAAGTAAAACCAATAATGATTCATCCTGTGTTTTAAAACTAAGAACATTCACTGCTTTCCATGGAACACGTAATGAGGCTGCAAGTGGCAGAATTGTGGTCGAACCTGCTGTGTGTCCTTCTACTTGTACAATTTTTTGTGCTTTTAGAAAAATAAAGGACCTTGACTACTCAGTATTAATATTAAAGATGTCTGGGATATTGCAGCAAATCCCACTGAACATTGCTATCAGTACAGCTCACTCCCCAGGAAAATGTCTTTCTTTGCTTTCAGCAGCAGATTTTAGTACACATGGTAGAGAAAACCATAATTAGATCTATTAAGGTGACTTGTTACAGAGCACAAATGTCTGAACACTTGAGAGAAAAAGGAAACATTTTTTCTTTCTCTTCTGAGGGTAGATAACGCTGTGTCTTTCAATTCTTATTTAAGAATTCTCGGTCTGTGAGTCTGTTCAACCATCTGACATTTAGTGTTCAGCTGGGATTTTAGCCTGCACCCAGCTCTAGGATATCTACCTGCCATCATGATAGATTACTTCTGGAAATCGTGATCCCTCAGAGCCTTCAGTTATCACCAAGGGTATTTTGGCACAGGACCCAAGGGGGAGAAAAGGTGTTTTTGTAGTCCGTGTTTTGCTTTTGAGATGTTTATTTCAAGGCAGTGATTTGGCCACGTGTTCCTAATGGCAGTGTTCAGCAGAGCTGGAATCTGGGGCATCACTTCCAGCAGCAGCCACAGGTGGGATAACTGCAGTCTCTGAAAGTGTCTACCCAGCTCCCTTTTTGTTTTTGGGATGTGGTGCCAGCCATAGGGGAAGCCTTTCTGCTTTTTCCATCTCACATTTGTGGGATTTTGATCTCCCAGATGATAAAATCTTGACCACTAATTGGGCTCCCAGGTAACAGGGTGAGAGAAAATGGCCTAAAGTTGTGCCACAGTATGTTTAGACTGGATATTAGGATTTTTTTTTCATGGGAAGGGTTGTAAAGCAGTGGAACAGACTGCACAGGAAAGTAGAGGAGAGGCCCTGGANTCAAAGGCCCTGGAAGTGTTCAAAAACTGTGTGAATATGGCACTTGAGGACATGGTTTAATGAGGAATATGGTGCTGGGTTGATGGTTGGGCTTGATGATCCTAAAGGTCTTTTCCAACCTCTGTGATTCTATAATTATCTGTAGTGTGTATCAACTGACCAGAGAGAGGAAGAGAGAATGACTTGTGTTTCATAGTGGTCATTTTTATACATTTGTTTGGTATAATGCACATCTGAGTTTCCATTCTCCTTAAAGAGATAATGGATGGATTTTGAAATGTCTAAAGTTGCATAAATTAAAAACTGAAAAACCTCCTTAACCTTCCTGCAGTTTAAAGTCTGAATGTATTGCCCAGAAAGGCAGAAAACAACCTTTGTGTAGTCTTTTAGTCAAGCATTTTACCCTCCCTACCAATATAAATTCAGCCTCTGATACGTTTGCAGTCCAGAGTGTATTTTCTGAAAAGGGTGTTCACCACTCCCAGCAGTTTGTAGCTATGTATTAACACTTGCAATTCCAGGCTGAGCCACTCTGATTTGCACCTACCACCCGGCTTCCATGCTGCATCTTTATCTGTGGATTCAGTGCTGTCTGGCAAAGGAAGCTCAGGAACAGCATGAATTTGCTCTTGTTGGCAGGTGAGGACCTGGCGTGCTCCTTCAGGTGAATATTGTGGATAGAAGAGGGTTTCTGGTGCTGAAGTCCTCTGCAATCTCTAGAATTGTCTCTGTTGCTTCATCTCCAAAAGAACAAAGCATGGCAGGGGTTTTTGCCTGTGGTATGAGTGGGAAGTCTTGTTTATAAGATGGCCTTGCTCTGGCCACGGCCATTCAGTGAATAAATTGGAAGCAGAACTTCTAGCCTTCCAAATCACACATCTGTGCAGTTCTTTCTGTGTTGTTTTAGTGCAAAGAGCAGGGAAAAAATGTTAACTCACTATAATTTTTTTCTTCTCAGCCATCTTCAGGCTTTGAGGATTTCTCTGGGCTAGTTCAGGTCCTTTACACAGAGCAAACAGAGGAGGATGTCACTCCCCACAGAGCTTTCTGAGCTGGATGCTTATGTTGAGATCAAGAGAATGCTTGGCAGGCTGAGATTGCATTACTGAATCCAATCCATGAAATAAATTTTAAACCCCTCTGAATTTTGACAACTTAAGTCTAAAAGGCACAGGGTTTTTTTTTTACCTAAACACCAACTCTGTCAAAATCCAAGACTCTGCCACCTGTTAATAAAAGACTGGTGGGAATTGACTTTTATCTTTTATATTTATCCAGTCAATTGGATTACAAGCAGTGACATAACCCAAAGCAAAACATAACCCAAGTGCTGCCTGTCACCCTAAGCCTTGCCATGGGTGTTCTTGATTTCTCCCAAAATGCTTACAGTAAAAGTACCAGCCCCTTTTCTAACTCCCTCAAAATGAAAAGTTACAGCTCTGAAAGCCTGAAGATGACTTGTATGTGTTTGGTATCTGTGGTTGTTTTCATTACTGCTTTATTTGCTTTGCTTTACTCAGAAATTTGTGTCTTTGTAGTTGTCTGGTAACTCTCCTATTTCTGGACAGGCTCAGAGAAAACAACATTATTCAAAAGAAGAGTGAAATTTTTGGTGATCCAATTGAATGAACAGTTGCAAAGCACAAGAATAAGAAAAACAATGAAGTCTTTCTTTTGGATGTTCTTGCTTTCCTTAAGAGCCTGGTGACATGCTGTCTGTCAGTCTAGGATTGACTGATTCAGTTTTTCTCCTTAAATTTTTCTTCTCCTTTTGTTCGTCATGGTATTCTTCTTTCCTCTCATGTTTCTACTCTTATTCCCAGTCTGGCACAGGCTGCCACGTAGTTCAAAAGTTATAAACAAGTTTTACCCTCCCCTTTCTTGTGCAGAACCTCAGTTTTAAAACTGTGTTCATCCCTTGGCACCTAAATGTCCTCTTCACATTCTAGTATTTTCTGAAAAGCACATCATAAATGGCATTTTCTGAATGAACATGCACGATTTTTATCATCTTTCAATGACTTTTAATTCTGCTCAGAGGTCACAATGACGTTATTTCATACAGAGTGGACTCAGTGTGGACAGTAGTTGTTCTAAACAGCTTTTCCTTACCACGAGCCCCTTTTTATCAATTTTAGGGGATTGCCCTCCAACAGCCAGTCAATGTTCCTGCAACTTCACTTAGTCTTTTTATACTTTCCACAACAAAAATTGTGAGAGGTTTTTCGTGAGAGCTGAGGAGAAAGCATTGCAGGAGGTGGTGCTTGTTCCCCCAGGACGCTGCCGTTGTGAATAAATGATTGAGGTGCATTTCCACATCATACTTTGTCTTTCTGTTAGACACTTAGAGAAAATCCGTTCAGATTCTGATTGAATGAAGATGTGGGCATTTCCCAGTCCAGCTGGAGGGCTGAGGGGCAGGAGCAGTTAATGGCTGTGCTGTCAGGGTTGTTGGCTCTGTTGTATCCCAGGCTCCCGAGGCCTGGCCTGGCGCTGTAATTGCGGATCAGACGTGGGAGATCAGAGATTGCAGGAGATTCATGGACTTCACTGCTGCACGATTATCCACAGTGATTCAGCACGTCCCAGGAAGGACCTGTGCATCAATCCTTTTAATAGATGCCAGCTCTTTCTCTGCTTGGTCTAACAAAAAAAAAAAAAAATTTAAAAAAGGAGAATAAATTAGTACTGGGAGGCTTTTTTTTTTATGCTGAGACATTCTGGAACTGGGTTACCCTGTGTATGGATCACAGTGTTGTTAGGATAGCTCCAAGTTTTCTTTCAACAGCTGACATCAGTGGAATATTCCAGATGGCAGGAGTGGCAGTGCAGTGGCAGAGGAACAGTGCACACCAGGATGGGTCTTCACCCCAGTCCCTCCACACTTTTGTTGGACCTGACACCCTCCTGGCCAAACATAATAAACTGGCTCATAACCCTCCACCTCATCTAATGCATATCATTTTTAGTCTATTTGGTCTTAAGTGGGAATTTGAGAATTCTGGTGAGCCTGAGGTGCTCAGCACCTCTGAGAGCTGGAAGCCAAAGCTCTGTGGGAAAGTGGTAATAAGGAATTTTTAAAAAGGAAGACAGATGTAACTTCTCTGTGCAGCATTTTTATAAGGGATATAATTCATCCTATTAGAACATAAGGCTTTTAAGAGTTCTGTAGCTGCACATAACATTTGAAAAAATTGGATAAATGCTGTCATTATTATATCTCTGACACTTTCAGTTTCTTTGTGTGAGAAAGACTATACAGAAATAAATGGAATACAATTCAGTTTACTCTTTTCCATTCTTAAGGGACTGTTTTGTCCTGCTTAGAAAATGGATGTGTAACAGAATTACTAAAATGAATAGCGGCCAAGATGTGGGGTATTGTAAAAATGTGGGGAAAATGGGAACTTGTTTTAAATATTGGTTTTATCCACAGGACTGACTCTTACTGCTTTCTAAAGTGGTCTGTTTTATTTTGTGAGCCATTGTTCTGATCTTCACTGATGTTAAGTCTGGGGAAGACTTTTCTTTTTTAGGGCTAAGGAACATGCTGTGAACAAAGCTGTCACAAGATGGTTTTTCACATGGTATTGAAATGATTTGGAAAACCATGGGTGTAGAGATCTCTTCCCATTTTTTTTTAATTTTTTTTTTAAATTTAACTTTATTTTGTTGCAGTCCTGGCTCTAAGGTTAGATATGGGAAACAGAGGTTGACCTGATGGCAGCCCATGACCAAACTCTTACTGATTTCATTATGGCAGTGATTTCAACTGAGACATTACTGTAAAATCTCTGAGTTCTTCTCTTTCCTGCTGACCTTGGCTGGACCTTTTTTGATGTTTTGAGGACTGATTTGTGTGTTCTCGAGTATGCACCACAGCACAGGATATTAGAGCGTGCTGTAGTTGAAAATCACCTTCCCTAAGTAGAGGATGAAAAGCTATTAGTAAACAAAACGAGCTTTAAAATTTTATGAAGTATTAGATAAAAGACTTGAAAGTTGACCAAAAAAAAAAAACGGGCTGAGATGCTACGAGTCTTCCTCCTTCACCTTCCCTCAGTGGAGGAGTGTTTGTAGTGTCAGCTCCTTCCTGGGTGCAGGATGGAGCAAGAGAGGACTGCAGAGCAGCTTTTAGGTGTGCTGCCATCAAGGCAAATAATGACTTGATAGCTTTTCAAGACTCATGGGTTGCAGTTTTTTAGTTAAGTGTATATTCACGTCAGGCTAATGGCATGAGGATACCAGCTGTGTGCAGATACTTCCAGTGACTTCAGTACCAGCTGGGGGAATAGAAAATGTAGTGGTTTTACTTCTTATCTTGCCCATTTCCTGCAATTTTTTATAGTGAAAACAAGCCTGCCTGAGGCCAGCTTGCAGCTGCATGTAATGGTGAAGGGGAGGGGAGATGCTGGTAATTTACCCACACTTGGCATTGTTCAGATTCTGTCCTGACCTCCTGCAATATCTATCAGACAAATTATTCCTTTTCTGGAGCAACATGTAGTGAGAGGGCTCAGTGTTGTTGCACTCACAACCTGAGTTTTCACGGTGCCTGACTCTGCTTCTGGTAGCACCCTCTTGTCTGTGTCAGAGTTTGCTCTTGCAGTCCTCACATTTCCAACCTCCTCTCCCTAATGTCTGTTTTGTTAAATTTATTGAAGGAAATAACCATTTATCTCACTCTCCTTTGGAATTATTTAATTTAACTTACTAAAGTGTGAAAGACTCTGGTTCATTTGTGGTGGACCAGTGATCCCAGTTCAGGTCGTTAATGAAATTGTCTCTGTGGCTTGGGCAAGAGAGTCAGATGAGTAAATCTGCAGAGTTTCAATGAATTCTTAACTTAGTACCAAGTTTACCACAAATAAAGTATTAACCTGTCAGTGTCTAGTCACCCCCAGTGTGAGCTTCCTCAGTTTCATGCAGTCATATTTGGGAAAATCTAGCAAGTCACTGCCATATTTTTTAAGGCTCTGAAGTCTTCCAACAGACTCAAAGCAGGCTCTTCTCTTCTAATCCACTTTTCTCCTGTAAGAACAATAAGCTTGTGGTGTTTCTTCTCTTTTACCTTTAAAGGAAAAATTGCTGAGATGTATGTATTGGGAATCAGTTATCCACCAACTTTTGCTGATGGTGCAACCTACAAATGCCAACAATTAGTCCTAAATTTTCTCTTTCCCCTGACACTACTGTCCTATAAATTTTGATCATAAATTCTGAATAAACACTACTAAAATCCCCTTGATAATAAGCGGGATTAATAGCACCAAGACCCAAATTACTCATGTGTGCTTTATAAATGAACAAAAAGGTGAAAGATAGCTAAAAACTGCTTATTTGTGCAGTGGGGCTGGGTCTCTACTGCTTCACTTATCCTGCCGTATATACTAGCATAGTGTTGTAATGTAAAACTGAATGTTCTATTTTCCAGTAGCTCCATTTGTTAATTAATATCAGGGCCCCTTTGTGTGGATGATTCAAGGGGAGCAGCCCAAATTACAAAGGGCTTTAGTTGAACAGGAAAAGAACTCGTAAGCAGAGACATGAAGACAGATTTCATCACGGCCGCCTGTCAGATCGATGACAGAGCTGTGGGGAAAGCCTGTTCTGCTGCTCTCTCTGAGGGGGGCTCAAGGTACAAAACTTTGTCACCTTTGGGCTTTTGGAAGGAGTTGTGCAGAGTCGTGTTGAACAGCAAGCTTTAAAATTTCTACAGGAAAGAGCTTCTACAAAGTTGTCTATTTTAGAGGAGCCTTTCAGAACTGGATCCAATTGAGCACTGCTCGGTCAATCTTCACTCTCAGTTTCTTTCAGACCATCTTACAGAGGCCTCACAGACATTCATTTCTCTGAGAAGTTATTTTAGACATTCTTCAGTCAGAACATTAAGTGTCCTCATTCCATCCAGAAAAGAATTTAGGAAGGTCTTTTTTTAATGATATATGGAAGTAAAATACTTTCTCCAAATTTTTTTTTTTTTTTTAAATGAATGTAGCATTACCTAAATGCTGAGGTTTTTTTCTGTTTGACCAAGTAGACAGAAACTTTGCAATTGCTACTCTAAGGGTAATAATGTACTATTCAAATCTTGGCTTTATTAAAAAAAAAAAAAAGCAAAACAAAGACCTAAACAAGTTTCCCCAAATCAAATGCCTTGAGGAATGATTCCCCACTACAAATAGCTTCTATGATATGCTGGGTTGAAGAAAGATAATGTAGGGGAAAATAACTTCCCAATGTAGCTTCCTTTGTGGATTCCTCTCCTGCCATTTTAAAGATACCCTTGGCCATATTTTCAGCTGATATAAATGCTGCATTTCTCAGGGAATGTGGAAATGCTACATTAAGATCTCGCAAGACCAAATTTCTGAATTCTAAAGTCTTGTAGCCACCTTAACGAAAATGTGTTGACAGCAGCATCCCAAGAGTGTCCATGAGAGAGATTCCTTTCTGTTTGCCTCCTGGGAACAAAATTCATGTGGACTTTTCCGAGTTCTTGTTGAGTTAGTAAAGCACAACAGGTCTACTCTTGCAAAGAACTCTGGAGTCTTTCTCAGAGTGTTCTCTTTTGCTATTCTCTTTTGCTGTTTATGAATAAGAGTCTTTAATAACACTGTGAATTCATGATATGTGCAAGTATTCCTTGGGGGCTCCGTATTTCAGTCTGAATCCTGCTTGTCTGAAGAAGTTACCCTAGTTACCAATTTAAAGTATTTTTGCGTGGGCTGGTGAAGAAAATTTGCTGAAGTTTTGTGGTTCTTTTCCAGTTGTGCTCTGGGGTAGCATTGCTGGAAGTGATGAGCGTTTTCTTTAGTCTAAATGGAAACATCACTATTGATTTTGGAGGAAGCAGGTCAGCTGAGGGAATATTCCTCTGTCTCTTCCCAGACAGTCTGGTATTTCATTCTGCTTGCCTATGCCAGGTTCTTTACAAGACATTTCTGTACCGTGTCAGAGCACCTTGCAATCGCTAACACCTCTCAACAGGCTTTTGTTTGAACCCCCCATGCTGTCCCTTTCTTTCTTTCTTTCCTTTCTTATGCATAACAGAGGTGCAGGATGAGGATTTCTTTGCTAACCTGTTCCAGGTGTTGGTAGCAGCAGTACATTGAGAGCAGGTTTTCTACATGCAGGCTGAAATCTTCATCACTGCACCAGACTTCCCCAAAGACTGGCTCTGAATGTGACATTAGTACATGATATTTTTTTCCAAGGACACCTTCCCTCTTCAAATTGAAGGGATGCTTGCAGATCACTGCAGAGAATGGCATTGCTTTAAAATATCTGGAGTGGATGTCACATTTGAAATAATATCTGCATTATATTTAGTGTCTCTTTAAACACTTCTTAATTTCCCAAAATTAAAGTCTTGGTGCTAGATTCAAGATAATTCTCTGTATTTCAAAGGAAGCATTGGATTCTCTGATTTCTGTGGTGATTACCTACAAAATATTAGCATGAAGGACCAACTGTTTCATACTGGAGCATGAAGTTACACCAAATGTCACACCAAGAATTGTTTCTCCTACTCAAACATGACTCTAAAGGCTTGACAGTACTGGGTATTGTTCTTGGATTTATATTTTGAAATAAGTAAGAAATCTTCAGCTGCTGTTTGAAGACTGATCCTCCATGAAATGTTTTTCTTTGAGTCAGAGTGCATAATTCATCTTTGAAACCCTTCTCAGCCAGAGGTTTACAATCAATGAGCTCAGGCCTGTGGGCTCTCTGTGTGAGGCAGAGCTGCACGCAGAGAACTTGCTGAATGGGTCCTGGTGTCAAACTTCACCTTTCAGAGCCATTGTGAGCACTCACTCGTTGCACAGAGCGTGCTGGCAGCAGAGAGCACCCCTCACTCTGTGCCTTCTCTCTCTGTTACCTGCTGCTCTCCACTGGAACAGCTTCCATCCTCCCGTTCCCATCCCTCTGGGGTAGGGGTGCTTTTTGTTGCTTGTTTTGCTCAGCTCAGCCACCACAGTGCTCCTTGTTCCCCTCTCTTGGAACACGGGGTGTGGCACACCAAAGCACTGTTATGGTAAAAGAACCTGAAATTTTGAACTACAGACAAAGAACTTTGCTTCTCTCATTTTGGCTCAGTCTGTGATACATCACAAACGTGTGCCCAGTAGGAGGGACCCAACTTTGGCTCTTCCATGAGTTCAGAGTCTCTTGTGTTGCCCTGGGCTGAGCTGACAGGGTCAGTCAAGCACTAACACAGCTTTGGCTACGTCAGACAATGTCCTGTTACAACATTTCAGGTGGCACATTCCAGCATTTCTGTGGAGGACACATGGGGATTTGATGGCCATAACAGACTCTCACGTTGTGATGTTGCCAGACGAACACAAAGCAGAAGAATATGTGCTATTACCTCGCAGTAGTTTGGGTCATTTTTTGTCTGGAGTGTGTGTGTTACCACTCCACCTCTGAACTAAGTCACTCCGGGGTAGCTATTTAAATGTGTATTTTCCTTGGTTTTGTACTGCAGGAATAGTGGGACTCTTCTGGTTATGGAAGAGCCCAAGAGCATACAGAGTGTTTTTCTACACAAGAAATACCCTCAGGTATAATCTCACACCCTTTTATGCTTGTCTGTCTGTGAATTTATTCTGTGGGATCATTTGTGTGACACACTTTAGGTGAATGGCTTTGGTTTCACCTGGAGTCAAGTGGGACTTTTTCTGTTCTTGTACATTGAATACATACAGCCACGCAAAGTTGGCGTGGTTTACATATAGTAACGTTTTCAAATATTTAAATCTCCAAACTTCTGAAACATTCATTTTTCTGTAAATTCATACACAATGACCTGAAATATTTTCCTGGTGTATAGAAGGTAACAAGATGTAATTATGTATAGCTGAGCTCAGAATAGTTTTCCCATTGTCCATTGTGCTAGAAATGTGAATTCTTCTTCTCTTTGTCCCCTTTCTCATTCTTTTTTATTTCTTGAATAAACTATTTTTATTATCTTTTTAAGCTTTTTATCTAATCCTATTCACTGGCTTTACTGTGCCCATTGCCAAGTCTTTGCTGGGATGGATTTCCATTTTTTTTTTCTCAAGTCTTTTATTAATGCAGCACAAATATATATTCTTTCAGTTCCTTTCCCTGTGTTGCATTTTTTCTTGCTGTCTCCTTTTTCTCATCTCCCACTCCATGTGATAAATACCATCTTTGCATTCTGTTTGTGGATCCTGGCCTTCACGAAAGGCAAAGATTCCCATTTGACACCACAAAGAGGATGTCAGTGTTTAAACATCAAGGGCTTCATTTTGTAAAGGTTGAAGGTGCTTACGGTCTCCAGTAGTTCCACACTGAAAAATAGGTGCTCACTTCTGCAAATTTGGTCTTATTTTCTGTCTTTCTAGCTGCTAATAAACTGACAATGAATGCAGGACTTTGCTGGATAATTATATTAACTATTTCACCATTGCACAAATCTACAAAACTTGAAAATATCAAATCAAACACACAGATGAAAACTTGCATTTTTCTTGGCATATATTTTCTCTGGGTCAGGAATGACTCCTATGAAAATGCAGATAAAATCACCATTTATTTTAAAATGAATGGATGTGGGCTGTGGATAGCATTAGCACTATAGGTAGTCTTTCTGGAATTAGCAGTATTATCTTCTCCTAACACACGGGAATGACAACACTCTTCGAATTAGGGAAATGCAGTGTCTGTTTTCTGGGAATGCTGTTGGTGTTAGGTAGATGGAGTTTGTCTGGCTGTGAGGATAGGGCTGCTATGCCCTTAGAGTGGAACTTTATTAAAACTTAATCAAGTAATCTCTTGACAAGAATCATAATCACCTGGCCCTGTACTTCAGTAACACAGCTGCACTCCTTTGTACGGATTGTGTTTATCATTGCCACTTTAACTGCTTTGTCCTCTACTTATTTATTTTTTTATCCTGAAGGGTCCTGGATTTCTGACATTGCTCCAGGAAAAGAATTTAGCATATGCTGGACTTGGAGCATATCAGTGGAATTTGCCGAGATATCAGTGTGTGCTCACCAGCCCTCAGAACAGGAGCAGACTGTGTGTGGCAATAGAGACATTTCCAGGGCATTCTGGTAGGACCCGTAACAAGGCCAAGACTCTGATAAATGTGAATACCATAATAGATGTCAGCAGATGTTTGGGAGTTGGAGGGAATGGAGAGCTGGGATATTATCATTAAAATATATCTCCAGCGCTACTCCTGCTGAAATATTCTTTGTCTGCAATGAGCATTTATTGTGGCAATCTCTGCTGTTGAGCTCTGCCAAAACCCTTCATTCTTCTACTCCTCAGTGCTCGTGTTCTCCTCCCAGACCAGTGCTCACACCTGAGCAGAGTGATTATTTATATCTAAAGACACATCTGATGCTTTTTTTTTCCAGCCTCACAGGTCACACTCAGCTGATGCTCCCATTCTACTTGTGAGGTTTGCTAATTCAAATGAAGGAGCTTTATTTATTTATGAAATGACAGATAGTTACTGTTAATCTGTCCAAACAACTGGGTTTTTTCCACTCTTAATGATACCTGGATTGATGAAAAATTTGTTTTGTTTATTTCTAACTTTGCAAAAGCATTAGCAACTGAGGTTTTTACCTCAGATTCCCTCCCTGTCATACACTTCATTAATTCCACGCGTCACATTCTTTTCAGCTTTATTCTAAATTGCTGTATCATTTTCTCAGATAAGTTAAGTTGTCATAGAAGCTTTGTGAAGTGTTTGGTCTTTTCGTACCCTTTGGCAGCATAGTTTTGATTTTTAAATAACAGCTTCTTTTTCCTCTTGTATTCTCTGTCTCCTCTTCTGATAGATCAGCTTGAATGGGTTGTCATGATATGAATAGGTATTTATTCATACTGAGACATGTGGAGGTGTGGAACAGGCCCCCAGGCTGAGACTACCTTGTAGTAGCATCTAGGGTCACATAACGAGGGGGGAAAAGGATTTGCAAGCACACTGAATTTATAACATTCATTTTCCCTGGTTCCCTCATTTATCTGTTTAACCTGTTCTCTGCAGTTATTAAAATAATGATATTTTTGGCTGTTGACAGAAAAGGAATCTTGTAAATATTTGAGCAAATAGGATTACATGAAGATTTAAATAGCCGTCTTTCAGGGCTTTTTGATTTTCAGTCTTCTTGTTTCAAAAGGTTTTCCATCTGTTAAGCTCTGCTTCAGAAAAGCACTTAAGCACATACTTAAATCCATCAGTACAGGGAAGACCCATAAGCCTGGATTTAACTAGATGCATATTTCTAAATCGAGGCATTAAGGTCTTTGCTCAACATGCAGAAAATTCCATCTTTTTAATCACAGTGCCAGTATGATTCCCTGCTAAAAGGCACCGCCATATTTGAATATTTACTATTGAATGAGCTGTAGTGCAGATGGGAAGGTCTGTTTTCTTCATGGAAAACAGCAGTTTGGGATGTATAGCCAGATATAACCCAAGCTGACTGGAGGGATGGAGCACCTGTCCTGTGAGGAAAGGCTGAGAGAATTGGGATTGTTCAGCCTGGAAGAGAGAAGGCTTTGGGATGGCCTAATTGTGGCCTTCCAGTTACCTGAAGGAGCCAACAAGAAAGATAGAGAGAGACTTTTTACAAGGGCCTGGATTGTCAGGACAAAGGGGAATGGATTCCAACTGCCAGAGGGCAGGGTTAGATGGGATTTGGGGAAGAAATCGTTCCCTGTGAGGCGGGTGAGGCCCTGGCACAGGGTGCCCAGAGCAGCTGTGGCTGCCCCATCCCTGGAAGTGTCCAAGACCAGGCTGGACGGGGCTTGCAGCAACCTCGGATAGTGGAAGGTGTCCCTGCCCATGGCAGGGGGTGGAACAAAATGTGCTTTAAGGTCTTTCCAACCCAAACCACATCAGTCTATGGTGTTTGGTGGTGGCAAGAGAAACACTTCCTGCTTGGGGCCTGACCTTACTGTCCTGGACTTTGCTCAAGGGATGAAATTCCCACCAAGGCCAAGTTGCTACTGGAATTCGAAGGCACAGGTTGCAGCACCCCAGATGTACTGGGAGCCACAAGCAGTCTGGGACCAGCTGGTGTGTGGTTTTGGTGTTCAAACAGGATCAGTGGGAACTGGGAGCTGCTGTACCCAGAGCTGAGCTTCGACAACCTCATAAGTTATAGGTGGCAGTTCTGCCCAGCCCCTCTGCGAGTTCCCCATATCACAGATCCACCTGAACATCCGGGGACTCCTTCAGACATCTTTGTCAGCATCAGGCTATGAATCAGGTCCTTGCCCCTTTGCTCTTGGAATTATGCACTGTCTATCTCAGTCTGGGGAAGATTTACTCATAGGATCAGGAATTTTGCCTGTTTGAGCACAATACAAAACAGTGTTGATGTTAGTATTGCTGTTCCTGTTTTATTCCTTGCCACAGTTCTTACCCAAATGAAAACAAACTCATTAAATGGTGTTTTCAGATTTATTTTACCACGTTTCATAGCATGGTTAAAAAAAAAAAAAGAAAAAGAAAAAAAGAAGGAGAGGAGAAATAAAAGGCTTTTATCACAGAATCATAGAATGATTTGGGTTAGAAGGGGCCTTAAAGACCATGCCATTCCAACCCCTGCCATGGGAAGGGACACCTTCCAGTAGACCAGATTGCTGACCCATCCAACCCTTAAAAAGGCTTTTGTTTTTGTCCCTTTTTAAATTATGTATCATTAGCTCAAGAAATTACTGGGAGCTTAAAGTGACCAGATTGCTCATATTTGTAAGTATTTTCTGAAATGATGGTTTACTCACAAAAGTCTGATGTCTGTTAAATGCTTCCCTGTAAAACATGTTTTACTGTGGCACCTTATAAATATTAGAACAAAAGGCTTTGCAGAACAAATGGATCTGAAACCACAGAAATGCACGACAACGATTCATTTCTTGTATCACTCATTCAATCCATTATTAACTTCCCTGTGAGCAGGGGGAGCAGTACCATGTCTGTGCCCGAGGAGCAAAAGTCAAAATATTCCCAGAGCAGCACAGAGGAATGCATTTTCCAGGTATTGCTATTGCCTCTATTTGCAGTGTGTCTAAATGTAGAAATCTGAATGCATCTATATTCAAATCTAGAATTAGACCCAACAATACACCCTGTTAGGTTTTCCTGTGAGGTTGCTTTCAGCTTCTGTTACGGCTCAGCAGCTTTATTGGGTGTTTGCAGTGTGAGCCCAAGAGGAGCCATCACAAAGCCCCACTGGCCTGGAACAGCAGGGCAGTGAGATATTTATTTTTTCATTATGAAAAGGAGAAATTGTTTCTAATAATCCAATGTATACTCAACTCCTTTCATTTTTATTTTTTAAATTGAGCACGGAGCTCAGGAAAACAACTGTGTGGCAATTTAATGACACGATTCACTCCTCTATGTACTTTTATAGGATTAATTAGCATCTAAACAACATTTTTTTTTCTTGTTGCAGCCCTAAGCTCAGCTTATATAGAGCCAATTATATCTCTGCATTCCAGTCTGTTGGAAGCTGTTGGCACAGCAGTGTTCCCATGGAGGTCAGCAACGGTAATAAGCTGTTCTTAAGGACTTTTTCCACTATTTGCATTTTGACAGTTGTTGTGCATTGTATTTGTGCTGACAGCTCCTGTCAGCATCCACAGATATTAAACCACCTGTGTCCTTATTTTGCCTGTGTTTGTTGGCATTCCTGGGACCTGTGTAACTAAAAGCACAGTTACTTGCATTAGTACTAAATAATTGTAGTGTTCTTGTAGTGCTCTTTAAGTTAGGTAAGGTTGTCCTTTTCTTGCTTCAGGAGAAACACTTTGCAAAGGACAAGTCCAGGAACACCTGGGGCAAGAATCCACTGCCCTGATTGAAGCTCAGTTTTGTAATGTTCAGGTAGTATTTGGTATTAGGTTGGTTGGTGTTCATGTGTGATTGAAGCCAACCACAGGTGGGCTATTAATGGCACTCCGATTTTAAAATTCTGTCACAATAATATATGTCACCTCTGAAATTATCCACAGAATGGGCTAGGCTGGGGTAAGACTTGGAGCCCTGATACCTCCCGACCCACAGATCTCCAAAATGTAGTGTTGGTTCTGTTTCTTGTAAACTGTAGTGGTGATTTCGAAGTTACATAGAGATCACAAGAAATATCAATTTTAGTGGTGACTTAAAGAAATCTGCAGGTTTGAGTGAAATGGTAAGGCAACCATTCAGTGGCTGGGGAACTCAGGGGAAATTCTGTATGGCCAGACCACAGGAATGGTCTGAAGAAATTCTCTGTTTAGGGTGAGGATGTTGAGAACATGGCATGATCTGCTTTCTTGCTGTATATGCCTTAGTAATAAATTCCACTTGAAGTGATCATCAATAATTATGCTAAATGTGAATTTTTCCACTCTTTAGTTTTAAGATGTCACACTTTATTGCCAGATACCATGTTTAATTACAGACAAGTTAATTACTCCCCAGTCATGATTTACTGTGGCTACTGGCCGCTATTTCCACTTGACTGCTGCCACATCTCAGGATGACAATGAAAAATTATGCTTCAAATTGGATGTGAAAGGAAAGAGAAATTCAGCTTAAAATTCAAATCTGGAAGAGCAGCATTCCTTGGTAAACTCCAGAATGGAAAGGTTGGAGAAAAACTGTACTATCTGTGCACCCCACACCTCCCACCATTCTGGTGTGCAATTGGGCCTGCACTAATTATCAAACCCATGAATTCAGAAAAGCACATCCTTATTTGTCCACCCCCTGACCTGTTTGTCTGGTATCAGGCTACTGCATCTTGTCATAAATTATGAATTCCCTGAAACAGACATTTATATCCATTTTGCATTTTATTTCCATTCTTCCCATGGCAGCATCACTCTCAAGGGTAGAGCCAGTCAGCAACTGCTCTTGGACCTCTTTCACCATAACCACAGTCCCAGTTTTAAGCTTCCCTACCTTTGGGAGCAGATAAAAATGCTTTTGGAAAAGCAAGGAACCAACAATGGGACTCGACCTACCCTGGCTGCTGGGGAATGTGCACCTGTGGTCAGTGTTTTGTGCTGAAATTCTGGTTGTGCTCTGTTTTTATGCCTGTTCCTTCAGCTTTGTACACCCTTCTATGGCTCTCCAGATCCTGCTTTATTCTGGTCTTTGCATCCTGCAGACTTGAGCTGTTTCTCTTGGTTTTCCTGCATGAGGGATCAGCGTCAGGATCAGCCTGTGTTAGAGTAAAAATTTGGAAAATGTGTACAGACATTTGTTGTGTCATCAGAATTTTGCAATTCCAAGAGATTTGTCCAGTGAGACTGTTTGAATACCAGCCTGTTTGACTTATTCTCTCCTCACGAGGTTTCTCGAGAATTATTTTGAAAACTTATTAATAAGAATGTCAGCTCCAGCCATCAGTGATGATAACAATGACAAAAATGTGTCATAAAAAAAGCTGAAAGCTCACTTCACCTTGAGATTCACAAGGACGTTTATGCACATGTTCCCTCTTCTAAAACAGACCGTGAATTTCATCTTCCAAATTTGTTCTCACTGCACACGGGCATTCATGGAGAAAACCTTTATACAGTGCTTGGAACAACTTGGGCACATTTCATATCAACAAGAGAAGTTGGATCTCGTTAATCACTCCAACAATGAAGTCAATTAGAGAAGTGCATCTTGTTAGGTTTCTGCTAAGATTCTACTCAATGGCTCATTGCTTGTAAATAAGCAATCTGATATCATTTACAGTGCCATGTGAAATACTGAGATGGAAAATCATATGGGAGAGCAAACTGTGCTGTTATTAATTTTCATTTTCTGTTTGCTTTTCATGCTATTGGTAAAATGGGTTCCTTCTAGTACCAAACTCTATTTAATATGTCCTATATCACTATTTCTGTCCAGCAGATGACACAGATCCTCTCTTTACCATATCTGGCTGAGTACGTAGGATGTCAGCTTTCAAGAGCCTTGTCTGATTGCCTAACAGTGCTCACTCCCTAAATTAACTCCTTGTTCCTTCAGTTCAGTCCTTCATTAAATAGAGAGATGTAAATAGAGTCTGTGAATGAAGACTGCATTGATGCCCTGAGGACTCCTGTCTGACTCCCTTCCCTGGGGAGGAGTCCTGGAGTGGTTGGATGTGAGCAAGAGTGGGTTTTCATTCCCGTGCAGGCACAAGTGTGTGATTCAATTTGTGCCAAGTGTCACCCTCTGGGTGATTGCTGCCTTGTTTGCTCAGGCAGGGCTGAGCAGGCACAGGCCAGGGTGCTGTTTGCAGGTTATTGCTGGCTGATGGCCCTGCAGGGATCTCAGTTACTAAACCCCTTGGTTTCCCTTTACCCAGGCTGCCTCCCTTCCCTCCTGCCCAGCTGCTGCCATCAGGACTTTGGCTCCAGTAGATTTCGGTGTGATTTTCAAGCAGTTGTCTGGTGGATGGACAGATCGTGAGCTGCAGTCAGCCCTTCCCTCAAGGAAAAGGCAGAGTGGGAATCCCAGGGAAGGTGTCCCTGGACAGATGCAAGGGACACTGCAGGGACAGGGCCCTGGGGGCTCAGTTAACAGCTGGAATCTTAAAGTTTTCTTGAACTCCACCTCTGTGTGACACCTTTGCATTGCAGCTATTAAGAGATGGAGCTCAGTCAGTTCCCCTGGCATTTGAGCTGTGATTATCCCATGATCCAAGGATGCTCCCAGGAGCTCCATGATGAGGGTGCAGTGCCCACTGCCATTCCTGCAAAATAACCCAGGGCTCTGCCTCGCTCTGAGGAGGGTGAGAAGCTTTAAAAGGAATGGCTGCTAACAGGAGTAATCCCATAATCAGGAGAATGTTTTATACACAGAACTATTTTTGTACAATGCCTCTATAGTAAATGAGCCCGTTCTGATAACATTGAACAAGTACCACAATTTTCCAGGTGGGCAACTTTGATTAGACATTGGTCTTTTTCTTGAGGAACTGAAGGTTCTGCTAAACAACACACTGTGCTAAATTATTTAGCACATTGAATTTAAAATAAGATAATTTGTCTTTATAAATACTTGTCTTTCCTCTGTAAGTCCAGAAAGGTGATTTTTAAAAAAAAAAAAATTCTCCCTCAGAGCAGGGTTATAAATACCTAAATACCTAAGTACTCTGTCAAAATGCTGCCTTCTCCAGCACTATAAAATTGAGAACATTGCAAGTTTTTGAGATTTATCTTGGGTGTAAACATATATGGCTAGTGTCATTTTTTTCACCTTTTTTGCCGCATTTAAGTCTTTGGTTTTTTTCAGTTTAGGAGCAAAAACAGCTCAGAGGTGTGATATTTTGATCTGAAAGCCATGAGATCTGCAGATTGTAGTGCTGTTTTCCTTGACTCTGCTCATGGTGAAAAAGCTGGGCTGCTGGATATGGCTCTCACATCTGGAGCAGACACCTTCCACCCTGTGGGATAAACCAGTTGTCTGGTGAGATGCAGGTGCAGCTGCTCCAGTGTGTCCATGAACTCAACCAAGCTCATGCAGGGGTTTAAATTCAAGGCCAGATTTTGGCTCAAGTCTATTTGGGGAGCCACAGCTTTTAAAATGAATGTGGAAGATTTGCAGCCTGGAGATGTTATGAGGAGGAGGGTGGCTGCTCACTAGAGTGCAGGGAAATCCAAGGATGAAACATAAGAAGTCATGTTATTTGATAAAACTACTTTCAGCAGTAAATTCTGGGGATTAGGGATGAGCAGGATCATGGCCACAGAGGAGCAGCAGCGAGAGCTGAACTCAGGGCAGGCAGATCTGCCAGAGCTGAGCATCACCTACAAGAATTTGCCTACTCTTGTTTTAATTACAGATACACCCTAGCTCAGATTCATCATCTTAGTTTCCTTAGTTTTGCAGCTCTTTCTGTGTGTATTATGAGTATCATTTTCATGGTTCCATCTACAAGATTTTTGCTTCCTGAATTAGCATCTGAATTTGACACTTTCTTGATAATAAATAGGTCGTGCTGTGATGAAAGTACCCAGGAAGGCTGCATTACATTCTCTGGCAATTTATTTTAAAGACATGTAAAGTGTGTCCTTCTTCCCAGGCAGAGCTGATGCTACTCCATATAGCATATCTCGGGGCTTGTAAATCCTCGGGGAAATTATCTTTTAAATTACTTAAGGGGAGAAAAATAAAAAGGCAGCAGGGCTTGACACTGAGGATTAACTGCTCCTACATAAGTTAATTTGGTTTAAAGATGTGATACCTCCTGGATATTGATTTGGATATTTTAGTTCTATAACTCCTAAATTTATAGGCAAACTTAGCACATTGTAACGTTACTTGACTGGATTTTAAAAGTACTTATGAAATAATTGCTAAAAGTCATAATTGCTCTGATTTCAAGACATTTCAAAACCAGAGTAATACAGGAGACGTGGGAAGGAAATGCAATTCTAGAAACCCAGCATCATTTGTTAAAGCAAACAAATCCCACAGTTGGGGGACACCATCTGTGACTTTATCTGCCTCCTTTGTACATGTTACACTCAGTTTCCTACCACTGGTTCCAAAGAGACGTGGGGACATTTGGCATGTAGGAAGTTTAAATCTGTGGGATATTCAGCTGTAGGGAAGTAAAATAAAAGGCTTCCATCTCTTGTAGAAACATCATTAGTAATCCTTGATGCTTTTTTTTTTTCATTAAGGACTTGGGTTTTTTCTAACTTGCTGTTCAGTGGAAAGAGTGTGCATTTTCTGCAGATAAATAGGGGTTGGGAATGAGCAATACATGGAAAAAGTGTCTGTAGGGTAAATCTGTAGGGTTTATAATTACCTGTAGGGTAAATCATCATTACCTGTAGGGTAAATCATTTCACGAAAATGCCTCTTGGTAATGTTAGTTAGGGCTTGACAAGGCAAACCCACAATTCTGCTACAAAATGTCTCACATCCAGTACAGAATTTTGTTTGACTGGCAAAGCCCTTTTTTCTAAAAACAAAACCAACAAAACCAACCAACCAATCAAAAAAAATTAAAAAAAACCCAAAAAACCCCAAAAACCTAAATACCCCTCCACCAAAAAAAACCCCACAAACACAAACCCCCACTGGGTTCTGTTACACATGCAGAGGGTGGCAGAGCCTTTCCGGAACGTGCCCCCCAGGCACTGGCAGGGATGCCGCGGGCAGCTTGGCACCTCCGAGCTGCTGCTGCGAGGTGCGCACAGTCCAGGCACCGTGAGAGGTGTTCCAAACCAGCGGAGCTTCACAGAACAGGTTCTAGGACAGATAGGAATGTTTTTCACCAGCAACAGAGCCCAGCAACCCGAGGTTTTCTGCGGTTTTCAGTCTGGGTGTAGGGGCTGTCCCTTCCTCTTGCCTCTTACCTCCGCCACTCCTTTTGCAGTTCTCCTGCACGGAACACTTGTAGTCCATTTTATCTAGCAGAAATCCTTTGATCCCTTTTCCTTTGTGCTCCGAGAAGGTAGAGCTGGTGGTGTGCTGGTGCACAGGTTTCACATTTCAGGCTGGGTTTGTTTGTTTGTTTAATTGTCTTGTGCATAAATTACTATTGATCGGCTCTCATTTGCAGATCCTTGTCCTGGAGTGATGTAGTCTCCTACTGGCTTTTTTGTTGCTTGGTTTTGAAACACCTGTCACTTTCCCAGGAATTGTTTCAATATGTCTCAATTGTTTGGGGTTTTTTTAATAAGTTCCCTGTGAAAAAAATGCAGCTTTTCTTTTTTTCTTTTTTTCTTTTTTTTTTGTAAGGAGAGTAATTATTTTTCTGTTTCATTGTCACTCCTTTTCTTTTGCTGAAATGACTGTGTCATTAGAATTCCCTTCAAAGAAGCCATAAGGGCTTGCCAGATATTCTGGGTGATGCACAGATTGTGAATTAATAGGGTAATGTTAATAAATTTCTTCTTTTTAATTTTCTCCTTTAACTCCACAGTATTATGTGAGTAATTGTCAAAGATTCAGGAGCTTTTCTACACACAGTGAATTTATTTCTGTCACTTTAAAACCTGCCACAATTGTAAGAGGATGGTAGAAGTGGATCATATTTAATTTTCCGGAATTTGTCCGTTGACAGGTTTCGTAAAGGAAATTTAAAACAAAAAAATGCTCAAATCCATAACATAGAAAATCATTAATTGTTCTCAGTAATCATGAAAACTGACAAGTTTTTATTGCTGGGCTTTTCAAGTTCAGTTGTCTATATAGTAAAACATGCTACAAAGATATGTAAAAGTGAGTAAAATTTAAAATAAGCTCTTGAAGTGGATGTCAGCTCTCCAGCACAGCACATTCTGCACTGTAGGACTTTAAGCAATACCCTGAAGTACTGAGAAAATGAAACCTTTTACCAAAAGTGGATTTAGTGGAGGGTGAAGGGGAACCTGGAGGCCCTTAGGCATTTTAGCTCTGCCTTCTGCTCAGATTATCAGGGTTTGGAGCCTTTGGACTGGTGATCTGGGTTCTTTTCTGCCATGAAGGAGATGGGAAGATAAAATAGTTGTTGATATCAGCCAGGTCAGTCAGTGCACAGTCTAACAATGCACACAAAGCTGATGAACATGGAGTATTTTTCTCTATAGAATCAGATCTATTATTAGTCCAATATTTTAATTAAGTATAAATTGGATTCCCCTTGTGACTTAATGATTAAGGCTGCATCAAATGACATTGATCTGAAGCTAAAAATGACATCTTTCACCTTCATTTTATACTGACGTTTCTTCCAGCCATATTTCATTATTCTCACCAGGAAATTTATTTAAGACAGAACTGATATACAGAAAACCTTTTCCTTCAATATTTATTTATTTTCTCACTTTCTTTCTCCTTCTTTAGTGTCTTAATTACAAACAATTGTTGATGCAACTGCTGATACATCTAGCTATCTTGTGGGTTTTCTGAGTTCCCACACGTTCATAGCCTTGATGATCCTTCCCACACACCCAGAGCAGGCACACGTCAGCATTCCCTTCCTGTCGTCTATGCAGCCAAACATTTCGGAGCAGGCATTCTCTTTTTAATAATTCTGTTGTTGCATTCTATTATTTTCTCCCTAAAATGATGAGCTTCTGCTGTAAGTGATGTTTTTCCCACTTAGGCAGGTTCAAGGCGGTGCCCAGCACTGTGTTTTCAAAGGCCCCTTTGTTGCCTCGCTGAAGGTGTGTTGCAGTGTTCCCTGAAATAGCTCAATTGCTTTGGATTCTTTTTTCTTTTCTTCCCTGCAGTCCTATTCACTCACTTTCAACTTTGTAGTTTCTTGCACTCTCTTCAATAACTACACCTTCATCTACCAAACTTTCCTTTTTCATTGAAGAACCTCAAATCCCTGTAGTGCTGCCATGAAATTCAGCTGGTTTCCCTGTCTGTGTGTATTCCCATTTTTGTGTATTCTGTGTGAATTTCCTTTCCAGGCAGCTGGTGTGACAGAATTTTTCTCAGTGCTTTGCAGTGGCCATTTTTCCCCCTCAAATGTGAGGCTCTTGACATTTTTATTCACTTTGAGAAGGAAAATTACATTGTTCAGAACACCATACTCCATGATGCTAGAATACCCAACAGCCTGGTTTGGACCATTTATCTCAAAAACAGAACTTTCAAGCCAACCTTCAGGTTGGCAACTTTGTCCTCTAATAATGTAATGATTTTTTTTTTTTTGATTGCTGGTTTGAGATGTACCTGTCAGCATATCCATAGAAAAGACAAAAAATCCAGATTGCCTTCATCCTGCTGTAGGCTGAAAAGAGAAATGCTTTTCCCTCACAACTGGCTTTAAAGTCCATGATACCTGGGAAACCTCAGGTAGTTTTTGCAGGCTCGTGTGATTATGCACTGAAATGTCCTATTGACCTGGGCAAATCTCCTGCAGAGTCAGCAGCATTCTGAGTAAAAGCTAAATTAATTCTGAAGGACTTCTATAGGTCTCGATGGCTGGTGGATTCTGTAGGTTATAATTGCTGACTGTAATCCTGCTTTTGCTACTTACTACTATATAAAGATATATTTTTTTAATAGTTATGCTTTGGATTTGTCCAGTAAAAAATAAAACAAAGGAAACAAAACAAACAACTCTGTATAATTACTTGTTTTCTGGTTCTTAATATTTCTTAAATAATGGTTCTGTGATTTCTGCTTCCCAGGGAGAGGGACAGTTGGAGGGAACTGTATGCAAATTCTCTGATGTTAAATTTGAGGATGTAATTATTAACATTATATATTGGGGTCACTGAAATACCTAAACTGAGAACTGTGGGAAGGAGGAGCTGGATATGGAAGCTCCCACTCACTGAGGAGGTGAAGCACTTGCCAGTGTCTTCTCATTTCTCAATGGAATCCACTCTGCCTTGACAGGAGAATGCAAAATACAGAAGTAATAGAAAAGCAATATAAATGTGTTACAGTGACACCACTGATAACACTGCCTGTAAAATTTAAATATACTGAGAATGGCTTTAAATTAACAGCTCTTGGCACTGTGCCTTGTAAAACTCACTCATACGTGACAACTTTGTTACCTTCCTGTTGCACAAGCAGTGCTGAAATCAAACATGTGAAGAACATTCATTGTGGAAAAATGAATTTGGGTGTGTTTAACAGGTAAGATAACACCGGTTAAACACTGCAGTTGTGATCATCATGGTGGTAAAAGCTGTGAATCAGTTGCTGCCACTGCTTTGCATTTTGTTGGAATGCTTTTTCCATGAAAGCTGTCGGCAGCAGGGAGGGGCAGGGGAGATGTGCTGGCATTGATTAGGTGCATTTCTCATTAATGCAAGTGCACTTACGTGGACACGCTGCACGTTCTTAGGCTGCAAATTTAACAGCCAGGGCAGGTAAACAGATATTTAACCCAGCAGCAAGTGGGACTCCTCCTTCAGCAAGGTCAGGAGTCCTTGTAATGAACAATTATCTAAGGACGAGCTCTTAAACCTCATTTAATTAGGGTATGACCCGGCCTGTTTCTTTGAGAAAACATTTGTCTGTTTGCTGCCTAAATAAAACTATATGACCCAAAAGTGCCCTTAGTTGTTTAACAATAATAATTCTACCCCTGAAGGTCTGTCCACCTTTGGCCAAAACTTTATGGAAAAATTTGCATAAGTTTCAATGGTGCCTTCATCAAATGGCAGGGGTTTTTTCACAGTACAAATTATTTAAAAAAAAAGAAAGGAGATTGATATTTTGGAGGCCCACAGTATTGAGGTTGGAAAATAAGTTTATTTAATATGAAAGGCTTTTTGATTTGACTTTATGCACCAAACATTTTGTAAAACTTATTGACTGCACCTTTAGCTCTGCAGAAGCAGCTGGAAAGCTTTTACTTGTAATGAAACACTTGATAAAAATTAATATGTATTCTCAATAGTCTAAAATTCCAAAATATAGTGAATGCTGTTCTCTTAAAGATTGATTTGGCTGGGAAAGAAGAATGATTTTCTCTGTGTTTTGGGGGTTTTTTGGGGGGAGTGTGTGTGTGAGGCACGTATAGAAAACTCTGCAGCAAACACAGAATTTTAATCTTTTTTCCGGTGACAGTGTCAGACGTCAATCTCTGCCGGGCAGTGAGGAGCCAGACCCCTTGGGAGTGCAGTTCCTGACTGAGTGGTCAGACAGGGATGCAGGGATTCCTGGCCGGATGGCTCTGCTGGCCGCAGGATCTCCAAGGACCTTGTTAGTTCTTTGGAAGGAGGGAACTTCCCATCCTCTCCCTGCTCTCTGTTGGTAGCACCAATCTCTCTCTTTCTTTCTCTTGGGTTTTACTTCCAAAATGGCTAAATTGGGTACTGTGGGGATTGTTCCCATCACATTATGTACACCCAGAGCACATGGATGTCAAGGACAGGGGAAAGTTTTCTAAGCACTGATCGTCTCTTTGGAGAATCCAAATCAGGTTAACAGGGCCCATCTTCTGAGGGACTGGGAGATATTTTCCCCCTTTCTCTTTTCCTGTGGTATAGTTTCTGTATAACAGCCATAAACTTTATGGCTTTGTGGTATACAGTTCTTGCCATAAATGGCCATCAGGATTGACTAAATGCCTGAGCTTCAATGTGCCTCCCATAAATGATTATCAGGATTGATTAAATGCCTCAGCTTCAATATTTAATCAAACTCACCAGCCCTTGATTGCTGTACACTACAAAATCATGAGATTATTCCTTAAATGTGATGCAATAAGGATTTTCCTACTGCCCCCAGAATCTCACTGCCTCAAGGGAGCTCGTGGGAAGAGTTTTTCATTATATTCCTGTTCTTCACATATAGATAACAACAATGGAACCAGCTGAAAGGAAATACTACACTCAGCATTTGTATTCACTAGTACAATGTGGGACAAGGAATATCACACAAAACAATTTATATCAGATAGTCTGAATTGTCTGAATTAAAAAGGGGAAAAAAGAGTATTTGTAAATGTACTCTGTATGTTTGGGTTTGTTTTTTTAATCCATGTGTCACTGTCAGGAAATAAGACTGCATTGATTTTCACAAGAATTACTTTGTGTAGTTGATGTTACCACATGAATAAATTACTAAGTATTCATCCTTTATTTAGATTCCACTGTATTACAAATGAATTCTTAGCTCATAATTTGCACTTTCTGCAAGTACCTTGTGTTTGAGCATCAAAATGCATTCAGCAAATCCTCCAGGCTAATTGGTAAACAGGAAAAAGTAATTGTAGTTTATAGGAACATAATTAGGCTGGAAGGAGAACCATGATCCCTGAGTTAGGGAGGAAATAAATGCCTACATGGCTCTCAGCAATATCTATTCAAATGTCCTGGTTGCCTGGTCTGCTGAAGGTCCTTCAAGAGTAATTCAATGGGTGATATTGGTGATGCAATAAAGACTATAAAGGGAGTAGGTAATATCTGAAAATCATAATGGGGTAATGAAAAAACGAGTGCCAAGAAAGCTGTAAGTGAAGAAAGTAAAAAATTAGTATGTATTGCTTAATACTAAACTAGCAGATTTCTGGATTAAATCCTAAAATAATGGTGCATTTTGTGAGATTGGAAGGACGTATATAAAAATTGTAGGAGTAGAATTCAGTATGGTTTGTGCTTTGAAATTGGAATATTCTTGCAAGACACCAGGGATTGAAGTTGTAAATGACAGAACAGTTCAAATGCCTTGATGTTTGTGTAGATCTAATCTCAGCTAATAACTGTACCCCATTTAGGGAATTGCTAAATTCAAACAAAAGTCATCCTGATTAACTGGCGTTCTGTTGCAGTGGAGATGAGATAAAGAGTAGAGAAAAATGAAGAGTGTGTCAGCTTTAAGCAAAAATAAAGTAGCTGAAAAATACACTGAAAGAGTATTCTTTCAGGGAGAGATGTAATTCCTTCTACTTCTTCCAGGGGGAAAGGAGCAAGCAGGCAGGATGCCATCCAGCAGGAGGCAAGGAAGGGCTTACCCAGGGTGAGCATGAGAATGCTACCAACAGAAGAGGTGGAGAATAAAACGTCTTCACGTAATCCTTGTGCCAAGTCAGTGTTGGAGCCGGGATTAATGCTCTGGATTTCCAGCAAACCTGTGCTCCCGCAGCTCGTGAGCATCCCCAAAGATTCAGCGGCTGTTAACAGGGCAGTTCCTCTGCCCAGCCCGTCCCATGACAGGCTGCATTTGGTAAAGTCCTGCCAAGCACTGAGACCATGAGCTGTGCATGAGCAGGGCGTAAAAGTTAAACTGAAGGTCAAATTCTTCCTTCTCCTCCATTACAGTGGCATGGCTTTGGGTACCTGCATCCTAAAGGCCTGGGAGGGCCTAAATACATCTACAAAAATACACCGGCACAGTTGTGTGACTGCATTTCCTTTCCAATTACCACCTACAGCATTATCTGACTCTGTTTTAAAGCCCTCACATATTTTCTGTAATGCACAATGGTAAGAGTGCCTGATAAATATTAGCAAAAGTATAATTTAGAGTTAGGGAAGATTGCTATTTACAGTGTTTTGTGATGGTCTTTCCTCCTTCAAATATTTTGTGTCATAAACTGATTTCTGCCTGATGTAGAGTTACAGAAGAGAAGTATCCTTTGTTTTAACACATTTACAAAAGAAGCAGTTCCCAGTTGAGGCAGCACTATAAATGCTTTTAGAAGTATTTTTCTTCTTTTAAACTTATGGGCTAAGTTAAGTAATGCAGTCACAGTTTATTCTGAGTATTAATTGTGTGTTCTTTGGGCAGGGCTTCGTTTTATTCTTTTTCTGTGAAAAACAGCAGTCTGCTGGTATTGCAATCTAGAAAAAAAAGGGGCATTGTAAGTAACATTTAGCAATGTGCTTTTCTATGCCAATTTCTTCTCAGGTAAAAGGCTGGTGAAGAGTAAGCATGTTGTTTTTTCTGAAAATTTTAAGGAATATAAAAGCATCCTTTGATTGAAGATATGTCATCAGAGTGTGACTTCTTTTTAAGTGCTCATCTTAAAAATAAATACTTTGTCTGGTTTTTTTTTTCGGTAGAAATTAAGGTTTAAAGAAAAGTTTGAAGTACAGGTGGCATTTCAGGATTTGTGTTAATTTAACTGCTTTAAGCCATTGTTGAGTTTTCTTTAGACCTGTTGGCAGCTGGGTGAGTGTTTGAGGTAAACACATAAATTACCTTCATTCTGCAGTGTGTCATAAGTAAGAAAAATACAGACATTATGTAGAGGATATAACGCTTTACATTTAACAGTAAATGGTTATACTCAATCTGGGGAGCAGGGTGAAAATGGAGTTTAACAGCCTATTTTTATTAATCTGAAGTTCAACAAAATATTTTTATTCATCTAAAGTCAGCGAGTGGTGTCTGAAGGCAGAGCTGTAAATCCAAAACTTTCCCGGGGTAGAAACAAGTCTGGCTGGGACATAATATCCTAAAACATCCTGGTCCTCACCAAAGGCTTAAAACCCACTCAACCCTAAAATAGCTGTTGCATTCCATCACCTCCTAGATTATATCAATTTTTTTTTAAAGTATTGGTAAAAGGTATCTATTTAATTATGAAAGCTTGACTTAAAAGAATGCATGAATAGTTGCTCAGCCATCAATGTGGTTTATTAGTGTTTAGTTTAAGATGGATTCTACTTTATTTCATTACTTTATTGCTGTCCAAACCCAAGAGCTAATTAGGTGTAGCCCACTGCTGCTTCCAAGGGAAACTGCAAATGAAATGAATTAGCACAAATTGCTGACTGGTTTTGCTGAGCAAACAGGCTTAATTTCTGCATGCTTATTAGTTAAAAACCAAACAAAAACCCCAAAAGTTGAGATGCATTGAGTTCAAAAATATGCAGCGTCATTCAGCACATCTTTTTCAAATTTCCAGAGGCAACCTGTACATCTGAAGGCACTATAAAGTGGGGAAAGCCTATTTCCACATCATGTGACCATAAAGAGATAATAATGTGCTTTACTACTCTATTTCCCTAATATAATTCTATTACGTTTAGGGTTTATTTAATAGCACTGATCTGTCTGGTGTTAAACTGGGCATGACACAGCTGGTGCTGCTGGAGTGCAGTTTGCCATCAGTGCCTGGAAAACTCCAAACAGGAGGAGCAGGTCCCCTTCCCTGGGGCATCAGAAAACAGTAGTCTAAAAATATCAATGCAAATTAAAAAGGACTGTCTAAGGCTCGTTATGTGAATGAGAGCAGTATCTAAAATAAAAAGGTGGGAGGATCCTTATTTCCTGGAGAATAGTTGCCTCTCACTTGTTTGCAGCTAATGGGGCAAAGTGTTGATGTAGTTCCTCTGCCAATGCTGTGAGCTGTGAAGACTGTGTCATCCCCTTTTATAGCTGGAAAACTATAAAAAAGGAAATCGATTATTTAATAGAAATTTTAAAATTTACCCAGCTTAGGAAAGAGCTAAGCAAGGAACCATCCTTGAGTTCCTAAATTTTATGTCAAAAAGGCACTTTTGGTGCTTGATTTTGGCAATAAAAACACCAACAGTACAAATATTTAAAGTGATTGAATTGGATTTTGAGCCAGCATTAATTAACTTCACCTCACAGGTCACACCGGATGTGAAGATCTTGGCAACATCCACTTCACTGTGAACTTTTGGGTGCCACCAGAGCTTGCTGCAGTATTAAAGGTCTGCAGAAACATATCCATGCTCCACTGGGCAGATTCCTGCTAAAACTATAAGAAATGGTGCATCAAATAAGTTGCACACACGTGTTTTGAGGCCGATGTGCTCTGGGTGTGTTGGACTTGTAAAGTAGAACATCACTGTTTCTGCAAACACTGGAACCAGATTGTAAGTGCAGAGAAAAATCAGACCTGGGGTAGCAGAAACAGAGTCCACCCAGCTTTCATTGCAGCTTTTTTTCAAAAACCGGGGGGCCAGGGCATCACCGCTCCAGGGAAAAGGTGTTGTCACACCCAGCACCCCATCCCACCTGCCCCGTGGGGAGGTGTCAGGAAAGAGGGATTTCAGTGGGCTCTGCGGGGCAAGCACCAATTTTACCCACTGTGTTTAATAACGTTTTTGCATCCTCATTTAAAATTAGGAGCAGTGCACTCATTTCCCAAGCTCTGTAAATAATGTCATTTCTCTGGGGAGGGCAGGACATGACTGATTTGACTGTATTTTCTTATGACTGAATCTTGGCTATGTGGAGAAACACCCAAATAAATCATTTCAGTTTCCTTTGTTTTCCTTCTTTTCTTCTCACTAATAAGAGGAGCTGTAGAGAAGGGAAGAGTTCCCTTAGTTAATTGATAATTTTCTAGCTGACAGTCACACCAAAGTCCCTGGTGTGAAATGCTGGGAGGAAAGGATTCTGAGTGAAAAGTAGAAAAATTATAACAGTAGAAACTAACTATGTTTTGTTAGAAAACTTGGCAGTAGGCTTTAGGCTCTACAGTTTGTGTCTCAAAAGAATATCAAGCATGGAATTATGGAGCATCTTGAGAAACAACTGGAAAGAAAAGAAAAGGTGCCACAAGACTGCTTGCGCCAGAGTTTTCCCAGGGAAATGGAATGAAAAATAAACTTGACCCTTTTGGGGCAAGTGCAGAACCAAATCTTCAGATCACACTACTTTAAGTAATCGCTTTAATCTCCAAGCAGCTCTAATGGGGTAAATATTTTGCCTGTTCACTCTGTGAGCTGTTGAATTTTTGGATTTTTGCTTCTTCCTTGAAGCATCATCAGTTTGGAATTCACCCAGTAAACCAAGAAACATCCTTCTGAGTGAGGTTGGAGGATTTCCCAGTTCACACTTAATAAACTATGGCAAATGGTGGAAAAAAAGGGATTAGACACAGCAAGATTCATTAGCAGTGCTTCCACACTGTGTGGTTGTGGAGATGTTTTTAGTTTCACTGATAAAAATCCCACTTCTGTTCTGTGACCTGTTAAGGTTTTTTCTCTCCCTCTTTGCAGCTAACTTTAGTTTGTTAATATGCCTTTAGGTGATGGAGGGTAAAGACAACATAATGCAGGTTGTACTTGTGTGACAGTGGTTTAATATTGAGGTACAAACTAACCTGACTCCACAGTCTTGAAACCGGTACCTCGAACTTAATAACCAGGGGCTGAATTTTCTTTCTCTGGCTGAAATGTCACCTCCAGGCCCTCACACACACAGGCTTATTTCTACCCTTAAAATTCTAGAATCAAATATTGCCCTTGCTTTTCCACCACCTTCCCTTTAAATTCACACGCGTGGATTAAAGTGTTAGAAATTCACTGCAAACCCCCCCTCCTGGGACTGCACTGAGCGGTGATATTCAGTTACTGTACCTTGATGTCAGCCTGACTTTGGGGGATTCTGCTCTCTCTCCGTGCTCAGAATGCCCAGCTGGGGATCTGAGGAGGAAATTTTGCCTCCAATGCCTGGGTGCCACTGGGGTTTCTCAGGAGATCTATAATACATGATGCAAGTTGCTGCAGTTTTCTCCCCTCCCTTTAGTCAATAGCTGTAATCCTTCTGGCCAGACTTCTGCAGCACAAATACCTGCAAAAAAAAGCCCTGTGTACCAACCCTTAGTAATTGCTAATTAATGAGTTATCTTTTAATTTTGTGGTGGAGGTGCTATGATGAAAACACAGTTTGCATTCCTGTAAATAAATGACCAGTTATAATGGAATTTTCACCATTGGACTAATGCAGTCCCAGAGATTCAGCCTGCTGTGAGCAGCTAATTAGAGGCCAGAAACCACATAAAGTATTTATGCAGTATTCTTTGAGCAAATCACAGCACTTTAACAGCAGCTCACACTTGTAAAGGACACTGAGTAATTTTGGTCATGCAATGAATAAAATCCAGATTTTGCCTTGGAAAAGATAGGTCAGATTTTCCTGATTATATATATCAAATTTTGTAGGCTTCAAGGCAGCAAAATTAAATATCTTTCAACAAAAGATTAACTGCCATATTTATGCAGTCACAGACCTGATGGATGTTGTGTATCAGGTATGAGATTTCCAGAAGTGGTCCAGCTCCCATCCCACTCCCCAGATCCATGTTTGGATGTCACAGCCACATCCTGGCTTCTCCTCTGCTCCATGGCTGGACAGAGTAAAGCCCAGCTGAGTTTTTTAGGGCAATTGTTTGTGAAATTCAGAGTAAAATAAACTCTCCGTGTGTTCTTCACTGTCACTGTACTGTTGGAGGGCTTGTTCTGGTATTTCTGTGGAAGGCTGCATTGGAGTTCCTTGGTCCTGGATAAAGAGGTGACTGGATTAAAAGAGGATTATTACTTTGCACTTGTGGCTTGTAGCAAAAAGTGGTAGTCATAAAAAAAAAAAGAAAAAAAAAGGCATAATAATTACAAAATTGAGTCAGATTTTTGTAAAATTCAAAGTCAACCTATTTCAGGATAAAATGCTACCGAAGAATTGCCTGGAAAGTAATATCAAGGTTTTCAGTCTACAAATGTGATGTCTGAAGGGAATAACCTCATTCCTCTCTGGAAAGAAGAAAAAAACCCCCCTAAGGATATGTACATCTTACTCATTAAAATAAATAAGACTACTTAATATCCAGTGGCAGCACAGCCTTAGTTCTGGCCCAGGGTTACGTGCTGGAATCAATCCCATTTCAGGTACTGGGACCACTCATGGTGCATTTTCAAGCACACAGTGATATGTCTGCAAAGGCAGGGCACGGATGTGGGGCGTGAATGAGGGAACTGCTCTGCCTGCTCAGATGCTTGTGACCTGGGCATCTCTCTCTCTCTCCCCATAACTTGACAAAAATTTATTAAAACAAATTTCTCCCTAGTGAAATTTAAATTTTTTTCATAATTTCAGGATGGACTTGCAGGTCAAAGGTTGTTATAAGGTCAATTAAAGTATGAACTAACTACAAGCCATTCCCTGCACAGCTTGAATAACATAGGCCTGGGAATTCTTTTGAGAATTGATGCTGAAAAACATGTTATTTTAATCTAAAACATTTTTTGGTTGTTGATAGCAGTGCCCTGGGAGTGGTGATGTTTGGGTTAGGTTTGTGTTGTGAACAGTGAGGAAGCTGAGCAGCTTCTGGGGTTTTGGCTTAGGTGTGCATCAGTAAAAATAACAGAGGCAGCTGGATTGAGGGAAGGAGATTCCCCAACTTGTGCTTCAGCCAGGTCTGATTGGTATCTGCAAACTGGGATTTCCCCGGTTGAGTCTGGCTTTGAAGAACTGCTCAGTATACAAGGAGGTGTGGAGGTAACGGGCAGGAGTTCGGTAAACTGAAAGACATCGAGATGATCTTTAGGGTCCCTTTCAGCCCAAACCATTCTGTAAGGTCAGGGGTTTTTTCTCTTGCTATAGAAGAAGATGTGCGGAACAACAGCAATCTGTAGATCATGAGGTGTGTGAGACAGCCAGATATTCCAGTGCTGTCATGGTATTAATTACAGCTAATTAATCCTGCTAAACAATGAGCAGTATCACTCTTAGAATTAAGAATTTAAACAGGGGATGTTTCAGGTAAAACCTTGCAAAGGTTGTGCTGAACTTCTTGGGGGAAAAAAACAGCTTGGAGCAAAGCTGAAGGGAGTGAGCTGGGAAGTGGCTTGAAGCTTTTTGTAGGACTCAAGAGTAGATTTGAGTTTGGTAGAATATTTATTTTCAAAGGATATGTGGATATTTGGTTTGCATGCTGACAGCTACTAATTTTTACACTTCAAATGTCTCAACAAAGCTCAAAATGAGGAACAGTTTTTTAAAGCACTGACTAATGTTTTCCTTACATAAAATCTGAAGAGCTAAATGCTGTTATTAAGTGTCTACAAGCTGACAACTTCAGTAGCTGGAAACAGGGGGTTGTAAAATAAACCAGACATTAAATATTGAGAGGGAGGAAGAAAGGCTTATTTGGAAAATGCCAAGTCATGTTCCCTCACACTGCGGCCAAGTAAACAAACGCTGTCAAAGCCGAGCGTGAGCACTCAGGAGGTGCCTCATGGAGAGGTTCCTGCTTTTCCCGGAGGTTTATCTGAGCTGACGTGGGGTTTGCTGGCTGCTGCCTCTGCTCGTGGGGCTGTGGCAGCCCAAGAGCCCCAGCAAGGGTCACACTGGGAAGTCTGCTGAACAGGACTGCAACCAGAGCTCACCTGGCGTGGATCAGGTGGATCAGCTCTGCTCTGGGGTGATGAATTATAGTCATTTCCTCTCACAGAGTTCAGGAATTTGGGTAGCAGGGGTGTGGAAGTGAATTGTTGCCTTGTCTGGTCCACAGAAAACAAGAGTTCTTCAGTCTCTGGCTGCCCTCTTAGGAGCCGTAAATTTTTAAGCTCTTCAGGAACCTGGTTCAGCCCCGAGTTCTGGTCAGCTTCGTGTGTAGGGGGAGTTCTTGGGTTGAGTTTGAGCTAAATCCTGGTAGAGAAAACAGCAAGAGCTTGGATGTTTGTCTTCCTCATCCTTCCCATGCCCTCTTGAGAGGGAAAGGAGAGGCTCCTGAAAGCCAAAGCCAATATGGTGAATGTCTGAGCGAAACCTTCAGACTGGGACTGGGTGCATGAGAGCAGCTCCTGACTGAAGGTTCTTGTCTGGGATGGAAGGGACAACCAAGTGTTGCTCTTGTTCCTTCACACCTACAGCTTCTGTTTCTGCCAGGACGCGTTTCCTTCATTTGTGCCCTTGTTTAGCATGCTGTCCACCTACTATCTGCATTTCCATTATGTATTTTAAATGAGTAATAAAATAACCATTTACATAATGAATGCACTTATATTGATATTATGTTATATAATTTAGAGATGGTACTTGTTTATAATTAGGTCTCTTGCTATGCCAGCGAGCTTTTACGTTATTTATAAAACTTCAGGAACATAGAAAAATATGAGTATTTGAATGTGAAAATAATCTTTGATATTGCTTTTTGTAACACTTTTGTGCCCATTTCCATTTATCTTGGAGCTCCACTTTTATTGGGGTGAGTATTATTGACAAATAGAGTATTTTTTTGTGAGGATATAATGCAGAAAAACTGCTACTGTTATCAATTTTAGTTTGGATTTAATTATCTAGTTGCTTCAGAGCAGGAGGTAGGAATGGTAGGAGAAGGGCAGTGAAGCTGGGGAAGAGTCTAGAGAACAAATCACGTGAGGAGTGACTGAGGGAGCTGGGGGAGCTCAGCCTGGAGAAAAGGAGGCTCAGGGGGGCCCTTATTGCTCCCTACAACCCCTGGAAGGAGGCTGTAGTCAGGTGGGAGTTGGTCTCTGCTCCCAGGCAACAACCAAGAGGGCAAGGGGAAACGGCCTTGAGCTGTGCCAGAGGAGGATCAGGTTGGACACCAGAAGAATTCCTTCACTGAAAGGGTGGTTTAGCCCTGGAAGGGGCTGCCCAGGGAGGGGTTGGAGGCGCCATCCCTGGAGGTGTCCAAGGAAGGCCTGGACGTGGCACTCGGTGCTCTGGGCTGGGTGACAAGGTGGGGATTGGGCACAGGTTGGACTTGATGATCTCAGAGGCCTTTTTCAACCTGAATGATACTTTGAGTTTGGTTTTTTGTTCGTTTGGGGTTTTTTTAATTGGTATGAATAAAAAAGTAATACAATTATTTCAGCACTTTAACCCTTTTAAAAACTCAAGACTTAAATGTGCACATGCTGTGAAGAGATTCAGGCATCTGAGTATCTTCTGAGTTTCTTTGACAGCCCAGTTCATCTTTTTTGTGACACCACTGATTGCCACCTTATAAAGTCTTCCTTGTGATGCATCAAAATGGGTAGAGGCTAAACTCATCATGGACGAACAGGGATAGTCTTCAAAGGAAGGTTTTGGCTCTAGAGATTACTGATGCATTTGAATATCTCACTGTTTTAATAAATCACTCGAGACTTTTGAAGGAATCATGCCCTGGTTCACTGCCTTACAAAATTAAAATTTTCTAAAATTCTAACAATATGCTGCCCAAATTAGTAAAAACTAATCTTATGTTCAGTCTACACTTTCTCTGTATGTGCTGCTTCTTACCCAGAGTCACCACTGAGGGCAACCAGGACTCTTGTTTAGAGGGGAAAGGAGTTGGAGGTTCCACACTCTGGCTATTCCCAGTTTATCTCTGGTTGGAGCAGGGACCAGGACGGTGTCTGTCTCACTGAGTGTGGTTTCCATAGGAAGCAGCTGAATTTTGCAGCCCGTTTGTGTGCTGGGAGCAGCCTGAAGTGGTCCTTACCCACATCGTGTGGTGGGAAGAGCAGGGGCTCTGCTAAACAGCAGGGAAGGTGGTGGTGATCCAGTTTTGGGAGTCTGAGAACTGCTGGGCTCCCTTGCTCAAGCCCCTGGTGAAGATGGTCCTCATGAGATGTGCACACACACAGAAATCTGGGTTTGGGCCTGCATGGGGCAGGTAACACCATTTTTGAGAAGGTCGTAAACATCATCAATGATGAGAAATGAAGCACAGTAATTACTGCACCTTTCAGGAGCTGTTATCAATGAAAAATGGCTTTTTTTTTAACTGTGAGGCAGCCAGTTTGCACTGAAAAGGCAAGTTCAGCTTGCTTTGCCACGTGAGATTCTCTCCCTTGGGGAAAATGACAATTCAGAAAACATATTTTGGAATTAATTGCGATCTGGCTCTCTTGTTCTTTTAAAGTTTAATAAAGCAGGCTGGCCCCTCCAGGGTTCCTTGGGGAAAACTAAGACACTAAAATAATCAGTGTAATGTCTGTGGCTTCCCTCACAAAGCTCTGCTCCTACAGAGGCAGGCTGGGGGTGACACAGCTTGGGGAGCACCCACCCCTCTGGAGAGCCTGTTTCAGAGTGGAGGCGAAAAAGTTTGGAAAATTCTGCTCTATGAAGGAACGTGAGGTTTAAAAATTTGCGTTGGATAATCATGGAAGAACTTTTAGATCTTCTCACAGTCTGGTCAATGGGCCTCCATGTTTTAACAACCTCAAAAAATAGCAGATTTTTATTAATGAACCAGGGCAGGATGAAACAACTGAAGCAGCAGGTTGCTCTAACTCCTAAAGAATTTTTCTTTAATTTTAATTCCAAATAATTAATTGGCTTTTGGATTATCCCAGTTCGTTTTCTGCTCCAGTGCAGAGCTGTGTTTCAGAGGAGGCTGTGCTGTACTCCTCATGTGGTACAGACTGTCCTTTTCCTTCCATTAGGTAATGTGTAATTTATCTGTTATAGAAACTTAAATGCCTTTCTAATTTTTGGCTTTTTTGTTTGTTTTTCATTGGAACAGGTTTCACATTCTTTATTTTTTAATTATTATTAATTTTCTACCAGGATGAGTCTTCAGACTGTCCTTTATTTATCAATTGATTGCTTTCACAAATGTTCCTTCTTGAAAATTATCCACATTTTTCATTCTTTCTTGTTTGTTTTTTTTTCATATTGATGAAATAGAATAAGAAAATAGAAAATGAAAGAAGTAAAAATATTTTGGGTTTGTTTTTCTTTGTTACTTTGAAGCACAGAATCAGAGAAGTGCTTGTTGTCAGGGGTCCCTGGAGGTCTCTTATCAACCTTACTACTCAAAGAAGGACTTCCAGGTCAGCCAGGGTTTTGTTTAAGTAGTGTTGCCTTCCTTCAGGGGTGGGAGACACTCGCAGTTGACATCTTAAGGCTCCATACATATCTCATTCTCAATATTCCGAAGTCCAGCTCAGTTCTTTTTGAGGTATATAAATCCTACTTGTTGATTCTCTGCTTTTTCTACACACAACTTCTTCAAAGTCATCCACAGCAAAAAAAAATGAAAGCCTTGTTGTATATAAGCTCCTAGAGAAGTTCAGATTTCTGAAGGCTGCAGCAGAAAGGCATTTTTATTCTGTTCTTGAAGTGGAAAGAAAGGATTCCTTCAGTGTTAACTGAAGATCTGTATTTTGTTTCTAAGGCTTAAATTTGAATTTGAATTCGATAGAAATCAACTTCTTTCTCTGCCTAAACGTGCTCTAGAGAATTATGACCAAAACCCACAGCTAAGATGTGCCTAACTTGGCAGCTTATTTATTACTTTATTGATTAACATTCAGACAACAGCAGCACTGGTGAAACACTCCCTTCAGTTTTCCGTCTCTTTACTCTTATTTTTCTCTCTGTGGACTACTCTGTGTGTAATCAGTAGAAAATGTCAATTGTTCTGATATCTGGTGTCTCAAAGAACAGCATCAAGAGTTTAGGCTACTTAACTGCACTTCCAGCTTCTCGTTTCTATCATAACAACAACAAAACAAAACAGAGGAAAAATTATCTTATTATTATTTTGGTTTATTTGAGAACCTTTTTTATGATTACTATTCATACAAAATGTCAAGTGTACGGCACTCCAAAGAATAAAAGCATGAAAACAAACTGCCAGCTAAAGGGGCTGTTTGGAACAGACTGTAAAGTTCTGAGTGGGTGCAGTGGCATTTCAGGTGTTGGTCTGTTGGAGTCAGCACCTGTAAGAAATTGTGTAGGACATGTTCTCCACAGGAATAATTTGCAGGAACAGAACAGGGCGTTTGGTTAAAGTTAATCACACTCTCTCCCCTGTACCTGGCAGTCCAGAAGGAGTTCCACAGATGAATGGGAGTGAGAAAGACAAACGCAGCTCTTTTGAGAATTTTGTAGGAAAAGCGTGAACAGAACAGGTTGGACACATGAGGTGGAATTGTTGGTTTAGGTCTCTTCTCTTGCTTCCACAATGCAGCAAATTATAACTGGATATCACACACACACATATATAGGAAAACTTGAAATTAAAATGTTCCACAGAATAAAGTTTCTGCTACCCTTAAGGTTCTTGCCCTTCAGGAGAGATCCTAACCCAGATGCATTTTGTGCAGTAAGTCAGGGGATTCTGCAGCAGCCTCTTATTGTCCCTTTGGCAGAGCTGTAGATGCCAGGATCAGCATCTTATGTACAAAACTGTTTGAAGGACAATCTATTTAGTTTAACTCCCAAAGGCACCGGCTCCACTTGTGGCCTCTGTACAACGTGTGCAGGATCCAGCCCCAGGTGAGTCCCATAGTTCCAAGTGACAACACAAATCATTCACTGCCAGAAGGTTCAGGCTGACCCCAGGACCTCTTTTCTACTGTTGATCAGAATATTTTAGCAGTAATGGGAGCACAGAACCTCCCCTCTGCCTGCATGCCACGTTGCATGCCCAGTCCTACACAGCAATCCCTGGGCTTTCAGAATTCTGTCCCAAGAGAGGTCTCTGAAGAGCTGCCCCTCATGCTCCTGTTCCTGTGTCCATTTTGGGAGGAACGGGTCTGTAATCCTGGGTGCTTTCAGCTGCATTGCCACACTGACTCCTTGATCCGTGGGAGCACATCCAGGACGAAGTGTGAGCAGCACTGAAAAGAGCCTGGAGTGTACCAATAAATGTGTGATTCCGTGAATAAACACTCCAAGTCCCTGTTAGTGGAGATGTCAGAGTGACACAGGACACAACTCACTTGAACAGCACAGAGCAGGTGCTACACGGAACAAATCCTCTGCACTCGGAAGGTGAGATGCTCTGCCACCCCCAGAGAGCCAGGGGAAGCTGTAACCAGGCTATTGGTTAACAGGCCCCACGAGCATTTCAACAGGAAGGCCAGAGGAACATTTCTTTGTCGTCCAAAAAGGCTGGTGTGGAAGGAAAGGGATCAAAGTGTCTCCCTGGCTCGTTTTAAAGGCTGTGAATTAGCTCTGAGCAAGGTGTTAATTAAAAAACAATCTGGAAGAAAGTTTCAGGATTTGCATTTTGCAACAGAACTTGGCTCAAGTCAGTTGGGAAGTTTATCTCAGGTTAAGAGCATTTTCCTGTAAGCCTGGCTCGGTGTGTATTTCAAATGATGCAAAACAACTCTCAGCAAGGATCAATGCTTTTGTCACATCAAAACTGCACAATGTGATTTACATTACCTGGGACTGGCAGTAGCCTGATTTATCAGAGTAGCCCAGACATAAAAGCCTCATTCTGGAGCTCCATTTACAATTTTTCTAAACCATCTGTGGAGAATATTTTGTACGTTTTTCTCCCTGTCACACTGTCTTTTAAAAAGATACAAAGCACAAGACTAATAGACTGAATTGTCAGGAAAGTTTTAAGATCTGATGGATCTTAATTTGATGGTCTGTGTTCTGCCTCTGCTTTTTGTTGTTTCTGTGGTTGGTCCACTGAATATGTGGAGTTCTCAGGTGTGTTGGTATAAATAGAGAGAGATACGCTTCAAGAAAACCTGTGAACTCCATCTTTATTTGAAATGTAATGCCATTTATTTAAAAGTGTTTTAATTTTAACGTGATTCAGTTATAAAGAAGACTGCTAGTGTTCTGGGTTGGCTGGAGGGATGTCTGGGTTTGCATTTTGTTCCCCACCAATTTTCAGTGGGGTGATGAAGGCGTCACTGGGTTCTTCTAGGCTGTGGCTCTGTCTAAGGACGAGAACCCTCTTTTCTGTTATTTCCATATCTCACTTTAAAGCCACTAGGAATTAGTTGACAGAAGAAACAGGAAGGCACCATGAGCTGGGTTTTTGAGAAATGAATAATAAAGCACTTACAAACATTCCGAGTGTGGTGCAGTAAATATATTGGAAAAGACAACCTAGTAAGGATTGCAGATAATTAATAGAATTCTGCTTTTTTACTGTTGCTTCTGCAGTGTTTCCATGCTGAATCTCACAGGAGGCACCTCTTTCCTATTAGCTGGATTTTAACTAGCCCAGCTTCCCAACACCCTCAGATTTACGATCTCATCTCTCTTCCAGGGTGTCTATAATTAAGCAAACCTAAGGGTAAGATTTAGTCAAATGATGCTGAAATTAAACTCATTTCACATCTTCTGAAAGGCTCCAAACTTTATGGATGCCAGGATATTGAATGTAAACGTGCTGTATTTTAGTCTGGCTTATTTTTCCTTTCAGGCTGATGGAAGGGAATTATTTTTAGCCTTTCTGAAAAGTAACAGATCCACAGCAGTAGAAACCAGCTCCCCCCATCTGAAGCCTCCTATGTATTATTTAGGATCCAGAGATGCTCTTACATCTTTCCACCTATTGCTATGCTTATCTGAGCATGATATGAATGCATCCTGCTATAAAAGACTATGATGTAAAGCACTAGATTAACTTCAGAGCTGGTAATCTGCTGGCATGTTTTATTGCTTGGGTTTGAAGAGGCTCTAGAGTTTCTCTGCATGAGAAACCGGTTATTTTGCAGATTTTTTGGAGTGCAAGTTGGAGTCCTTTTCCCCTGCTGCTTTGACTTGTGAAATGGTTGCTGCTACTGCTGGTTTTATTGCCATCTTTAGTATTGTTAGGATAACAATGGTACCTGATGAAAGAGAGCCTTTCACCTTTGTGACGGGCTAAAAACTGTGCATTTTAGCAAATGAGTAAATGGGATGGTTCATTCTTTTTCTTTTGTGAAGCAAATGGGGAAAACGTCCTTTGCAAAGTGCTTTGAGATCTGCAAATACAACGTGAATTGGATGTGCAAATTGCTATTTATAAATATAAAAAATGCAGGTGACTCGGAGCTAAGTACAGGATTGCTGTGGATATTAGAATAAAGCCCACATTTCATTAAGTGAGTCAGAAAATGGAAGCTCTGGAGGAGTCTAATCTGACTCCCAATACCAGCAGTGAGATGTGAGTCACCACACGCTAGAGAAGGATGTTTTAAAGTGCTCACGGCTGACATCATGTTTAGGCATCACCTGGAGGGAGTTAACAGTAAAATTTTGGATGCTCTCCTCGAGTGGCCACTGTGGAGCTCGCATTCCCCCTGTAATTAGGAGACAGAATGCAATTCCTCAGATTGCCTTTGAAAACCTTGGATTCTAAGTAAACATATTCCCTTCCCAGGCTCTGTTTTATCGATGTTGCTTTTATTTTTCCCTTTTATCTTGTTCTTCCTTTGCAGTTGTGCTGAGTGAGTATGAAACACTATTCAAAATTAGCAATTCTAGGGAAGTCCAGTTCCTGCATGATGCTGAGACTGGAATGTTACTAGGAATTCACCAGAAGGAACGTGAAGCCTTTTGGCAATCTTGTCTACAGCAGAAAATATTTAAAATAGGCACTGTAGTAAACTGATTATCATGGTTATCCCAGTAGTAATGTACCATCCCTCTGAGGGTGACTTTTGCTGCCACAGCAAACAAGGTTTGACTCTCTTCTTATGAAAAAATTACAATCACCCTAAGTCTGAAACCAAGTGGAGACCTGAATTTGATTTTGCTTGGTTTAAGGAAGTTTCTGTGGTTAAAAACAAGGAATTTCAGACAAGGAACCCAAAAATATCGCAAACCTGGGATGAATAATTCCTGGAAATAGCAGACAGACTTGACTCACTGCACAAGAACTGACAGCTTTGGATGGATGCTGGATTCAGAGCTCCTTGTGTCTTTGCTTTCAATCTGGTGGAGGTACCAAAGGCAGAGCAGTCCCCACCACCTGCACAGCTCTGCTGCAGTGGTGCAGAGTGCCCGGCGTTACCCAGGTACTTCAGCATCAGATTTGAGTTCCATAAGGTCTTGGTTCTGTGTATTTCAATAATTATCTGCAGCAAAACCAGCGTCTGTGAGCTGTTCCAGTCTATTTCAAGGGAAAATAGAAAGTGTGAAACACCACCAGCACGTTTGTTACTGGTGGTTCTGCATGGAATACCCTGATGGTTCTGCCTCAGATGGGCAGTTTTAAAACATAAAAACAGCTAAAAAAAGAAAAAAAAAAGACAGATATTGAGAGCCATGGATATAGGTTAACCTAACATTATCATCCATATATCAAAACTGAAAGAGTTTTGAGACCAGACAATAAGAACCTGGAAACTTTCAACTCCACGATTTGCTGGACTGTGGGGCTGGCCACTAAAGGAAGCAGTGGCATTAAAAAATTCCAGTGCTGGGACGCGTCTGTGGCCTGCCCAGGTTTCTCTGTTAACATTGGATTGTTTTAACCCTGGGGCATTGCTGCCACAATGGAAAAGACTCTTGCATCATTTTTCTTGCCCTCCAGGATGATTGTGCAGCACACGCTTTAAGAGGGACACACTGCTGAGAGGTTGCTGGGGGTTTTACAAGAGCAGAATCTTCACTGAGGGGTTGCAGCTGCCTCCAGCTGGGCATCTTCCCTTCGTGTGCCCATGGGGGTGTGTCAGGAGAAGGGTGGTTGATTTTGGGGTTATAATGACAGCCAGCATCCCTCGCGATGTCTGGTGGGGCGGCCGCTTTTGTTCCCCCTCCCAACACTCCCTTTCCACGTGTGAGGGAGCCTGGGAGCCTGCAGGGCTTCTGCAGGGCAGGGGTGGGCTCTGTGAGAAGGAGGGGAGGGCAGCAGGAGAGTCCCGTGGGGCACCACCCTCTCCCTGCTCCCGCCCGGGGTGGTTCCCTCCGGAGGAACGGGAGGAAGGCTGTGTTAGTGTTAAAGTGATTATTGCTGGGAGCACCGTAATTGGAACACCCAGTTATCAGCTAGCAGAGGCAGACACTGGCAGCACTGAGCTGGATGGAAATTAATTTAGTGTAAACGTGGTGTTTCCAGAATCACGTCCAAATTAATTTATAACTTTCCGCGCACTTTTAGGTTCGTTATTGTCCAAGCAGCTGCTTCACTCTGCGGCAGTGTATCAGGAACTCCCTGTCCTGAGGTGATGCGTCCTCAGAGTGAGGGGCTGGAGGTCTCTGCCTCAAAACAACAGCAGGGCAACAGCTGTACTTTGGGTAAAACCACCCCAGCATCTGCCCTTGGGAGGGTAGGGGTAGAAAATTCCCTCCGTTTTGACCTGCTGCTGCTGCTCTCTGAAAGGCACTGACAAACTGAATGGACACCCTGATCATATAGGTAAGGAAAGCAATTTTTCATGCAAGGGAAACACCATAAATGATTCATAGTCCCCATATTTCTCACGGTTATTTCCTGTGGGTGCAGAGAAGCAGGAATTAGAAATGAATGGCAGTGCTTACTGTTCATAAGGGGTTTGCCTGGAGGTGATTTTACTTTTTTAAGCTTTAAAATTAACACCATAGATGCCAGGCCCAAGAGCTGAAATCTGAAAAGCCTCTGTGAGCTTCAGATATCTAAGACAGAAAGGAAGCACAGCAGGAGGGAACTGAACATGATGTGGAAGTATTCTGTTTGTCTTCCCTACGTGCATCTGCAAGATCAGGGCCGTACACAAATGGTATTTATGCAGGAACAGAATTTTTAAATGATTTTTCCCATAACTTTCTGCAGTCTGGGACACAGCACTAATTCCCAAGTCTCCTGAGACCCGCTCACACACTTTAGACACAGGATGAATCCTATTTCTCTGTAGTGCAACTACAGTTTAAATGGAAAACAATACACATGGGGATGGGTGGAAACTCTGTCCTTAATTTTGATGGGGATTTATGTGCTATAATATAGTTGATATTGGACTATCTCCTGAGGGAGACGAAATACTGCCAAGAATAAAAATGTGCAGCAAAAAGACCATAGATTCTATCAGTGAGCAATTAGGAGCTTTGCAGCCTCTGTATGTCTTGCTTTTATATCAGAATGAGAAGTGGATTATATATCTGTTATATCTGCCCAACCTCCATAATCTCTGGGGAGATGGGTGCTGCAACTCACTGTTCATTTAAAAATATCTTGATGTCAGCTTCTACTGTTTAAAAAAAAAAATGTCTGTCCAGTAATGAGAAAGTCTGGGAAATATTGTAAAATGGGCTTGTTTTGATAATTTAATGTATCAAGGAGCTTACATTTGTAATCAGAACCTTTTCCAAAGGTTCCCTCGTCCCCCTCCTCCCCTTTACACTGTGACAGCACCAGAAACCCAGCAGTTCCTGCAGTGCCACCTCTCCAAAGGCCTCTCTTCTGGGAGAGGTTTCCCATTCTGTGCAGGATGCACGTTCAGCAATCGATATCTGTCACTTAGAGCAGCTTTGGTAATGTCTTAAAACTGGCCAACGAGCTGACATTAAGTACCTTTCGTTGTGCTGAAGAGATTTAATTGCTATAATTCTCAGTAAAAGCCCTATTAGACAAGGATTAGGTGGTGATGCACCCTGATGTGGTGGATGTACTCAGACACCAGGAAGTCCCAGTGGAGGTGCTGCACAAATGTCTCTTTTTATTCTTAGTATTATTTAGTAAAAACGTCAGCTCTGACTGCCCTCATGCCTGCATTTTCAAAAAGGCTTGTGCTGGCACTGGATAACTCTCTCCCATCCAGGAGGAGAGCTCAAGTTCAGGCAGGCCTGAGATGTCCATATGTTTAAAGTTTGGTTAATCATAAAGCAGATTAGGTTGCCTTTAATGTCTAATTTAAATTTCCTCTGCTGAGCAGCTGCTGAGCTGCTCCACGATGGTTGCACATCACTAACTCTCAATGTACTGCAAAATGAAGGATTATATATGTTCATAAGCTGTCCTGGTTCTCTCTGCTGCACAGGCACTGCAGCACTGGAAAACACATCTCAAAGCAAAGCTTAAAGGTGAAATCCTTCTCTGTAGAAAAAGAAATAAATGATTCCTTTTGATATCTCCTTCTGCTGTTATAATTCTTGACAGAATTGCCTTCTTTAACAAATTGATTTCTAATAGGATGAACTATACTGCTTTTCTTGTAATTGTAGGAATTGTGTGTTTTAAGCATGACTTAAAATTTCACAGCCCTTGCCCATGTGAAATTCTGGTTTATACCTCTTTACATTCTGCCATGCCGTGGCAATTTCTCCTGGAGAGCAGGGACATGAAATAAGACCAGTTCAAATATTTGGGTTTATTACCAAATGTTCAGTGGTTGCTGATTAAAATATTTTTTAACAGTTTCCACAATATTGTCCTTTCTGAGATTATGGGAGTACTGCCTGAATAATCAGAGCAGTGGTGAAGTGTCTCCTGTAGAGGGATATGATCCCCTCATTTGTGTTTTCCAGAGCCTGGAGGTAGCTCTGAATGACACCGCTGTGTTGGTCCTTTAGGGACATAAACATGGGCTGCTCAAGACACCCATAAGTCATATTTGCACTTAATGAAGGCTTTCTGGGTGAAATTCCCGGTCTAGAAAAATGTGTCCCAGGATGTTTAATAACCACAAAGAGCTGAGACATCTTTTTAGGACTTTAACCCATTTCCTTTAGGAAAAGTATCTTCTCTTTTCTTTTTTTTTTTTTTTTTTTTTTTAAGTTTGGTTGGGCAAACAAGTGTTTTATGTTATGTCAATATAAGTGTACTACAACAGCTAATAGTTATTGCTTCACGTGATACTTGGGCTGCTGGATATAAATAAATAGACATCAGCTTATTTTTGAGGGGCTTTCCCCAGCATGGGAGAGTCCTTATGTAAAATAAGTCATACCTTGGAGTGATTTGATCCAATGCAGAAACTCTGAATGAAACCACACATTCCCCTGAGTCTGTTTTCATCTTTGTAGACCTTGATCTTAAAAAGGCTTAACTTCACCTCTTGTGCTGGTACTCAAATATAAATAATCCTGTGATTTACTGTGCTTATGTACGTGCTTAGAGTCTGGAAAATTAGGGCATTAATGGTAACACACGCTTAAGGTAGGATTTAATCAAAGAGTTGTAGCTATGTAACAGAAGATAATTTTCCAAAATCACAATGTGCACAGGCAGAGGAGAAGGTGCATTTCCTTTTCCAGGCACGAGCATCATCTGCAAAACTTGAATTTGTTTAGTGCCACACTTTTCCTTCCTTTCTGATTTATTTTTTTGCATACATATATATATATATTTTTTTTTTTTTTTTAATGGCTTTGCCTTTCAGTTGAGGAAGAAAAGGCTGGTTCAGGTGTAGAGCCCTAAGGGCTGCAGAGTTGAGTCACCCACAAGCACACAGTGAAGTCATGAGGCTTGAGATTATTGCATGCAAATAGATGAAATTGCTGTGGCCTTCCTTCAGTTGCTGGGCTTTTCTGTCTTCTAATACAGGTTATCTGTCTGGTCACTCAGAAACCACGAGGGATAGTTTTGAATAGCTAAAAGTGACAAAAGAAATGACTGTAAAGAAGTCCAGATGTTCACAAATTGCATCTTGCTGGGACTGCCACTCTGGGGCTAATAGACATGTCACTCATGCCAGCTGGCAGGATGGGTTTTATTTAGGGAAATGAGGATTTCTGAAGTCTCTTGCTTTTTATTTGCTGTACTCAAAATTATTTAAAGAAAACCCAACCAAACTACAGACCCTGTACTAAAAAGAAACAAAGTAATTGCTCCTTTAGGACAATGGGTCATGTAAAATTATGTGTCAAGTGGATATTCTAAGTGATGATCCTGCTCCAAAAGCAGAGATCCCCTTTTTCTCTTTCCTGTTTCTGTACGTCAGAGCACAATTTCTGTTCACAACAGACTGGCAAGTTTTTGATAGTTTGCTGTTCCTGGTTTGGGGATCTGGCTCATCCTCAGACTGGAAGGAGAGCTGGCTTCGTCAGTTGGTTTTGTCTTTGCTTTAGGCCCAGGAGAGCAGATCTTTTCAGGCCAGCTGAGATTTGCCCTTAGTTAGACTAAAATGTCACTTGCTTGAATTGTGAGATTTAAATAGCCTCTAAAATAAAAATAATGAATGGCTTATCTGTTTCAAACCTTTCTAAACCCTTGTTGAATTACTCTCATTCTGGATTCCAGTACTGCATTTACAGGCTTTCTCTAATTACATTTTAAGGGCATAAACAAGGAGAAAAACACAGCTAAGGAAGAAGATATCTATGCAATATGCTCCTCAGTAATAACATTCAATGGAGAATTGCTGGCAATGAGTTTTATTTTTAAATGCATTTGCCATGTTTAACTGCATTTATTTAACTTTTCAATATCTTATCCTAGCTAGAATTTACTCTTTTTCTTTTTTTTTGTAGTGTAGATATCCCGTGTAAACAGAATAAAATTCTGAAAGACTTTGGATGTTATATCTGTATTTACAGGGAAAATAACCACTTGTCCATTCTTCAGCTGAATAATCCATTGCAATTGCAAAGGCTTTTCAAATGATCTGGTTGAGTCTCCAGATGTTCCTCTAATTGCATCCAGAAAAGCTATATTCAGTCACATATAAATCTCAAAGCTCATTTGAGAAGCTTAGGTAATTTATTAATTTACCTGAATTGTTTCTTCCACCTCTGAATTTAATCTGATGCAAATTCATCTATTTCAAATGTGCCTTTATTTTCGTCCTCTAGGAAAACAAATATTTGCCTGCACAGAAAAGCTGCACTTAGCTGTGGTAAGTGGCTCCTTTGATTCATGCACTGAAGCTTTATGGGCCTCCTTGTGATTCCGCAGGGGTCTTGTTTTCATTTACTGCCCTACTAATCATAAAAAGTTGGCAGTCACTGGGAAGCAAAGTGACGAATGCCATCTTACTGCTCTTCACACCAGGGCAAGAAGCACTTTCCTTTGATCCAAATTGCCACTGGAATCACTATCCAGATAATAACAGTGGGAGCTTTAGCTTAGGGACCGGGAGGGAACTCCCTTTCTGCGGACACTTGAGGACTTGCACAAATAATGCAGAGAGCTTGTTATGTTCCTTGCACTGGAGTTTTTGAGAAGAGGTTGGACAAATGTTAGAGGGAAGGGTGTCGCTGGCTTTGTGGTAGCAAAAAGTGCCAGGATGACTCCTGGGAACCCTGAGTTTGTGTGGTTTAGTGCAGGAATGACATGGATTGGGCTCCAGGAAATACTGACGTGGCACTCGTGGCACCACAGTGCTCCAGCCTGGCTGGTTTTATGTCGTGAGCTGCTCTGGCTCATTTCTCCTGTCAGTCCAGTGCCCCTACAGCTTCCTCAGGTGCTGGCACTGCAACAGGGTGACATTTATGTGCAGCACGCGCTTCAGAGTGCTCACAACAATCAGGTCAAATCACCTCGAGACCAGGAAACAACAACTCGGAACTCGGACATCCCTTCTGCTGGGACTGTGCTGTGGCACAAGGTGTTTGTAGAGGGGTAGAAACCTTCTTGGATTTCACACATTCAAGAGCAATTGGAGCTATTTACATGCTTGTTCCGTGGGTTTAGAACAGAATAACGTTGGCCTTGCTTGTTTTATGGTGGCTACATGTACAGTTGCAGCACGTTGAAGTTTCAGTTTACATCACTTGCCCTCAAGAGGAGCATAAACACTCGTATGTTGAGAAACTGAATTTGAAGTGCTCTCCGATCCGAAAATACTTGATCCTTTTTTCTTAGGTGCAACCTGATATACATTCAGCAACAATATTGCAATTTCAGTGGCACCTAAACAGAATAAACCACTGGAAACAGTCCCACATGGAACAATTACTTTCCCCTACTTTCTGACTTAAAATAAGCGATGGCTCTTGAGAATTAAAGCAGTGGGTAGTGGTGCTTTCAGTAACAAAAACTTCTACTTTAGGTAATGCATTATCTGATGATTTATTTAACTTAAAAAAAAAAAAAACCAAACAGCAAAACCTCAGAGCATTATTTTGAGAGGCAAAACCAAAGCTAAAGTTATTGATTCCTGACCTGAAATGACCAACCCTAATTGTGATGCAGAGGAAATTAGCCACGAACCTGTGTTCTGAAAAGGAATGCTCCAGCCCATAGAAACACGAAATGTTCAGACAAGGTTTTTAAATAGGATTCCAGCAGCCAATGGAAGCAGACAGGTGTGTAATTAAGGCTAAAGACACTTCAAGCAGCTTTGGAAAGAGATAATGTTGCTGAGATCCCAATAAAAAATGTAAATCTGTGTGTCAAAAATAACCTCTCCCAGCTCCATTTGCCCAGCAAGGTGCCCAGGTTGGAGCCTTGGTGCTCCTGAGAAAGCTCCCTCTGTAAAAGGCATGAAGTTTTCTAGCGGCATTGAAAGAAACTATGAGATACATATATAATCAACATTTTTACGTCATTGCCATGATTATTTACTCTTGAAGAGAGCTTATCTAAATATTACCCTTACTTCTGAAATGGTCTTATCAGAAGATAGGACAGCTGAACAGGTGAGGGTGTGTGTCAAATCTATTTTTACTGCACAGAGAGTGTATTCTTTAACCAGTAATTTGTAGCAATTGGAGGTAGGATTTTAAGCCACTTTCCATATAATATATTCTTTGGCATCTTGCTGCTGGCCCATTTGTCTCATTACAAAAGGTCTGTTAGGAAAAAAAAAAGTCAAGATAATGAAATACCAGCTAAAAGGACTGCATTTAAATCAGTCTATATTTAGCATTGCTACATTTCAGGATGGCATCAGAGAAGCAGGGACAGTTACCTGCTGACATTTTGTTTGACAGAGAAATGGGGAAAAAAAATTAGTTCGTGCTGCTCAGAGCTGATATGGGAGTCACTGGGGGCTCTGGGTGTGTGTGAGAAGGATGAGAGAACACAAAGAGAATGAATCTGGGGGAGCTCAGGGCAGCCACCAGAACCTGGGCACGACAGGGAAAGTGATGCCAAACACCAGTGGGGTCACCAGAAGTTGCCTTTTCATCATATGTGGCATCACCTCTGCCTGAGTTATGAGGACGAAATGAGCCACAAGAGCACAGGATCCCACAAGAGAGGCAGGAGGGGAAGGGAACCAGATTCTCAGTGTGAGTGTGGACGGGCAAGGGGCAGCTGGGCAGTGGTGGAGAACTGCTGAGCCTCAGGGTTGCCCATTCAGGGGTGCTGGTGACCCATGAACTGTCCCTGGCCATGGAGAGGCTCCCAGAGCATTGTGAGCTAATTAATGCCACATGCAGCTTGGTTTTATTTTTATATGATAAGGCAGGTGGATTTGTATTGGTGTTATCAGGGAAAATGGTGGTGGGAAAGCTTGAAGAGAAATTGGAAGTAGCAGAAGGTGGTGGTTGTGCAGTGAAGGGACATGGCTTAAATGGTGCTGATCCACTGGGATTTGCACTTTGAACTGGGGCTGCAGCCAGGCTAAAGCCCTGTCTCACAGGCTGGAGTGTCTGTGTGCTCACCTGGACACCCACCTGCAGTCTGCCTTCTGCAAAGCTGAGAGATGTGGCACACTGACTTCTAGAATGCTTGAATAAACCACTCCTGTAGGTGTGTGCAGTGTTTTGCGGTGCATGGAATACATTCCACAGCGAGAGGAGTGTTCCTACAGGCTTCCCTGTGCTTAGCTCTTGCTGGTGTTCAGTGAAATAGGTGGAGAGGACAAGGGCATCAAACTGAAAGAGAGCAGGTTTAGATCAGATATCAGGAAGAAATTCCTTACTGTGAGGGCGGTGAGGCCCTGGCACAGGTTGCCCAGAGGAGCTGTGGCTGCCACATCCCTGGAAGTGTCCAAGGCCAGGCTGGACGGGGCTTGGAGCAGCCTGGGACAGCAGAAATTGTCCCATGGCAGGGGTTGGAATGAGATGGGCTTTAAGGTCCCTTGAGCCCAGCCCGGTCTGTGAGTGACTCCAGCTCACAGCAGAAGTGGGTGCAGCTCCAGTGCAGCTCCACTGCTGCCTCCCAGCTGCAGGGCTGTGTCTCTCTGCCCAGAGCATTAACACCACACCTTCCCTCTCTTTTGCCATTCTCACACAACACCTTTGCAGCAGGACTTCTCCCTTCTGCGGTTCAGTCATCAGATCTTTGGCTTTCAGCCCAAAGACTTTCATCATTGTTTTAATAAGCATAATCTTAGGAGTTTAGAGCACGTGAACCAGCCTGGGAAATAAAGGGTAATCCATCTTGCAGTGAGAAACGAGCTAAACGTCCCCTTGCAGCCAGCTTGATCTCTCTTTCTGGCTGATGCACAGCTTTCATTGCTCCCCAAACGCAAGGCAAGACAGATGGCAGGCAGGCACAAACCCCACCACGGCACATCGCAGCACCGCGGTCCCTGCAGGGCCCTGCACAGCCCCACCCCGGGCTGCTTCCATCTGAACACAGGGGCACCAAACGCCACTGTGCATTCTGTGCTCTGCCTGAGCAGGGCAGGGCAGACCTGAGGTGTCCCTTCATTTTTTGCTGCAGTAATTAGTGATTTTATTCTCCACAGCAGCAACCATGTGAATTAATTTTCTCCACAGGCCCCCTGAGATTCGCGTCCTTTCCAAGTTGTGATCTTGTTTTATTTCAATCAATGCCATCTATGTTGTATGTCACAATAATCAGGTTTTCAGAAACATGCTATGGAAGTCCATAGGATGTTATCAGTTGTGAAATAAATATCTTTCAAAAGGCAATATGTGTTATTGTACTGTTACCAATTAAAAATTAAATACTTCAATAGTCTGTAAATTTCAAACCAGCAACATGCTGATATATTTTCCCCATACTCATCATTACTTGGCAAGATTGAAGGCCTGGCCTCTATAATAATAATGTATTCCTGTATTACTTGGCACGTGCCATAAATTATTAAGAAATTTGGTCTTGGCTTCAACAGGGAATAGATTCGCAGGTTATTTACATCATGAGAGTTTACATCTACCAATAAGTGAAGTGTTTCAGGGCAAAAATAAAAAAAAGGCTGGTGTTTAAATAAGGTAAATAAACACATTGTTCATAGGTTAACTGAAGAATAAAATCAGAATTCTGTTGTATTTTCTTATGAATACAATATGATATATCTTTCCATGTCTTACTGCGTTGAAAAAGGGACTGTTCAGCATCTTATGAATCAACTTTTTGAGGAAAAGCTGTATTTGACAATTGTTTGTCCTGAAATATTGTTCCTTTCTCTCTCTGTCTCTGTTCTATCACATTTTTCACTGGTAATAGAAATGTAGTGGAATGAGTCAAGAAAGAAGGTGCTTTTCAAGAAGACTTTGGTTATTCATGAAATTCAAAACCGTTTGTTTCCAAACCCAATATGAAATGTTGAAGACAAGGGGCTGAGTCTCATTTCCAGGGATTAGCAGGGCTGAACTGTACGTGCACAGCTCATTTGCACTGGAGTTCATCGTGCATATTTTGAATAATACATTTATTTGTTAGATATTTAAAAGCAATTTTGTAGCCTTTCAGAGACAGTGAATTCACCTTACAGCCTGGGTCTGGCAGCATATATCCTATATAATGCTTGCCCTGAATTTGGGGATTTATATTTTATTTTCTTAAACAGCTTGCACAGTGCAACCACTGCAGATATGCACTGTGCAAAAGAAAGAAGTTAGACAAATTCTTTTGATGTCTCCCTACACGGTCATAATTCTTGACAGAATAACTATTTATCAGCGAATGAATTCCTAAAGGAGAAGCAGCATATTGGATTTCTCTGCATTTTATCTTTCATGGAATATAGCAGAATCATCAGTATCCACATCAGTGGGGAGCAGGGAGGGACTCAGGGAACTGGTGCTTGGAGTTATGCTCCAAAAGCCCATGTACTTATAATTAAAGGGTTTAAAAGTTTTTAAAGATGGGCCTACTTATTTTTCCTACAGAAGCTGATGTATTCTGTTGCATGTGGAAAATGCCTGTCTAAAGGAAGTTACTGGAAGTACAGAAACGTGCCAAAATAAAGTTGGCACCTGTGTTAGTAACGAGACTTTAAGGACATGCAATTTCAAAAACTCTTCCCATTATACTGTGAAAGAAAATTTTTCTGGAATAAAGTGCTCATTTCAGGACTTCCATAGGGACACAAGCTCATTGACAAAGTATTTCTTTTAGTTCTTTCATGGGCAGAGCAATTCCGATGTGAGTGCTGGATTCGGTGTGTGCCTGGAACACAGGGAACATCCAGGTCGGAGCACACTCAGAGGCCTGGAAGTCCTGATACCTGACACTATTTCCAGATCTCTAAGTAATTATTGCCTAGGACATGGAGGGGAGCATCCTACAGGTTTTTCAGTCCTGTGCCAATGGGATTTGTCCCTTGGAGAACAAACCCTTCCTGTCTTGTGTGGAGGTCTCGTGCCGGGAATGCCGACAAGGAGCTGCCTGTGCTGGGGTCGGATGAAATGCTGGGTGTCACCCACTGAAATATCACTAACAAGACATTGTCACGGCACTTCAAGAGGCTGACATTTTTCTGGGAAGGAAGGCTGCCAGGAATTCAGGATAAAGCAGGGTTTTGGGGTTCTGAAAACTCGTTGGCGCGTCTTGTACTGGGTTGAGCCTCTGAAAAGAGAAAAATCCCCGTCTGCCTGTGGTGGGCTGCTGTGATTCTGTGCAGAGCCAGGCGTGGAGTCAAAGCAACCAAAGTTCAAGTGTTCCACGGAAATACCATTTCACAGCACTGTCAAGGAAAACTGAAGGACCAGGGACATTTGTGACATTTGATGATACTGGCAAACGTAAAGCAGCTGGGTGGTTTAGAAACTATTTTGTCATGTAGTATAAAATATTGCTTTCAAAGGTGCTCGGACTTTACAAGAACACAAATCTGACCACTGGACTGCCAGTTTTTGCTTTCTTAACTTCTGATTATAAGAAAACACAATGTTATTAGGAGCTCAAATTTAAAAACTCACATCCCACCCAAAATAACCCCCCCAAAACCACAACCCCAAAACCCAAAGAAATCCAGAACCTGTAGGAGACAAGGATAGACTAAATAGAACAAAGAAAAGAAAAATAAATTGGAAGAATGGAGTTTATGCTGAGTCAAAACAAGAGAGTGAGGAAAGCTGCTGGGGAAGAAAGCCCCATGATTCTCTTTTGCTGTGTGTCAGGAAGAGAAATCCTCCCCTCTGGGGCAGCACTGGGGCCCTGTGCACCCCTCTCTGTCCTCATTAGAGGCACAACGCCTCCACTCAGTGTTCAGGACATCTCCTCCCCATCCTCACGGGCTGTTGGCTCCAGGTTAGACCACAGCAGCACTTGGATTTAAACAGGCAAGCCTGAAAGCATCAGCACAGATCCAAGCTCAGGTCCATCTGAATCCTGAGCCCATCAGGGCCAGTGGGGCTTTGAAACACAGGCTGCCTGCAGGGCTGCCATCCCCTGTCTGCACCCAGAGCTCATTTTCCCTGTTTGTGCTTCCTTCCCGTGTTTTTCACTGATTTATATCAACCTGCTGCTTGCATATCTTTATTTCCTGTTTTTCACATGTATTTTACAGGAGAGAATGCTTTCAGTTTTCCACAACAGGAGCAGTTGCTCTGGCAATAAGCGTGGGGAATCAGCATCAGAGCACCTTTTCACTGAGTCAGCCTGATTTTTATTCCCTGCAAAACTACAAGTGTGGATTTCAGGCATCCTTGTTGGACAGCTTCCCTAATGTGCCCTGCAGGTGCACAGTATATTTGCAGTAGCTCTTGCACATGCTGAGACATACCTACATCTGTGGTGCAAATGAATAAAAGTGCCTGTGCCCACGCAATTAAAAATGAATGGCCGTGTAAAAAAAGAGAGCGGAGTTGTTTCCACATGATGATGATATCCATAAAAATAGATCATTGCACAGTAAATGATCAGTTTGTAGATGTAAGGGGGTTTTTCCAGTTTAAAACATCAGTTTGCAGAAGCACATTCCCACCTCTACCACCTGCTTTAGTTATTATTATGGGGTTTTTCTCCCAATACTGAACTAACATTGAAATATGAATTTATTCTTTATTCTTTGGAGTTCTGGCACTTGCAGGCAGTGGTTATGTGTCTGTGTGGGTGTCTGTAGGTGGACAGTGCTGTGCAGCTGCTCAATTCACTCATTAAAATAGTAAGAGGGAAGTCCTGGCTGCACTAAAGGAAAGGCAAAATTGCCATTGCCTCAAAATTCATCCCACCGCCAGTGGGAGAACAGTTGAGGCAGCTTTGACTCATCTCACTCTCTTTTATTTTTTTAATTAATAGCAATTGTCTGCCATAATAATGCACTGGTAATGCTTTGATGGGGAGTTAATTAACCTTTTTTTTTTTTCAAGAAGCAAGGTCTGCAGCTGGCTGTGGCTTGTTAGGCAAGCCGAAGCCTTGTCCTAGTGTGCTCAGGTTTCTGCCCAAGGGCTACATCAGCCATGAAAGCTGGTTCAGATTTGAACAGGAACTATTCCTTTAGAAGTAGACTCCAAGTATTGGGTGTACTGGGACTCTCTAAGATTTTTAGGATTTTTTTAGGATGCCAGGAAGATCCAGTTACTAATTTAACAAGAATTTTTACAAAATGACAAAACAAATCGGTATTTAAATTTAGTCTAATTTATTCTCTGCCTACAAGGAGTTCCTAGTTGAATGAGCACCTCAAGAAGGTGTTGAAGGGAAAGTACAGTTGGTGGAGAATTGATATTCCCAGAATTAGTTTCAGTGATTTTTGTTTAGTATTTTATAACAAATTCAACAGCAGCATTAGCTAGGGAAAAACACTTGTCCTGAAAAACCCCGATGTGGTGCCGTTGAGGCGGCTGACATTAACAACCACTAAGAGTGCTCACCCTGTGGGGTGCTGGTGACCCCCAGGAATGCTGTCACACGAGGGGATGGACCTCTCCTGCTGCTCCCCTGACCCCAGCGTGTGCAGCCAGTGCAAGGAGCGTGGTGCAAGCAGCATTTTAAGCCTCAGTTCCGTGAGCCAGCTGAGTTTCCCTCCCAGTCCGTGCTGGGTTTGATGTGTGTGTGCTCGTGTGTGTAGACAATCAGTGAAAATCTTAGGGGGGAAAAAGGAAAAAAAAAAAAGATGTTTTTCATATCTGTGCCCTGATGCCTTCTCTCTTATTTGTCTGAGGTTTGCCAGTGTTTGTTTTGTCAAACTTCATGGCTCAAAGGACAGGACCACTAACGGAGGGCAGCACAGGAGGTTCCAGCTTTATTGGTAGATGCTCCTCAGCCACCAGCGCCATTTCCAGCAGGAAAATATTTTGAGCTGTGTGAAACAGCAAATCATTTAATTGCAGGGGTGGATATAAGCAAAGGCTGTTTGCAATGTCACACACAGTGCACAGAGAGAGCCCTTTAAGAATGTCAGTGTTCTTTTAAGCAAAATATAAGCAGAGGAGCCATGGAACCCTCATGGTGCTGGAGCAGTGCATCGATGTTCGTGCCTGTAAAATGTCTCGTTGGTGAGATGCTGTGGCGTAATTATAAATGTTACAAAAGAGAAAGTTCAGCATTGCAAGTGAGACTAAAATACCAGAGCAACACATTTATCACCGAGAAGATAAACCATGTCAGAAATTCCAACAAGTCTGCTCCCTGCTGTGAGCAGAAGTCTATCCACTGATAGCATGAATTTCCAATAACATAAAATGAGAATATTTTATGTTTAAATTCTTTTTCTCCATGCATTAGCATTTTATTTTCACTCAAATTTCATTCAAGAGTTATCAGTGAATAGAGGATTCTCCGTTACTCAGGTGTGTGAATGTGTAGTGATATGTTTACTTAATTATTCGCAGTTTTTGCTACACTTCTGGGGCTGGATTCACTGTAGGCAAAATTCCAGTAACAGGAGTGAATTCCTGGTAGAGAACAGTATTCTGTGTTTGCAGGGTGGGTGGGTGGTGTCCAGATTTATTTGTGTTTGGTTACAGTTGGTGTGCAAATAAGGTTCTTCCTGCATTTGTGCATAATCTCTAATTTCCTCCCCTGTACAGTGACAGGCACAGACTCCAGGAGGACTTTATCCTCCTTTTCACATTCCATAGCAGTATAAATTTGCCAGCACCCCCTCCCTGTGCATCAGCTCGGAGGTGGAAAGGATGCTAAATCCCTTTACGGATGGCAGAGAATGATGATTTGAATAAGTCCTTTGGATTTCTTTCTGTAAAGATCTTAAAATTAGCTCTTAATTAAGCTGATTAGAACATTCTCATTAGAAACAATCATATTATCACAAGGCTCTGTTTAAGAAAAAACATTTCATTTTGGGAGATGTGTTAACTTTTTCTCCTGCTGTCATTTACACCCTACTTTGATCCTTATCTGCTCTAGCAAATCAAAGACCTGGTTTTGACAATAAATTCATATTTTCTTTCTTTCTTTCTTTCTTTTCTTTTTTTCTTTTTTTTTCTCCTTGGGGCCTTTAACAAGCCACGTTACAAGTAATCTTCTCTTGTTTTTTACTCCAATGATGTTTTCCTTTTCCAGAAAGTCAAGCATTGCCAAGTAGCTCCCACTGTCTGAGAAGGTGACACTTTGGGTCACCTGGTGTTTGGGTGGTTTCAGTCACAAGACAAAAGTTCTCACTGAAGGGCTCTGGATGTTTGGATTTATACACTGTATTTGTGATTTGTCTTAGTCCATTACTGTGTGCAGTAGATTTTGACCTGTCAGCTTTTGGGAGAGGGTCTTGGTGTCAGAAATAGGAACAACTTTAATCCTACCTCTTGCGGGACGTTATCATGAGGTTGGCAAACACTGATGTGGGCACTGGAGAGAGCTGGAGAACAGCAGAGGAAAACCACGGCCCTCTGCCAGCTTCTTTAGCTCACCTGGAGACAAAGCCAAGCATCTTTTAGTCATGGAAATGGTGATTGAAATAGAAATGTCGTTCTGGAGGGCTGTGTTCCAACATCCTGCCTGAAACGGGGCTGTCTGTGCTGCACCAGGCCAGTTCTGCCTCTTCTGAGCCTTCAAAACCTCTGCTGGTGCCGTTTCTGCAGCCTCTCCCCCTGACCTCGTCACAGGCTGTGCTACCCCCGTGGTGAGACCCTCTGCAGCTCATTTCTCCTGTTCAGAGAGACCAGGGTGCTCCTGAAAACCGAGCTTTGATTGTGGAGGATCTCTCTCCATTCCTCCTCGCAGCCACCTCCGGAACAAAGGGGTTTCCAAATCCCCCGTGGTTTCTGACAGCTGTTGAAGCAGGTACATCAGGCAGGAGAGCTTAACACGAGCAGGGATGGCTCATACAGGGGGCCTCTTTGCTGAGAAAGCAGCTTAGAGTCACTGCTTCTCAACAGCTGATAAATTCTGTAGTGCTTGCTCCTTAGGAAAGCTCGCTGCAGAAAATCAGAAGATTTTCGTAGCCCATTACAGCACTACAGCAATATATTATTTAGCAAATAGACTTTCATGCACAGTTTGTTTCATATTATCATCATACGCTTTAGTTCAGCTTTGAAGGGTCCTTTTTTCTTGAGGTTTTTCTTTTTTTCTTCCTTATTTAAACCTGAGTATCTGGTGGTGAAGTCTGCAGCTGTTTGTAAACAGATTTGCAAGCACGGTTGAAGGGTGACTTTTTTACACAGAGGCACAGCACGAGTTTTTGCCAGAAGTTTCAGCCTCCAGTGGGGAGCATTGGCTTCCCACTGTGGCAGAGAGAGAGATATGCAGAGAATAACCCCCTCCTGGATCAGGCATTCAGAAGCTCTTTGATACAGAGGAGACTGGCTCGACTCTCCCAGATTTCAGAGCGTGCGTTTGAAATGTCTGCAACAAATGGAGTGGGGCATGGCTTTGGGATTGCAGGATCTGTTTATTCGCTGTGTCAGGAACGCCAGAGAGGTCAAAACACCAGGAGATGTGGTGAGTGATGTTTGCTACAGAATGGACAGAGACCGAACGGCTGCAATGAGAGAGAGATGGGCAAGGAGAGAACGTGGGGTTCGATTGCCTGAAGTCCTGCTGTGCCAGTGGTTTCAACAGAAGTTGCTCCTCTGGATGCAGCAGTTCTCTGACAGTATATCCTGAACGAGAATAAAATTTATTATTGAAAGAGCTCACCAGAAACAGCGAGGACCAGAGTTTTAGATGCAATTTTTTTTTAAAAGGGGTTTAGAAGAAGCCCTTAGGCTTACTTATAGTTTATTTTAAAAAGAGGCAGTGATTAAGTCATATCAGCTTTCTGTGTGGTGTGTTAATCTCCTTGAGCCAGATAAGTTTAAAAAAAAAAACAAAAAACTCAAAAAAAAAAAAAACCAAAACAATAAGCAAGCAAAAAAACTTCACAAACATTTCAGAGTAGAGACATCATGTATTTGCAGACACAGCATCAGAGCTGCTGGGCGTGACCAGCACTGTCACACTTGGCTCCCCTGACCAGGACAGTGTTAATGCTGTTCCTGATGAAGAAAAGTGGCTTCTGTTGCCTCAGAAAATAAGCCTTCCAGAAATTATAGACAAAGTGAAGTATTTAGGTCAAAAAAAACACCCCATAATTTGAAAGTAAATAATTAACCGCGGCTTGTCTAACAGAATGGCTTCATTTGTTCCCTTGCACGTTTATCTGACTGCTTTGCAGGGATTGATCATGACCTGCTCCTGGTTTTGCCTGGCAGGATCCTTTGTGCAGTGCTTTATTGGGAAGGTGTTTCTGTGGCAGAGGTGACAGGCAGTGTCTTGCTGACAAGGATTACAGTAATTGTTATCTGTAATGTCAAAGCCACTTAGTGCGGACTTGTTGGGTGAAGAAATTTCTCTTCTGCTCTTTATGGCAGCGAGATAATCATTGTTGTGTTTCAGAGCATGACAGGATTTTCTCTGAGTATCATTTATCTGTGCAGAAATCTTCTCTTGGGTGCTACTTGAGTGAACTTACTTTGTATTTAAATTGTATTATCAGTGTGCTTAGTTTGGGGAAACAAATGAAACAGTGCAGCATACTGCTCTGCTTTGTTCAATTTTAATTTTGACTTGAGTGTTCTGTCTGTCTGTGGCCACAAACAAACTGGAAGCAAGTATATTGAGATTAAGTTAACAGCAGTAACTCAGCGGTCTCAAAGCAACAGCAGCTTGACAGATATGACAAGCCTGAGATTTTGACTTCTCCAGATATGTTCTGGAGGGAGCTGAAAAATGAGAATCATAAGGCCTCATTTCTGAAGACAAATCACAGTGGTAGCTGGTATGTTCTTGGTAGAACTGGGAAATGTGGGCTGAGGGCTGGAGATGAGGAAGAAATCCAGGCTGACATTTCAGATTAGATTCTCCTTGGCTCTGAATACATTACTCTGAGAAATTTTCTTGAAAGGAATAATGTTTTTTGAAACAGAGATTAATGTCTGATATTTACCCGGACTTGAGAATTTTCACCCTTAATATTAAAGAAGAGTTTTTGTGAAGAAAATTGTACAAAAGACAGAAAAATCTATTTCTAATCCTGATTTGTGCAGGCTGCTCAGGAAACATTTCCTCCATAGCTCTGACTTGCTGGAGTTTAGGACTGGCAAATACTGTGTTGTTAAAGTAACAAATCATATTGGTTTCAAAATAACTGTCATGTATTTGATGTTATCTAAATAATAGTGATTGTGAGCATGATCTGTCATCCTGTTGTCACTTGGATTCTTCTGGAAATTCCAAAATTAGCACAGGGCACCAGCTCTAGCTCTGTCATGAGTGACAGTTCCCTGTTGTGCTTCACTTACTTCTGTTGTATTTGATTTGCTTCTTCAGCTTCTAAAGCATAAACTATACATCTATTTGTTGACTGGTTTTGATGCCCCCCTGCACCCCAACCCTCACCCCCACAAGGAGAATTGTTGAATTCTGTTTCAACACAGGCAAGGTCATTTTAATGTGATTCTTTTATTCCTTCCAACCGGTTTGGTTTTTTGAAGTTTCCGTGAAAGTTCTAAAACACATTAAGAAGAGATGTTTGTCGAGGTATTGTAGGAATATTTTCTAGCTGGGAGAAATATTTTCTTTGTAGTGCCAGTGCAATAGGAAATATTGGTGCTACTGAACAACTGTTTCTTTTTTTCTTGGGTTTAAGTATCTCATTATTAACCCCGGGACTTTCAGTCCTCCTTGTCTAGACATGCAAACAAATGCATTTCCAAGGCCTTGGAAGACATGAGTTGTATTATTTCTTGGAACTTGTGATAACATCCATCAGCTGTCTTTGCTGATATAGGAGGATAAAGGACGGGCTTTCATAATATTCAGTGATGGTCATTTGGCACGTGGTTGGCTCTGTGGTGTTGCCATTGCACTCAGCTCATCATTACAACTGTCTCTGTCCCAAAGTGAATTTTCCAACCTTAGAACAAACAATTCCTAGCTGACATTTTGTTTGGGGCTGTAGGTAAAACTGTGCTGTTAGGTTGGTATTCTTTTTTTGTTGGGTTTTCTTTTTCCATTGAGGGGGAAAACATCTGTACACATGCTCTAATGTCTTGTGGCATTCTATACAAACGTTTTTAATCTTACTCTATTTGCTTGGAGCATGTGTTACCATTTGCCAGTGAGTGTAGCTTCAGTGGAAGGTCTGAGGGCTGCACAGAGCGAATTGCCTCGGCAGATTAATACGTGCTTGTCATTTTTCCTTTTATTTCCCTTCTCTAACCATGAAAGCAAACACTTTTGGGGAGAGAAGACTTAACTCCTTTGTCAGAAGCGGTGGTAATTAACACAAATAAGCAGAGCCAGGCTCTCCTTGTTTGATAAGGGTGGCTTTACAGGCAGGGTGTTTGCTCCCTTCAGCAGGAAAAGCTTGCAGGCTCTCTCTGGAGCTCCTGTGGTGGTCAGAAATGACCAATGAGCAGGCATGTCATGCCCTTTGCCATTTAGCACCTTTTCAGGGATCTAAAGTTTCACGTGATACTTTTTAGCTTCCAGGTGTATATGCGCTATTCCTCCACCCCCTGCCTATTTTTTTTATTTTATATTGATTCTCTTTGAGTTTTTAATGGGTTATGTCCTTGCAGGCTTTGCTGTGTGACTGACATGAGCCTGGCTCTGTGACCTTCCCTCCCAGGCCAGGCTTTTTGGGAAGGCAGGACAGAAAGCTCAAGGCTGGTTGCCTAGCCCATGTCTGCAGGTGGTCCTGTTTTATCCTTTTTTTGTGCGTTAAAAAGCTACCATGAAAAAGTTACATCTTGTGCAATTCACTGCCAGTTCAGCTGATGAATAAAAAAATGTATTTAATTATGTGACTCTGACAGGAGAGAAAGATCTAGATGTTTCCTGAATCATCAGTAGGGGTGAAGCTGAGGGAGAGGAGAGTTGAGCCAGGCTGAACTTTGGAGTAGGAGGAGAATTAATGAAGGAGTCCAGACACCATCACTATGTTAAAAAAATATTGCTACGCCCTGTATTGTTATGTTATCCGGGGTCACACCTGCCCTGAAGGGTGGAGAGGTGTTCTGCAGCTCAGGGGCTGTTCTCAAACAGGTTATCTTGGTTTCCAGCCCAGTCTCCCACAGGAGCAGGTGGTTTCCCTATGCAGGAGCAAATCTGTGCCTCTCTGCTTTCCTGAACACACTCCCCAAGTGCTCAGTGGCTCCTGAAAAAGTCTCCTGCAAAGCCAACTTTAATTTCACCTCAGCAGGATGAGTTTTGGGGACTTTTACAATGTTTTTCTTTTTTTTTTTTTTTTAATCATTATTTCTGCACTTAACTGTCTGCACATTTTATAACTTTTGTCCTAATAAACCCATCTACTTTAACAACTATTCATCTGAGCATTTTGAAACCACTGTGGATATTTCCCACTTGCTATTGAACGTTTTAGGAATCATAAATGTGACATGATGTAAATCTATAAATGAAATATTACTTTTCACATAAAATCTGCATAGATTTTTTTGCCTTGGTTATTTTATAGTCTGTTCTCTGTGGTCATTTTTGAATCATCAATGTCTTTATCCTTGCCTCTTGAATATAAAAAATTCTACTAATTATTGAACAGTCTTTCTAAGTTAAGCCAAATAAGGACTTAATGACTTCTCAGATTCAAGACTTCATCTATCTAATATTTCATACACATATTTTAAATGCTGTTCATTTAGTTGAAATATCCTGAGAATGGCCATAAATTGATGTCATTTTCTCTTCCCATCTGTAATCTGGGAACAGAAAAAATAAATTACCCTGAATGCTGTTTTTTCTGTTTCATTAGAACAGTAGAGGATAGGTACTTTCCCCCCTCTCCTCTCAAGTATCAACTTGCTGTAGCACTAGAGGTCTTTTAAAGTTGTGCTAACCTTAATTCACCTCTGATTATTATGCTGAGTAAACTTCAAGAAGTTTAAAACTTGAGATAAGCACCGACTGCTGCAGGTGTTTCATCCAAAATATTTGAGTCTGGGGAAGATCTCTTGCTTTTTTTTTTTTTCCTCAGCCGCAAATTTCATAACAGGAATTTTCTGTGTGGGATAATTCATTTTACAAATTAGGTAGAATAGAACCATTTAGAAACTTTTATTAGTCTTGAGAGGGGAATAAAAAAATTTTTGAAAAAAGACTTTTTGCGTTTTTTTATCTTCATTTTATCTACTTTTGAAGTTTTTGGAGGAGGAACAAGATGGCATAGATCACCCGAAAACGTGGAGATGTCCAGGACAGAGGCCATGCTTCAGTTTACCTCCTGCTACATCTCACAAGGATGGTGATTGACGGACTGAGCACAGAGATGTTTCAGCACAATAAATCCAAAAGTGCAAATATCTGGTGTGGCAGTGGCTCTGCCACGCTCCAGACTTGGGGCTGACAGAACCCTGGGCCTGCTGGAGTGAACGGGCCCGTGGCAAATTTCCACCAGGGCAGAGGAGAAGGGAGTTTGTCTGAGTATTTCTGGCAGAAAATAACAATGGGTTTCTGTTAGTGTTTCCTACAAGTCTCCTGGTCTAAATATAGTAAAATAGTTGTATTCAATTATCAAAACAATCTGTATAATGAGTATGTCTATCATATGATTATTGATGATATCAAGGTAGTGTTTCTGATCAAAGCAAATGGTAGTGTCCTTCACAATGTCTTTTAAAAAAGGTCAGTAAATTCTTTAATATACTACATAATCTCAGAATATTTTGGTTTCATTGGGAAGCAAGGTACAAATGGATCATTTCTAGGTGAACTTAGGGCCTCATGTGACATCTGCACGTAATGCATTGCATGAATGGAAATTCCAACAGCGTCGTGGGACCCTGGACTGTTCTTTTCAACAGCTGCAGGGGAGATGTTGTGGTGCAGGATGATCCCAGGATCAGTGACAGACTCAGGAACACCCTCACTGACCTGCCCAGGTCACTTTGCAGCCCCTTTAGGGAAATAATTCTGTGGCTGGGACGCAGTAGATGTTGAGGAACACCCACCTCACCAAAGCTTTTCCACACCCAAAACCACCTTGTCCCTCAGCAGAAACAGGGGAAACAGGGAGTTGTGGTAGGCTGGAAACTGTGCCCATGTGGGGTGACGGAAATAAAAAGGTGCAAAGTGAAAGAACTGCTCAGTAATCAAATCAGGCATGTTAAGGATCATGCAGTGCTTCAAACCAGAAAAAGATGAGTTGGCATTTCTGATTGTTTGTACTATAGCTCAGTAATAGATTTACTTCTTTTAAGTCCTTCTAGTCAGACTATTTTGACAAGCCATTATAACAATATTTCATAATATTCTTAAGATTTGTGGCTGTTCAGTAGTAGCACTATCAAAATGTGAAAGTTAATTAAGACGACTCTTGATCTAGCATAGGAAATGAGCATCTGTTCAAATTCATAGAATCACAGAGCAATTTAGGTTGGAAAAGACCTCTAAGATCAAGTCCAACCTTTGTCTGATTCACCACCCTGTTAAGGAGACCACAGCACTGAGTGCCACTTCCAGTCATTTTTTTGAACACCTCCAGAGTGGTTTAGCCAGGTTTTTATAATCATCACTAACAATTACCAAACCAGCCTGACCCTCAGTGCCTGTTTGTTTTAAGACTGGAAAGCCTGTTCTAATACAGAATGCGTTATTTACAATTTTTTTAACCCCGTTGCATTTTTTTCTAATGTATTTTAGGATTCCCAAAAAAAAGAGCATGACTGTAAGTGGCAAAACTTACTGCAGTAAATGGGGAGGACGCGAGCATTTTGCAGCACTGAGGTTGCACCCAAACTCCTTCGCAAGTACCCCAAGGCTTTCCTTCCATCCTTTCCAGTGGGATCTCAGGTAAGGAATGGGTTCCATGTTGTGTTGTTCTGGCTGATGAAAGGACGCAGTGCCCACCTGAGTGACCCACGGCACAGAAATGGATCCATGGGCACACTCAGCTTCTGCAGAGCTTCAACTGAAGCAAATTTAGACTATTTCCTTCTGTCCAAACAATGTCTTGCATTTCTCTCGGGTAGCTGTCTCATTACCACTAGGGATTTGGTCACTCAGGGTTGGACCCACTTTTAATTTTTGATGCTGAAAATATGTTCTAATTGAAAAGATAAAAGGGAGGTGAGCTCACCTCTCTCTGGTGTGAGCTGAACAAGCTTGGCCTGTGTATAGAAGTCCCAACTTGTTGCTTTCATGTGCTTTGAAGGGTTTTTTCTCTCTTTGCTTCATCCCCAAAGCTGTGCTCCCCGAGTGCTCCTGAGCTCTCTACTGTGCAGGGAAAAAGAAAGGCTCTAAGGGGGAATTCTCTGCTCAGAACAGGGTGATTTTGTGCTAAGCCCAGATATACATTGAACACAGTGATTTTTTTTAAAGTATGTTTCTCTCTAAGCTGCTTTAGAATAAATTTCATCTAATACCATTTAAAATCCAAATAAAAATGCATTGGCATGATTGGAGCTGGAGATTTGTAGTTATCTGCCTGCCTAGGGTATCAAAGGCATGAGAGAAAGTGTTTGGCTCAGAGAATGCCAGCACAGGGAAAAAGGGATGCAAAGACATCAGACTAAGGGCAACTTTCAGAAATTAAATCCTGCAGGTCAAATTAGAAACATATCTGTCAAGGTATTCTTATCACACATAGAACAGCTAATTTAAATACCATTATAAAAAGTTAATTAAGCATAATCTGCAAAAACCTGAAGTATAAAACTAAAGGACTAAAATTAATAGTGCAAGAATGAGATTCATTCAGTTTTAAACTAACGGTTTTTACATGATATCTTCTGTTAAACCAGAGGCTCATTTGGGGGCTGCAGGATAGTAAATTTTTATCAGGATTTAATTTTGTTTAATTTAGACCAGAATTCTACAATAACATTTACCATGGAATACTCAAATTAGGTTAATTATGTGTGTCAATTTTTGTTCATAAATCATTCTTAAAAATAGACTTGGGACTCAAGGTGGGCAAGACCACATTAGTGATAATGTGTTTTAGAGTGCTGGTTTTATTTGGATGCAGCAGAAACTGATGGTGGTGTTCATTATGTATTTGTGAAGACCATAAAGGAATAAGTGGAAACAGCCCAAGATGTGATGAGGTGTCCCAGGATTCAGCAGGGCAGGTTCTCCTGGATGACCCTGAACCAAATCCATAACGCAGGGATTAAGGTATCCGTTGGAAATGATGCGTGGAACATGACCTGACTGTGCTCCTCACAGTGCTGGCAAGGAGCTTTTCTGGGAAAACCATCACCAGTTGTTTGGGATCACCTTTGCAAGCCTTTTTCAAGGGTGTGGGAATTGCAGGGAGTGTCCTTCAACAAGTGGGTGACAAAAGGGGACCCTCTTGAGCTGCAGGTGTCCCCCACATTTACAGGGTTGTCCCACTGGTGGTTCTCCTTTGGAAAATCAATCCATCCACCAAAATACTCTTCCATTGGAAGGCGTTTCTTTCTCTTGCTGGCACAGAGGGTGTGCTTTGTTCTCCACTGAAGGGCTGTGCAGACACCATCCTGTTTCCTAAAAGCAGATAACCTTGTTTTAAAACTCAGCTCAGCTGCTGAGTGATTGCAGGGCACTTATCTGCCACATTATTTACAAATCTCAAGAACTTAACAGCTAGAAAATGATTAGTTAAGGGACATCATAAATCTTTGCACAGCCCACACAGTGAAGGTGTTGGCTGGAATCCAATCCTTGCAGCTGGCCAAAACACATCTTTAATGTGACCCAGAAAAGCAGAATTTAAATGGCTTTTACATTCTCTCAGTGTGGAAAAGTCACCAGTTCCACCCATGGAGCTGCCTGGGGCATGTTCCAAGCACCCCACGCTGCAGTTTGTAGCCTCAGGGGCTGCTCCAGAAGGAAAGGAACCCTGTGATACCCTGGTCAAACAGCAACTTTGGCAGATTCTGGGAACTGGGAGGGGGCTGGGGCATGACCAGGCTGGCAGTGTTTCACCAGAGAATAAACTCATCCTGATAAACAAGTCAGGAAGATTGATAAGAAGGGGTAATAATGCCAGTTTAATGACCTGTAGTTGGAGCAAGAGATCTGATATATGTTTCTGATCCAACATAAAGGAATATTTATTCCCTCCCAGAACCTTCTCTGGCCTGTAGTTGCAACAGTGAGGTGTGGTGTTTGTCAGCAGGATTTCTACAGGGGAGTGCATTCTTTCCAAGGGTAGCAGTAAAGTAGGTGCCTCTGGATTGGGGGTCCAGCAGTGCCAGAAAGTACAGTGTAATTTTGACAGGTAAGGCAGCTGCTGAGAAATCTCCAAGGCACATTCAAATTCTCATACAAGGAGTTCAGTGGATGCCCAGACAGTAAATTTGGTATCTGACTAATTCGTCTCTCTATTGATTTATCTGTCTAGTTTATCTAATCAGCTTTATCACCTGAATCTTTTAAAATCTAATTTTATTTAATCCACCTAATTTTTTTCTAACAGCCCCACTGTTGTTTTATTTTAGCAGGGAAGCTGGAATCAATAAATGAAATGGCAAAAAGGAAGAAAGATTGATTTTTTTATATGATTTTATTTATTTTTAATTTCACATTCTTTTCCTTTCATTCTTTGTCTTCAACTTTTCTTTATTTTTAGACCGCTAGGGACAGCTTGTTGATTTTTGTTTTTCTTCTGCATAAATCTAGAGCTGGTAGATGCTTGTAGTTAATGAGACAGTTGCCAACACCCAGCAGAGGCCTGATTTGTCTGTGCTTTGTGGTTAACTCCATTAACTGCAGTGATTTTGCAACACCCCTTCAGGAGTTATGGCTCTAAGTGGAACAAGCTTTTGGGGACGCTCAGGGAATAAAGATCTGCCTGGGATGGATAACAAGCAGAGCGCACGTGGATGAAACCAGGCACGTGCACAGAGACAAATCCACGTGTTCAGTGGAGTAAAGGGGCACGGTACAATAAGGAGAGGAAAACGGGGTGGGTGCTGCTGTGACTGCACAGGAGCCCAGGGGACCCCACCACTGCAGGATGGGAAGCCGGAGCAGCGGGTGTGCAGGGAGCTTGTGTCCCACACAGAGTCACAGAATCAATTAGGGTGGCAAAGAGCTTTGAGAGCATCGAGAGCAACCTGCGAGCCAAGGCCACCTTGTCACCCAGACCCTGGACTGAGTGCCTCATCCAGGCTTGCCTCAAACACCTCCAGGGATGGTGACTCCACCACCTCCCTGGGCAGCCCATTCCAATGCCCAGTCACCTTTTTAGTGATTCATTTCTGCATGATGTCCAGCCTAAACCTCCCCTGGTGCAGCTTGAGGCTGTGTCCCCTTGTCCTGTCACTGTTCCCTGGGAGCAGAGCCCAACTCCACCTGGCTGCCCCCTCCTGGCAGGTGGTGGTAGAGAGTGAAAAGGTCTCCCCTGAGCCTCCTTTTCTCCAGGCTGAGCCCCCCCAGCTCCCCCGGGTGTGTCACAGCATGGCCCTGCCAGCCCCAGTCTCAGACAGCCCCGTGGGGCTGGGGCTGAGCAGGGAAGGGAGCTTCCCTCGCCGGCAGAGCCTCTGCACACACAGTGAGGGGGGGTCTGCACTCAGCAGCGCCACAGAACGGAGCCTGCTCCCTCCCTGGGGGCACTGCCCAGCGCTCTTTGCTTCCCCTTCTCCCAGGAAGCACATCTGTGCTGCCCTGGAACATCACGTTCCCACCTGGGTCCAGGTTGTGCTGTGGCACAAACGTGGCCACTCTGGGTTAATTCAGAATAGGCTGAGTCCCCCTGCCCCTTTGGCACTCAAGTGACCTGAGAGTCACTGAAGTGCAGGTGGGCGGCTCTCTTGGGGTAAGAAACATGAAATCTGGGGATGGGATTGCATTGTCAGGGACAGTGTTCAGGTGCACTTCAGTCTGGCTGAGAGTAGGAGAGGTTGGCTCTCACCTGCGTTCTGAATTCCTGGAGAGCTTGTTCAGCTCCTGCCCGGCTCCGTGCTGCTGTTATTTCCTGAACTGATTCATTTGGAGCCTGTGCCTACACGTCCTGCACATATCCCGAGGCCCTGAGGAAGAGCTGCTTAATGATGTTTACTCCTCTCAAAGACTCTTCAATTTAGCCAGCAATGGCATAACACGATCCAGTCTCTGAAAATGAGAGCTGAAAGCATTCAAATTGGAAATAAAAGGCCAGCTTCTTAACAGTGAGGGTAATTAATCTTTGGCGTACTTCATCCAAATAGTAATTTCTGTTTTCATGGAGCTCTTTAAGAAGGGCAAGTATTTCTCACTTAAAATATGGGAATGTCTCTCCAGTAAAACTCCTCTGTAGTGAAGGAGCAATTACAGCTCCCTAAGGAACATCAGGCCTGTATTCCACTTGAGCAGTTGCACTCAGGGCTTTGTGCAGGGTGCACACAAAGTTGTGCGTGGCTTGTGTCAGGCCAGAAGATGGGCCAGATTCTGCTCTTCGTCCCTTTTGGTTTTTCACAAACAAGTGGTAGGTTCTTTGCAGATGCTGGCAAGCTGTGCAGTTGAATTTTCATTCTTCAAAACCTCACTGCCAAGAATTTTGTGCAGAATCCCTGAAGCCCTGCTATTTGTTAAGTCTTTCATTGTGGGAGACAAGGAGGTGTGTGCTCCTCTTGGCTTTTGCCATCAGAGATTTATATTTGTGTTTATTGAAAAACTCTTCACTAATATGAATTGAAAGATGTAGTATAAAAGAGAAATTTAGTGCCAAAAGTTTTCTACTTTCCTAATGCCACTTCAGAACTGAGGCATCAATGTATTTACTTAAGAAACAGATTGCTATTTGTGTTGTTTCTCACCTTTCCTTACCCAAACCTTTCTATTTTCCATTTATTCTCTCCCCCTGTAGCACAGTGCTGCCTGTTTGTCAGGTACAAGGCTTCAGTGCTGAAATAATACACAATTCATGGCTGGAAGCCTGATAATGGGTAAAAGATCAGCTTTAGCTGAAAGTGGGTTTGGCCTTGGAGAGTTGAGATGTTCTCTAATGAATGCGGTTTACGCTATTTTTGAGAAAAGGAGGAAAACTAATTTGAAGAAAAATATTCCTTGGATACTGCTTATGTGTTTTCTTGAGGACATGAAGCTCAGGAGCACTGCAAAGCAGAATCTCCAAAGATTCTGTGCAGCTGCTGTTCTCTTCCTCCCCACACCCTTTTTTGTCACTCACATTGAAAATCCTTATTCAGCCTTCTGGGCACTGCTCACGTTTCACACATCCTTTTTGCTCTTATTTTATCAGTAACCTACTCACCATTCTCTTATTTTTTGATTTTGGAGCTGTTTTCCAAACTGTTCCGTACTTTTGGAGAGGAAACAAAATTACACCTAAGTTTGGTTGCTTTCTCCCTCACAATACTTACAATAAGTTTGTATTTTGTACCTGCCAAGAGAAATTAGATTTTATCTTCTTAGGATCTGCTTTTGAGAGGTTCACATGTGTTCATTGCATGCAAAACTCTGGTGTTATAAAGGAAGCTATGAATCATATTTATTCATTGTCTTACCTGGTGCAACTCATTTCATCACCAAATCTCAGGAGACGTAGACAAAAACCTGCTTCCCTCAGGAGTAGGAGAATTAAATCCCAGGGTGTTTTAACCCAGGCTGGGACTCTGCCTTTGTTATCAGCTTCCTGTATTATTAACTCATGTTGCAATGATCTTTTTGAACACAAGTACCTGTGCGCAGTGTCAGTCCAGGAGACTCAGGAAAGAGTTTTCCATTTAGAAGTAGATCCAACTAATGCAAGAGTAATGAGATCAATTTGTTCTGGTCTTTCACTGACTTTCTGATTACTTTTAGCTCTGGCTAGAATCCAGCATGGATAATTACATTCTTCCTACCTAATTCCCCCAGCAGTTTCAGTTGCATATGGCATTCTTTGGCTCCTGTTGGTTTTTTTGTTTGTTGGTAACTACTAAACTGTTCTACATTTCACCCCAGAATTGGCTGCATTTCAAAAGCTCGTGAAGTGTTTCATATTTTGTGTTGTTTATAGAGCACCTTGGGACTAATGTGGATTAAAGATCCCACCTGTGGGATCACTCCCAGATCCTGTCATCCGTGGTATTCCTTTCTCCAGGAAAGCTATTTGTGTAGTATTTTTGTAGTCTGGGGATTGTTAAAACAGCGATGTCATTGACAGTCACAATTTTATATAATTTAGTTTGGTTCACTAGGCCACTGATCTGGAAGGAAATTTCCAATGGGCTCATCCTGTAATTTCTTTGGAAAACCCCAATCAATGGGATCGGTCTGATCAAGACTTGGAACCTTCACCTGGTCTCATTTTATTACATGAATCAAATGCATGTGAGTGAAAATCATGAGTCTGTTTGTATCACGGTCCAGCTGAGGCCGCACCCTCTCCTTGCTGGCTGGTCAGGGATGTGCAGGGGCTCTGAGGGATGAGGAGAGTTCTCCAAACCCTGGGAAGTGAGTTGGAGTAAGACTTGCCTTCAAACAGTGCACAGAGCTGTAAGACAAAGGTCATTTTTGTCAATTTTTAGCCAAATGCCACGTGTTTGAAAATTTACTGAGCGTCGAGAAACTTGTTAACACTCCAAAACAGAAGAAAGACAAAACCTAACCCAGCACTGAAATATTTCAATACTGTCATTGAATCACGGAATAGAATCATAGAAAGGTTGTAAAGGACCTTAAATTCATCTAATTCCAACCCCCTGCCATGGGAAGGGACACCTCCCACTATACCAGGTTGCTTAGAGCCCCATCCAAAGCAGGATGCTTTAACAGACCATATAAAAGTGTTGAGACCCTGCAAAAAGCAAATTCTTTGTGTTGTTTTAAAATCTCAGATGTTCTCAGAACCAGGTAAAACCCCCATCTTTCAACCTAGCAGTGTTTGGAGTGATAAATTTAAACCGCTTTTTGAATGAGATCTCAGTGTGAGGTGTGAATTTTTCTTTCCAGAGGTTTAAAGTCCTCAAAGCTGCATGTGCACTACACCTTTTACTCTCCAGAAAAAAAACACCCTTCCTTGCTGTGTGGCCAAGACAGTGCTTTCTGAAGCACCTCACCTCCCTTGCCAGGGCAATGGCACCGTGTGAGTGCTGGCCTCATCCCTCACGAGTGGAAATGGCTGGAGAAAGTTGTTGCTGCCCCATGGATGCTCCCATTTGTCAGGGAGTATCACCCATTGCCACTGCTCTTTATCTCCTGCCTGGAGCCTGGAGGTTCAGGCTTGTTTCTTAATAGCTTTGCTGTAATCCACGCTCGTCACTGTGATGTGTATCTAGGAGGCAGGTATTAAGTATTAATAAACCTGCTGTTTAGCTTGGGTTTGCCAGGCAGAGAAAATGGAGATCCTTATTTGTCGAGGCATTTAAAAGCATGTTAGCAGTCCCATTAAAATCAGTTCAGCTGCTCACATGCTTAAAGATAAGGGCTTATCTAGACTGAGACCAGTGCTCAGTGCTTGACAGAATATAACCCTAAATATATTTCCACATGCTCTAGATTTGCACATTAAATAAATCAGCCATCCTTACAAGATTACAGAGTGTAATAAAGCATGTAGTATCTAAACCCCTTAACTTTTTCATCTTGAACAAGCATCCTGAAATCTAAAAGTTATTAGAGGCTAAATAATTCATGTTGCTCGCATAAAAGGAAATGGTATGGAGTGCCCATGGTCTTGAATTTCTACATGTTTCTTACTGGCAAAATACAACACGTATTTAGACCAGAAAAGTGTTTTTTCATCTCCTTCCCCCTCCAAAAAATAAAAAAAGGAGAGAACAGAAAATAACAATATAATTCAAGAAGACAATTGAAAGAAAAATAGGTATTGCTGCAGAAGTGCTCAGTTGTTTTCTAAAGTGACATTGTGCTTTTTCCATGCAACAGTGGATTCATCAGTCATTAAGAATTACACAAGTACCTGTTCATCCTTTCCTTCAAAAAAAAATGTATTGCGTGGCAACTGAAATATATGTGGGCCAAGATTTAATGGAACACTCCCCCATCAGCTGGCGTGAAAGATTTACAGGAGAAGTTCCCTCGCTCCTTATTCGGGTGGAGATCTCGCTGATTCTGTTTCAAGGCTGTAGCCATCAACAAGGCAGGCGTTTAGACACGAGGCAAGCGCAGCTCACAGCTCTGCAGCTGGGCTGGGGAACGCAGAAGGTCCCGTGGAACGGCCGAGAGCAGCTGCCGAAGCAGATCGTTCAAACCCCATCCATTGTGCAGCGCGAACGCAGGCAGGAGATGAACCGCTGCTGACGGGGCTTAGCTTGCTGATCCGTTTCCTCTGGGTCTGGGCTTCTCTTTGTTTTATTTGCATGTGTGTTCTGAGTGCAATCCCTCCGGGTAATTGTATCGTGAAACAGCAATGCAGCGAGTCGAGTTCAACTCCACGCAGGCCCATGGTTTGGGTCCCCAACCAAATTTTCCCAGGATTCTTAACTCAGGGTGCCACTTCAGGGAGATCAATAATTTAAGCATCAAGTTTGTCCTTGAAGACTGATGTTAAATTAGTGTCTTCTGAAAAGTGCCATAAAAGGTCTCAAGCCTGAAGAATAAGGTAAATTACTTGAAAAGAAAACTTCCTCTTAAAGCAGAAAAGTTTGCTTCATTCAGACCTCGTGATTGCAATTTTAATTTCCTGCTTTCCAAGCAAACTGTATTATCAGAGTTTTGAGTCTACTGTGCTTGGTTGGTTGTGATGAAGATAACACTTCCTGACCATACACTTGACTGCTACAAAATAGCTGAAGCTAATAAATTTGAATAAGGAGAAAATTAATGATGTTATTTACTGCTTCTTATTAAGGGCATTAAAACAGATGTGCATCAAGGAAAAAAAAAGATTAATTAATAGAGGCCAACAAGTGCAACATTTATAATGAAAGCAATTTAAAAATATTGAGTTGTGAATAGCTTGTAATGGAATATTTAATTAAGGAAAAAAAGTAACCAATTAAAAAAGCACGAAAAAAAAAAGAAATTAAATTACAATCAACCTGATGACTTCCAGCAATTAAAAGCCTAAACTCTAGGTCCCATCTGCTTAATAGATATTCCATCAGAACAGTGGGGTGCAATAATTTGAATGATGTGGGTTTAGGAATTTTGTCATCATCTTCCCGGCCTCTTTCTCAGTGCTCCTCAAAGAAGGTATGATCCTTTTAAAAAACCCAAACCTATCTATTTATTCGAGTTGAATTCTCGTTGCTTTGTATCAAACAAGAAGGGTTTCAGCTCTCTGGTAGATGCTGGGATGGTGTTAGGGAAGATATCGAGCTCTACCTTTTTATTTTTAAGAATAAATTTCCTGAGGGAAGTAGAAAGAAGTGGAATTGTGGGATAAGTGAGTCTGCAGTGACCTTTTGATAGGTGTTCATTAATAGCATGAACAAGCTGCTGGTTGGTAGTTTGCAGGCAGCTGATGCAATAGAAATGGGCTGGGGGGGTTACAGCCTATATTCAAGAAGAAAAAGGAACAACAACTCTTCCAGGAGGCCTGCATTACTTGTGGAAATCCGTTTCTTCCTGGGGATAAGCCTGCAATATAATCAGAAATTTTCAGGCTATTTTACACAAAGTTTTCTGTTTGTGTTTTTTTTCCCGTTTCTCTGACCTTGGATAGGAGGTTGGAGTCAATAAAGCGTATTTCTCTTTTCCACTGTGCCTCCTTCAGTGTTGAAGATGTTTGTTCAGGTTTTTAAAAGTTTTTGGTTGCATTTTTCAACTTTCCATTCCATGCATGTGTTCCGATTCGCCCTGGCAGAATTACGGTATTAAAATTACCGCAATGAGACAGTTTTTGTTGTGGCACTTATGAAACCTTTGTTACTGAGGGGTTACACTTTAGAAATTGGTACTGGCAAATGCTCCTTCAGGTATAGAGTGTCTCTATTTTCTGTTGTTACCTCTGTAATAACTAAACGTTGGCTGACTCTCTTGACAGAAGCATTTCCATCATGTTGGGAATTCTGTGTGTGAGCCCCATCAGTGCTGGTGGAAAATCCATCACTGTGTGAGCCTTACACAGAGCCCAGGTTCAGGAGAGCGTCCCTGCCCGTGCAGGCACTGAGAGTGGACCTGCATTTAACCACAGAAAAACCATCTCATTTGCAATGCCTGAGACCTCCCCCTAGATCAAACCCTCACAGATTATCAGGTATTTGGTTAAATTTTGTGTTTAGTGAATGAGGGAGCTGCCAGAGGTTCCAGAGCAGGTACCAGCTGTTGAAGGTGACAGGCAGCAGGGTGACAGCCTGCCCGAGGCTGGAAGATCTCCTTGCTGTCTCAGAGAATTCCCACTGGCGTCCAAACCACCACCACGTCTTCCCTTTGCAGTTTCAGCCGGAATGAAACAAATCTCCAAGGATTTGAGTGTATCTGTAGCTTATTTCTTCTTATTGAAGTAGGAATAAACACTTTGAGGGAAGAGTTTTGACAGGTGAGGTAACACCACTGAATGATGGTATAAGGGAGGAGATGGCTGGAGTTTGTTTTCATTTTCTTCCTCGAGAAGAATAGGGAGAGAGGTTAGTAGAAACAAGGGAGCTTTTAAAAATAACATCTCATATGTGATTCAGTATAGAGCCTCAAATCCTTCCAATATATATATAATTCAAAGTAAACAAAACTGACATGATTCACAGTGTTCAATAACTGCGGTGCAAGGTCAATTAGCCTCAGCACAAACTGCAAATACTTGCAGACATAAAACAGAACCCCTAAAAAAAGCAGCTCATGGGCAGAGCGAGCAGCATAACTCACATGTACATGCTTACCAGCACACTTCCTGAGTTAATTCCAAGACTTTCTGGAAAGTTTTGGACCTAGAAGCAGCAATGGTAGAAAAATAAGTCACTTATTTTGAGAGAGCAGTGCCTTCCATTGCTTTTCTCACTCCAGTGCCTTGATGCTGTTTAAACCACTGGGAGAGGCAAAGGTGTATTTCAGCTTTGATCAGGCCTTGGAGTGAGTTAGCAGGTGGCTTTTTCACCCTCTCTCCAAGCATTTTCTCCACTTGCACTCCAGTTCCCAGTGTGGATTTGTATTTAGTTTGGATGCCACACGAGGCATGGATTGCTACATGCAGTACAGTGGCAATTACAGTAATTATTATGGACCTGTTCCTGGGCTGAAATCTCAGGAATCTGAGCAAGGGAAGAAAATACATGATTTTTGCTGTTTTGCTCGTTTTATTGCCTGTGACTGAGCAACACAGCGCTTGGAAGAATGGGAAATTACTCTTTCAGTCCTAATTTTGGTCAGAACCCAATCATAGCAGAGGAGCACTTATGAATGGATGAGCAGCATCAAGCATCAATCTTTGTTAACAGCTGGTAAAAACAACCCCCTGGTCATAGATTTGAGCTGGAATAATATTGGGACTGAAGCCTGCCCACAGTGGAAACACAAAAGTAAAAGAAATTGCTATTAACATTTAGAGGGAACTAAGAGCTTGCATGTAGGCATGACATGGATCTCCCAGCCACTGCAGCAGGCATTAACTTAACCTTCTGCAGCACTGGGATAACTTGGATACAAGCCTGGTGTGGAAAATCATGTGCACATCAGTTTAACCCTGCCAGCTAAAATGCAGTAGCAATTCCTTCCAGCACCTCAGCCAGCTGCTGTCAGGTTCTCAGATGCAGCCTGGTGGTGCCACGAGCTGCTCTGTTGTGCAAACTGTTGCATTTAAAAAATGAACACATTTCATGTCAACATCTGCTGGAAATACCCAAAACGGTTTCTTCAGCTACCACTCTTCTGTGTGTTTCTGAACAAGAAACACACATACGGGCTTTTGTTCTGTTTGTGGCAGAAGGGAGTGGGTTTTTGAATAGCCACATTTCCATGAAAGCAGGATTTCACTCGTACCTGGGGAATAGAACACATTTATTATTCTCTCCAGTGTGAGCAAATCTGGGGGTGTTGTTTATGGCAGAGGGGGAGTAAGTGTGAAGTGCTTTGATTTAGGGGCATGAGAAGGAAGGGCTTGGGGGTCTGAGGGCATATTTTAGTTTGCAGAATTATTCCAGGGTACAGAGGAGGAGAGAAGCTATTCCAAACTGAGTCTAAGTGTAGCACCAACTTCCAGTTCTAATTTACTGCATAGTTCAACTGAGTATTTCACTGTGAAGATGCCAACAAGCTGGATCTTCATCTTCTTGAAGGCAGTGGAAACACTTGTCCACAAAGGCCAGTGCCCACAGGAGCTGATTTATTTGGTGAGAGAAGGGGGGAAGGAGGTGGTAAAGAAAATAATGGCTAATGTTGCCAGATTTTGCCCTCTGGGTCAAGTAATTACATGAAGGCCTTGGCTTTCTATTTTTCTGTCTGTATCTCTAATTATCTCTTGCTCATTTAAGTGTGTTTGTGTTCATAACCATGAAAGCCTTAATCTGGAATACAAGATCATGAGTTCATGGTACTGCTCAGAAACTAAATTAATGGATTTCAGCATTACAATAGCTATATATACATACAATATACATCCTTTAGATAGAAAACTGAGTGTTCTGAACCCTCAGTTTGGCAACAGCTCGCTACGTTTGGGATGAGAGTGCCTTTTTGGAGGTTGATCCCTGAGCTGTGCCCCAGTTAACCCAGTAATGTCCCCATTTAACCAGTGCCCGCTGAAAGTCTCTGAGAGGTGCCCAGAACCTTTTGCTACTTCAGTCCCTGGAGAAAGTATGCAAAGAAATGCTGAGTACCTCCAAAAATTGGTCCCTGAGAGTGACTTCAAAAGCCATCACTGAAAGGCCCCCCCTGAAAAGCACTGGAGTTTCAAAGGGCTGGGGCTGCGGGGAGGGAAGGAGGCAGAGCAGGAGGAGTGTGTGCCATGCAAACAGAAATGGGAGCAGAAATACAGCCAGGAGCAGGAATTTTGAAACTGAGAAGAAATAAAAGCTTGATCTTGCTATGTCAAAGAATAGAGGAGTAAGTGAGGAGATCTGAGAATTTCTATAGACTTCCTAATCTTCAAAGACTTAAAAAATATTAAGGGTTGGAGGGGTTACTGTTAGCATTTATAACGTTATATGAGACAGAGCAGATATAAAAAATGTTTAGGCATGTATAAAATAAAAATATTTAAAACAAAATCAAAACAGCACTCAAGGGCCTTCTGAAAAGCAGCCCACCACCCCCAGGTAAGAAGACAGGCTGATAAAATTTCTGAATTTAAGCGCAGCTCTGTGGCAATTTAGAGCACAAGGGCAGCTGTTTCCACTGTGAGAGTGACAACTGTCAAGTGACAGTGACCTGCACAGCCCTGGGACAGAAGCTGAGCACAGACCCAGAACGTTCTGACACAATATCCCCTTGGCAAACCAAGCAGAGCTGAATCTCTCATTACCATGCCTTCCATTCCCCTTTGCCATCGACATTTCTGATCCCAAGGGAGTAATAATGAAACAACATACTGCAAACTGCCCCGGTTTCCTTGCTGTTTTTATTGCTAATCCTGTTTGGAAGGAATTTGTGCCTGACCTTTAACAGGGTGAGTTTACAGCCAGGTCTCGAGGAGCTGACAATTAGCAGCTAATCAATAGAGAGCATCGCGGACTCTAAACTGCAAGGTTTAGACTTTCACTGGTCTACAAATATCTGTAGTTTAGGTGGTGTCAATGCCTTGAAGGTGGGCAGAGTGCAGAGGCAGAAGGCAGTGCTGACACTGCTTGGCTGCCCAGCTTGACCAGTCATATGCAGGTAATAAATGTTGCTTTCTGGTCTATTGACTTATTTTCACTTGCCCTGGAGGAAAACAGGTTTTCCAGGCTGTTTTGATGCACTTTACCCTCTGAAATTCAGCCCTGTGTTAGGGGAGGCTGGATGTGAGCACTGAGTTCGTGCTACATCTCACATTTTAAAATGAAAATCTTATTGTGCTAAGTGGTAAAAACCACTTCTGCACCATGTCATCATGGCATCATCGTGTTCAAAAAACTGCAATGATTTGAAAAAGTCTAGATCTTGAGCTCATGTGAACTTAATGGGTGTCTAAGGCATTTGTTGTTTGGCAGGCCCCAAATTCTCCATGGCTGTAGTCTGTATTTCTCTAGGTTGATATTTTTCTGGTAATTTCCCTGGAAAATTCTTCTACTTCAGAAGGTTTCTTTGAGTGTAGAGCTCCCAGAAGGGAAGGAACACTTGAGACGCTTGCATAAGTTCACAGAGAGCTACTGGTGAGGATGAAAAGCTTTAAATTACTTGGTTCAAACCACTACCAAAAACCTTGGTGAGCTATGAAAATGTCCCTTCTCCCCATGCAGTCCCCCATGTGAAGCACAGGTTTGATAGAATAGACTTATTTATTGGTTTTGAGCTAACCCATAATTGAACATGGTGTATTGCAGTTTTAGATGAGAGGTCAATCCAACTGCCAAGTAATTGTCTGAAAATTACAGGAACAATATAACACCAAGTTGTACAGTGTGTAACATACAGGCTGGTAAGAAATGTTTTTGCATTTAATTGACATTTAACAAAATAATTACAAGTCCTTCAGGATAATTAGAATACACGCTGTATTTGCAAAGTGCTTAAAGTACTAGTTGGCCTTTGTTAAGTGTGTTAATCAATAACAAACATATAACTTGCTATTATGCCAATTAAATGCCCGCGTACTTCATTCAGATGCTTAAAGGTGAAGGTTAAATCATGTTAAATCATTGCCCTGTCGCGATGGGCATTTGGCTCTGATGTGTTTCTTCCAGAGAACACATGCAAAAAATAACTTCTAAAACGCCCCAGGGCTCTGACTGATTTAATTTGCAGCAGGGATTTTAGAGCCCTGTACTCCTGTGAGTTGCAGTCGCAGGACTCATCCCCAGGATGCAGAGTTCTGAAGGGATGATTCCCTCTGTTGTCTCCCCGGAAATGTTAATGAACTGCAGTGTGTCTGTGCTGAGTGGTGGCTCTGCCTCAGTGTCTCCCAACATCCAGAGAAATGCAATGAGCTGACTGCAGAACCACCTTGGATTTGAGGCCTCTTTCACCAGAGAGATTAATATCTTCTCTCAAGATAGAGACACCATGTATTTGTACTACTGAGTTAATACAATAATGGTTAGTGTGGAGTTAAAAATTATTTGTGCTGTATTCTGATTTTCTGTAACTCTTGGTGCAGGACCTCAAAGGTGAGAAGTGGATAGGGGTGGCACTTGCAATCAAAAGTCACAGATTTTCTGCCAAATTTAGTCAAATAGATAAAAATAAGAAAAAGAGAGGAAATTTTCTACAGATGGAAAGTTTTTCTTTCTAGTCTCGTAGGAATTTTTCCAAGAAGTTATCTTTGCAAAAAACATCTATTCCCAACACAGGTGATCTAAGAACAGAACAGCTACTCGTGATGTAAATCAGCATTGCTCCACTAAGCTATAACTGTTCTATTATGCTCAAGAGCTGATCAAATGTATTTGAGAAAGGTGCAGTAAATGAATATGGCCATTCTCTCTCTTTTTCAAGAGTAATATGCTTCTGACTTTGCATAAGGGTCAATGAAGTGTTAAATTGAGGGTGATTAAATACACAGTGTGAAGGAAACGGTTCTAAGAGCAAGAATCAGGGAGATGATATGAATGAGGATGCAATAAAAATAAGGTAATCATTGAATGATAAACACCCCTCCTGATATGCAGAGCCCAACGCTGTAGTGACACATGTACAGGGGAAATATCAAACAAAACCCTTTCCTTGCCATGTAATTGAGGTTCCTATAAGTCCTATGGAAAGAATTTTGTAATTTTCAGTATTGGCACTGTACCTGGAGCTCAGGCACTTAGAACAGAAATTTTAAAGGAGGCATTGAGTCAAGTAACTCAGAACTGCTTTTTAGAATTATCCCCAGGCCCAGTGCTTCCAGGAGAATTCTTTTTCATAACTATATCCTTATCTAAAAGCTTCTGTTCCTGGTCCTGCCTTTACACTGCTATCACAATGCAATGAGGCAAGATGCTTATCTTAGATTTGCCAAGGACATGCAAATCAGATAGGGTATTTTCCAAATAAAATGTAAATGATAACCCTTATAAAGCAATTTTTGTTCCGTTTCTGTGTGGACTAGATTTACCGAGGAAATGAGGAGCTCTGTGCTGCCTCAAGATCCCAAGGAGTTCCCAGTTAATACTGAAGCCACTCTGGTGTGCAGGCTCCCATGGTGCTCCCACACAAGGTTATGACAAGGTACAACTCCTCACATTCACTTGTAATATCTGTCCTTTGCATTTTAAAACACGACACAGACAAGGAATCAGACCATCAATATCTACATTACCCATGTGAAATAAAGCCTTATTTTGCAGATATTGTCTTCTGAATAAAACATTGCTCCCAAGTTGTAATCTAATTCCCCAACAGGTAAGCAGGGAATTCTGCAGCGGAGCTGATGAAAATGAAGTGAGACTCACATCAATAAAAACTGTCCCTAAAATATTCTTAAAGTGGAGTAGTGCACGTTGGGATTAGAATACACAGAAGTAGAGATTTACAGTCAGTGAGAAGTCGATGATGAAAAATTTGGGAGGTTTTATGAGCCCTGAGGCAACAAAATGCCAAGATATCAGTCAGGCCATTTGAAAGAAAAGCCCAGAACTCACTCTCAAAGAGGGCTGTTGATTTTCCGTGTTAATAATTGATAAAATAATGTACAGACATCTTAGCTGGAGATGTAGTTGCCAAAAGCTGTGAAGCTGCATTAATATATCCTGCATTGCTTTGATGTGAAGATTTAAAGTGTCACACACACACACCCACACACACCCCTGGAATGTTTCATGCAGAAATAAGCCACTAATGATCCATTCATGGAGTGGTCCCAGTGCCCTGATCTTTATGGATCACCGGTGTGTGAGATGGAGCACAGTCCTCGGGGTGACATTTCTCTCTAGAGTGACTTTACATTTTTTCCTTCCTGCTTCTGGAAAGGCTCATATTGCATTTGCCTTTTCTGAGCTTATGGGAGTCCCACCACTCCCATTTTCTTAACACAGCTCTGATACTTCTGGAAGAATGGGTGGAGTGGAGAAAGAGGAAATTCTGTTATCTACTGGCTGCAAAACTTGCCTAAGGATCTTGGAATTTTTTTTTTTCCGTAGCCTCTAAGTTTCCTGCATGTGATTTTGGCAAATTATTGATGTTAAGGACCATGTGACTGCCGCAGACCAAAGTGTTGTGAGGCTGCAGGGTAAAATATTATTGAATAAGAAGGCAACTGGGAGTAAATTAACCATAATGGGAATTCAGCATCTAATTCTTCCTTGTACTGCAGATGCAGTGACTCAAGAGGAACAATTTCTTCAATCCCAGACTAAATGGTAGTCAAGAAAACCTGAAGGAATTTAATAGGCCAGAAATAGATCAATGGCTGCTTTAGTATGGCTTCTTGTCAGTTTTCTGTTTAGTTTCTACCTGGAAGCTAAACTAGAAAAGACAAAGCTTCCTTTACAATTCTTTGGAAAGAAATGTCTGTCTATTGAAAAAATGGAGCAGTTCCATCAAAGTGAGAGAAAGTATTGAATGAGGCTTTGTCCCAAATTTTAAATGTCCTTCACTATCAAACTCTGTAATCTGCTACAAGAGCCAAAGGAACTTTTACAGGCATTTTGTTCATCGTATTCAGGATTGTTCTTTTTTGTCTGTCTAAAAAGAAGAGTTATAATCTCAATTTTTTTTTAATTGCTCCCATATTCATACTCCCATATTCATGCTGAGTCCTGGGGGTAGGGTTGCCACTAAGAATTAATCTTTCCCTGGTTTGTCCAAGCAAAAGAACCAAACCTGCAAACAAAGGGACAGTTTCCTTTTTTTAAATGTCTGTTACCATGTACAATTTTTATTAAGTTACAAGAATTAAGTTCAGACTGTTACTCTGCATTCTAATTGGTTTTTTTGAAATATAATAGTTCCTGTGTTGGTTCTGACCTTCATTCACTGAGATCTATCATTTCGATAAATCACGTGGTAACATAGAGTTCAGATTAATGCAGAGTGATGCCTTCTGCAGTAATTAGTGATACTAGAAATACTCCACTCAACCACCCACCATTTAATTGTTATCATTAGTGATTCTTTTACCTCCTTTATTTGCACTTTCATAGTTTCTCCTAGCTTATGTATTCATAGGGCAACTTAAACATGAAAAGCTTTGGGTGGTAGGTCCAAAATGCAAATATCTGTTAAACTGACTTACATTGCTCTTGTTTCCGTCATCTCCTGTGTGGAGGGATTGCACAGACTGTGTGCAGTTCAGCTGCTAATGGACAGTACCCGTGTGAAACCACAATTAGTTGATTTTGCACTTCTGTCTCGTGACTGATGTGCATTTGCAGAGTGCATGTGTTTCTCTTAAAAACATCCTGTGTTCTATTTTCCTCCCTGCTTGCTTTCTCCCACTTCAACAGCTGCTCAGAAACACCCACCCAGCCTTCCTTTCTGGGGAAGCTGGCAATTAGCTCATTTGAATCTGCTTTCTCATTTAGGCTTCGAGAGGCATCAGCAGGCAGCACACAGGGCTCACGTTGATTTCAGCAGCAATTACAGGTCAGAAGCACTGGGAGGCTTTGCTGGGCTCCCCCTGTGCCCCAAAAGGCTCAGACCCTGCGGCTCTTTGCCACACAGGTGCTGCTGGCTGAAACAGCTCCACTGTTTTTGAGAGTGGAACACCTGCAGATCGAGACCCAGCACTTGTACAGCACTTTCAGACCAGCCAGGGGTGCATCCCCTTGGAGCTGGAGTTTCCATTTCTCACCCTGTGGCATGGCTGATGCTGGAGTTGTCATCTCGGCAAGCTCTTGGGGATGGCAGGACAGAGAGAGAGCAGCAGTGTGTGGCTGCAGCCTCCCCTGGGCTGTAAAACCTTGGCTTTCCATGCACTCAGCACTGCCACCAGTCTGGAAACAGAACGCTGGAAGCAGTGTCAAAGTGTGCAATTTACTTCAGGTAAAGTAATTAAAGAAATAGAACCAAGGCAGGAAATTGTTTGTCTGCTCTCTCCATGGCAGTGCTTTGACGTTTGAGGCATCTCTTTGTTTGTGGGCTGGTAGAGTTTGGGCTCTCGGCAGGTTTTAGAGATTCCAACTTGTGAGACACTGTAGAGATCAAAATGAACGTGAATGTCTTTTTTCGGAGACCTGATCTACTTAATGCCCCAAATCGTTTAATAGAGTAAGGTTGGTGTGTATGCAAACATGGCACTTTGATGAGTTTTTAAGTGAATTTACTACAATAAATAAATTCTTTTATTAACTTTTTAAGTTGTGACAGGTTCTTTGAGGCTGTGAGCTTATTGTGTGAGAGCATTTATTTGGGTGACACCAGGCAGCTGAGAAGATATTTCAATACAGAGTGAACTGAAATAAGCTATTCCTGAGCCCAAATTACCCTTATTTTTACTATTTACACTGTCCCAAGCTCCAGGACAAATCCATTTTTCAATATAAAAGTGAGTGAAAGCCTCAAATGAAAAGTTTGTTCCCTGCTTTGCATATTAAGCCCTTAGTTTAAATTCTGCCTTTTCCACATGGCATATATTAAAATAAATGAAAATATATTAGGTCTGATTCTCCTCTCAGCAAGACAGATTTCCCAGTTGTGCAATTCCAATGCTTGCAATAATGGCTTTGCTAGCTCAAGCTGCATAGAAGAAAAGAAAAATCAAATCACAAAATATTTATGTTTAAAACTCTACAAGAAGCAAGCTAATGGCTCTCAAGGATGACTGAAACAATGTAATAGCCCATAAAGTGTTCTTTGGCATGACTTTTTACTTGTTTATTTAGTGATCCTGTCGAAGCAGAAACATTGGTGGACCTCACAAGGTTTGGGGCTATTCAGAGATGTACAGCAACTGTCTTTTCAGATCTTCCATGAGGAAAACACTTATTACAGTTATTTCGGTGACACTCTGTGAAACTGTAAATTATACTGTAGTTATGTCAGAGACATGCTCAAATAAAATTACAGAAAATAAGATATAAAATGAAAAGCTAAGCTCTTCTGGCTGTAAATCTGTAGACTGCTGTGGGAGTTCCTTTATGGCCAGCAGATGTCAATGTGGTGATGAACTAAAGCTCACTGGGTACCAAAACCAGGCCTGGCCACACTCGGAATAAAGGCAGAGCAACCACTCACAGCCCAAGTGCCAGACTCAGCCGTGCTCTCCCAGCACAGTGGAGCATTCATTTAATGTCTTTGGACAATTCCTCAAAAACTGCTTTTGTTTGTCCACACACAGTCAACACTGATTTAACTGCAGTTCAAAATGCTTCATGACTCTTATGACACACGGCGTCACTTGGCTTTTTGCCTTCCGTTTCTGCTCATCCTCAGCTCCTGCAAATACAGTGGTCTTTCTTTTCACCCACCTGCTGAATAATGAATGTAGGCTTTTGTGTCCATGCTTTTCTCCAGTATTTGTCATATTTTCTCTCCGGACTCACCTAGGGAATTCCCTGCTGTGCTGTTTGCTGTGTTGCATGTTATTTCAGAGAGTGGCTATTTCACTGATGTGCATTATGTAGGAAACAGCAGCAGTGGATGGTGGTTAGCACTTCATAGGTGGAGAGCTTGTCCTCTAAGTAGTTCTTCTATTTAGTCCTTTACTGTCATGTTTGAACACTCTATTGATTTTCTTTAAGTTCATCATATTGTTCAGCTGGTTTTTTACTGTACATGATGTTTGAGTATTGCTGTATTGATTTCTCAACAAGACATTTTAGTTTCAAAATATTAATGGCTCTAAGTAGTGGTACACGTGTTTTTTGTTCCATAAAATCGTTCAGCAATGGCCAAGGAATAGAAAACCTTCCTGCCCTTCTTGCCTTTTGTTTGGAGTCATTAATCTGGAGCAGTGGTTAAGAGCAGACTTTTCCCAATGAATATCAAAGCATCACAAAATCAATTAGGAGGTTGTTGTCTGTGTAAGAAGTCTGGAGCTGGGGGTATGGGCAGCTGTCACCTCAGTGAGGAGTGGCTGTACACAGGAGCTCAGAGCTGGGCTGACACAGACCCGCAGGGGTTGTGTTAGGAATGGTTACCTGCACACAGGTAACCTGGAGTGGCTGGGACAGTGATCCCACCTGCTTTCCTCCAGCTGAATGGCTCCATGGCACTGTTTCCAGTATTAAAGGAAAGTCTATATCTGACTGAAAGACTTAAAAAAAAAAAAAGAAATTATATTTTTATTTTATCACCTCACATCTGTAGCTCATTCCTTAGCAGGGCTTCTGCTTGGCTGAGGCAATTTGTCTCCTCCTGGAACTGGAGAATCACAGTGGACTTTCCCCAGCATTATTGTCCCCTGTGCTGGGGCTCTCTGGGGAGGAGCTGCCAATAAACAACCATTAAAGCAGTAGCAGACCCCCTTCTCATTTCTGTGTCCCTTACTGCTGCTCTCTGCTTTCTCAGATAAGGAAGTGCTCAGACGCACATAAAGGAACTCTTCCCCACTGTTGAATATTTCATATGAGTTTCCTGTTGAAAGATTGATTTTTGCCACAGCTCTCTGACTTTATTTGTTGTCGAGATGCACGTGCACACTGTTTTCAAAATGTAAATATGAATATTTGCTCTTTTGTCTGCGTTGGAGAGCTCTGCCTGTGCCATGTCACGAGCCCTGTTTTCTACAAGAATCTGAAGCTTGCAAGCAAAGAAATGCTCAGGTTGAAATTGCTATTCAGTTCAATCCTCTTGAGAACTTCTCACACTTCTGTAAGGTTTGCATAAATTCTTAGTCTTAGACCAACCTTTGGCAATTCACACAAGGGCAGTAAGTACCGTAAGTTAATACGCTATATTATAGAAGGTAGCCAGACTAAAATAAGATTTTTATCCTGGTTTATCTACACCAGTAATTGGGTATCTTGAGATTTTTTTTTTTTAACCTCTACAGTAGAGTTGTGGTTTAGGACAATAACATATTTTCATTACAGTACAGCACTTTTGCACAACAGTTTGTCTGACACCACTGTCACAAGGGACTAACCCAGGGGAAATTCTATTACTTTATTTAATAAAATCTAGACTCCATTTTTATTGTAGTCTAGTAACTGCACTAAGCCTGCAGCCTTGGGAAGTTTGGGAAATACGCTTGACTTGAATCACGCCCAGTTTGATTTAATTACTGGAAGCATCACCCATGGGGATGTGTTTGTACCCATTGCAGCACACGTGCTGCCCCTCACAACTCAGGCTCAGAAGATTCCCTCAGAAGGGAGTGTTCCCATAGGTAAAATCTCCCAAAGGTTTTGTTCTTGGTGTGTGACCTCCTGACAATTCAGATATACAATTTTTGACCTGGCTTTGCCCATCATGCTGCTGGTGTCCCTCTGTCACAGTCCAATGACCCAAAAGTGTTCTAAATTTGCCAGTATCCTGCTGAAGGCTCCTATAAAGTGCCTTTGTGGGTTTTGTCCGGGAGCAGGAGCTGCTTGTTGTGCTGCCAGGACAGAAGCCCCCGAGCAGAGAGCTGGGCTGTAGGAGGTGGAAACCAAGCCGTTCTGAAGTGCTGCTCTTGCTGAAGGAGCATGCCCAGCTTACAGAGCTCTAATTCAGCATAAAGCCATTGGGCCTCACTGATTTTCCAGTTATGCTTTCAAGGGGATGGTGTGCACTTGAGAAGGCTGCTCTGAATCTGACACTCGCCTGCTTTGCATCCAACCCAAAGTCGGGGGAGGCCTCAGGGTCAGGGCAGGAGCAGGGGCACAGCAGCTGAGCCTTTAAGGTCACCAAGATAAACCTGCTGTAAACTTCCAGATCAGTTTGTAGCTCGCAGTGCTGCTGATTCAGGGCAGGCTTGCTTTTCAAACAGATCGTGTGCTGGTGAATACCAGAAACCATCTTTCTTTCCAAAAGAAAATACCGGGCTTTTTGGGTTTTTTTCCGCTGTTTTGGCACTGCTGAATGCTCCTCCTGGGTGCTGCCAGCCCAGCAAAGCTCTTTGCAAACCTGCCATGGGCAGCAGCACATCAGCTGAGCCTGTGCAGCAGTGCTGCCTTCAACCAGACGTGTTCGGCAGAGTGGTACCGTGCCATCCCGCTCTGCAGAAAAGTTATTTACTTGTTTGTCCTCAGTTAGTCCTCAGCTGTTAACCACAGATTATTTTTTTCCTAATAGCTATGTGGAACCTGGGGGGCAGTACCCACTGGGATCTGTCTGCTGGCTTAGATCAAATTTTAGTTCCAAATATATTTACTGTCACTTCTTTTATATGGGGCTTGTAAATCTTTTCATGTAGAAACAGCGTGGAACTAAAGGTCTAAACTCTCCCTTTGATGTCAGTAAGAGCTTCCTGCTTGGTTGGATTGCTCTGTAATATTATACATCCACTGGAAATAAAAAAAACCCTTGATAATGGGTTGTTAGAAACTTTACAGGAATTTTTAAATTAAACTTGAAGTGAGCATATTGATAAGCTGGTGTAATAAGCTCTGCTGTAGGCTTGTGGAAACATGCATAAATATGCATAAATGATGAAATCAAAAGTAAAAGTTAGCTAGATATTCCCATTTGTGTGCAACAGGTTTTGCAATTCAGCTATACATGTGATTTAAATCTTAAATAAACTGAGGATGCCATATGGTTTCACTGTGTACCCAAAATATTGCCGCCCTTACCGAGGAAATAGTATTAAGGACATTTTATTCTTGGTTTATTGCAATATTTCTTCTGAGTAGTGAATATATTTTGAGCTGCCCTGGTATGTAGGCATGTTGTGCTTTCAGGAATAGAAACAGATAAGTTGGTCTGTTCTTTACATGTGAGACCCACAAGGGAAAACCCCACAAACCAAAACAACCCATCCTTTTGGGAGTGATAACTATTCTGTGTCCTACTGATGCCTCTCTGTTTCAAAGATAATCACTGAGAAGTGTACAGAGTATTTATCATTTTCTGATAAGCACATGTGATAATCATCTCACTTGGTCAGAGCCTTTTGTCTTGATATTTTTAAGGGCATTTCTAGAATCTTTCCATATTTCAAGGTATGTAGATTTTTATGTAACATCCTAATGCTGTCACATACACATAAATTTCACTAATGCTTTTATATATTGATCTTCATGATTTTGTGCCTATAAAGAGATTAATCCTTTTCTTTCCCTACTGTAAATCCTGGGGAGCATCAAGAGCACAATCTGCTATAAATGTTCTTGCTCCAAAGACACAATGGTCTTGTGCAGTGCAAGTCCTAAACTAATGGAGGCTCCCTGCAAAAATGTATTAACTGAAGATTTTCCAAAATGCTGATTTCACACTAATATGAATTGATTAACACTTAAATGAGGGAAATGATAATTTTGTGCACTGGGGCTCTGATGTTTACACTGCATCATATGCTGTGTGGTTTATGCCATCTCTCACCACTCTCTATATTTTCTGTTCTGCATTTTTTTCTGCATTCCCAAAGAGCTGAATATGCTCTTTCTTATTAAGAGTCAGTATTTCAGCTGTCATCTTTTCATAGGGCAGCAGCAAAGGGGAAGAGAGAGAGAAAAATAAGAGCAATAATAACTTCTTGTATAGCATCTTTCATCTCAGTCTCCAAAGCCAAACATCATTAGTGAGATGGGACTGTTGGTTTTATTTCTGATCCATATCCAGGCTACCTTTTCTTCTGATCCTACTCAAGGTAATTAGGGGAAGGAGACTAGATGGATGGCCAGGAGGAAGCAAACTCAGATGTTTGCAGGAGCACTGCTGAGTACTTAACTTTTCCAATTTCCCCTCTCCTGTGAGGTAACAGTGTCCTTTCCTAGAAATGTCCTTCTGAATGGGGCATAAAATTAGGGATCTAAGGCATGCTTAGTCATTAAATACATGCAGATTATATTCTATGAGACAGATTCCATTCCATTTACTTCCATTTCAGCTTCTGGTGTTCTCCCCCAGTTTAAATGAATACAATCTGATCCTTTCCAGGCCCTAATTAATGTGTTGTTGTTTAGTTTCATTGTGAGATATTGAAAAGCCTCTGATCTTGTCTAGAGAATCAACTGTGATTTCTGCCTGTGTGATGCAGCAAACCTTATCCAGGTAGCAGAATATTTTGAAATCTTTTGCTCAATAGTATGATTCCTCCCAGCCCTGAGTCTGCTCTTGCACCTAAATAAATCGGAATGTGTTCTGTCACAGTGATTTTGGTCTCCCCTCATGGCAGGGTATCTGCCCCTGTGCTTTCAAAGGGGTAATGTTAATTTTTGCACAGACAAACCAAAGCAGAGCAGCTGAACTGAATTGATCCTGCAGATGCTCCAAGATAAGATGGTCTTTGAATACAGCTCTGACATCTTCACCTCCTCCGCTCTGGTGAGGGGAGGAGACACAGCTCGTACTGATCCAGCCTTTCCTCTGATGGGACTCTAGCTATCGATATTGTGCTTATCAATAGTCACTATTGATCCAGTTTGTCAGATTCCCACCTTGCTTTGATTTTACCCAGTGAAACGTGGCCCAGAGGGTGTCCCCAGGCAATGCAGGTTTATCTGCCAGCCCTCGTGTGCTTTCCAAATGGCTCGTGGTGGTTCTTCCAGTTCTCCCATGTTCTCCAGTCTCTAAATCAGATACTTCTTTTATTTTGTACCATGTAAATCTGCACAGTCAAACCCACCTTCTCCTTGGCTGCTGGCTTTTTGTATTCGCAAAGGAGCAGAGCCTGGTTTCTTGTTTCACTACTGATCACACGACTGTTGTGATGACAGCAACAGTGTTTCAAGTTGACATGACTTAGTATTTATAAAAAGAAACCAAGACAGAAATAATAGGCATGTAATTTTTTATCCCTTTTTGGCCTGATTATATATTTTTTTTCTCCTTCTGCCTGCAATGAAACAGCAGCCTCCGGCTCTGTTGCAGCCTCTTACCCAGGACTGAGGAGCTATAGTCAAGTATATTAGGAAATCTCAATAATCTCTAATCACAGAACTGCTTCAGACAACTGTTTAAGAGCAGCATTGTTTATGTAAACAGTGCCACTGTGGCTTATTACGTGTTTGTGTTCTCTCTTCAGAGATGCTGATCTTATCTTACAGCTGTCATGGTGCTGAATCTTACCCTGCTTGTGGCTTTGATTCCCTTCTCCCTTCCCCTCTTGTGCAAGGGGTGTGAAATCTATATGGGGTGATTCATTTCTGTATGGCCTGTGTGTGCTGCTCCTGCCGTCAGGGGCTGGGGGCTGTGACTTACTGTGCTGTAGGTACAAGGTACAAGTTTTCGTTCGCGTCAGTTTGAGCAAAATCTGGTACTAAAAAACCCCAAACCATGTTTGCACATGGGGACAAGTTTAGTGATAGATTTCCTGAGCACCTGTTATGAAATTTCTTCTCCTCCTTAAAATATAATAATAAGAAGAAAAAGAGGGAGGGGAATACAACCCAAGGAGGACAACTGATGCCCCACACAATCGCGCACGGATGCCCAGCCCATCCCCAGCAGCACTTGGAGCCTCCCAGCCAACTCTCCCCAGCTCCTACACTGGACATGATACTCTAAGATGTGAAATACTCCTTTTTTCAGTTTGGATCAGCTGTACTGGCCGTGCTCCCTCGTGGCTTCCTGAGCAGAAGCCTGAGAGACTGAAAAGACCTTGACTTAGCGAGGGAGACCCTTGGCAACAGCATCAGTGTGTTACCAACATTATCCTCATTCTAAACCCCAAACTCAGCACTGCACCAGCTGCAAAGAAGAAAATGAATTGTGTCCCAGCTGCAGCCAGGACACAGAGTGTCCGTGTACCCTGGTGTGGGTCGTGCTGTGGGGAGAATACAAACACGGGGAATCCAAAAGAGAAGTGGGGCTACTCTGGGATTTTGGAATGTGATCATCTGTTTCTGCTGCTGCATGGGGGAAATAAAATAAATCAGGACAATGTGAACTGGAAGGGAAGTGTGACAGTCATTCCTGAGTTAAAGAAAAGGGGGAAAAATGTGTGAAATCTTTCTACTATCCCAAGAATGACGGAGAGGAGCATTATGAGCAGGGTCTCATATTTCCCCAGTAACTAAATATTGCTTTGGCTTTATTGCTCAGTTGGCTTGCAGAGAATGGATTTGTGGTTAGAGGAGAGAGTTTTAAAATTGCAGCTAGATTACTTTTGCTTTCTTTTTGACCAAAAAACTTTTGATTAAAAAAATGGCTTGAAGCTTAATTCCACTTTTTAGAGGAGTTCTTTTTTCAGTCAGAATTTTATAGACCTACTTAAACAAAAAGTATAAATTATAATAAATTTTGCACTGATGTTAGTTTTGCTCCTCTTTAGCCCCATATTTTTAAATGGAGCTTGAAGGCAAAACTAATTAATGAGAAGACACATATAAAATTAGTTTAGAAGTACAGAAATACTGGTGTTGCCTCGAACAAAGAGTCCTCAACACGTTGAGCCAAATATAGACTTTTTTACTGGAAAAATTTGAGTCTTAAATTCAGACCTTCTCCTTCACCCTCCTTTCTTTCAAGTCCCCTTGTTTAAGATAAATCAATTGACCAAGATGGAGTTTTCCTGAGTGATTTGAGGTTTGACATAGCCAAGTGCTTTCAGACCCTCTCATTTCCTTAAAGAAGAGAATTTTGAGCTTTAAAGGGAATCCTTCAGTCTCAGAGCAGAGGAGCAACAAACTCTTCTGATTTGAGAGTCAGGGAGGTGGTCTGAGTGAATGATCAGGAGCTGTGTGTCTGCTGTTACAAGATCCTTACCCTCTCTGGCCCAAACGAAGATAAGCGAAGAAAGAAAAAGAAAAAGAAAAAAAAAAAGAAAAGAAGAAAAGAGAAAAGAAAAGAAGAAAAGAGAAAAGAAAAGAAGAAAAGAGAAAAGAAAAGAAGAAAAGAGAAAAGAAAAGAAGAAAAGAGAAAAGAAAAGAAGAAAAGAGAAAAGAAAAGAAGAAAAGAGAAAAGAAAAGAAGAAAAGAGAAAAGAAAAGAAGAAAAGAGAAAAGAAAAGAAGAAAAGAGAAAAGAAAAGAAGAAAAGAGAAAAGAAAAGAAGAAAAGAGAAAAGAAGAAAAGAAAAGAGGAAACAACAAACACCCAACAACCACAACAAGAAGAAAAAAAAAAAACCAAACCAAACTGAACATTACTGCAGTCACCTCTGCCTATTTCACCCCCTTGGTCAGACAATATAAAGGGTGATTTTTTGCAAGCTGGGCCATGTCGCTCTAATTTGGAATGATGGGAATTGAAAACAACCAGGAGCATTTCTCTGGGCTACGAATATATTGCCTCTTGAAAATGTGCATACAAATTCACATCTTCATCTCGGATTCTTGTTCCTACGCCAGCAAAGCATTTGATATCACAATAGAAAAGAGCATTTTATTTATCTTAGAGCATGGTTGGAATAATTATTTTCTGTTACAACCAGAGCAACCATAACTTAAACTGACAGTGCTAAATACCATGGTAAATCTGAAAACAATTCCTTTGTTGCTTGATAAATTAAACTGACCTAAAATAAGAATCACATTCCAAAAATGTGTCCAAGCTATTAACACAAATTTGTCCAGAATCCAGCAGTGCTTAAGCAGTAGGCCAAGTATGGTTTTCATCCACCTCTGACTTCAGTGACACATTTTTCCAGCAGGTTTCACAAGCATAACGAAGAACTTAGGATAATAAATCTGTCACGTATGTCTGACTGGGTATGGGGAGAGGTGGGCTGCGCTTCCCGCGGCTCCCGGTGCCCAGGTGCGTGGGGAGTGCAGAACTCCATGGCGGGCGCACCTCTCCTGGCAGCACCTGGGGCTGCCTGCAGCCAGCAGGCCTGTCTGGGCCGTGCCGCTGCACTCTCCAGGGCCGTGTTTCACCGCAGTGTGTAACCGGGTTGACCAGCCAGGACTGGACCGTGCAGCTGCGGCCAAGTCCTTCCCTGCACGCTGCTGGAGCGTCGGCTCCACCAGAATCAGCAGTGGAGAGGTGCTGGAGTGCCCCTGGGCTGGGAGGGCTCCTTGGGTGGCTCCGATTGCCGTCCGGCAGCCCAGCCTGGCCGCGGCACCGAGTCCACTCCTCCAGCAGGCTGGGACTGCCCTGTGCTGGAGCCACTCGGACACTCGCGTCTGCGGGGCCGCACTAAAGGACGGGGTGCCCAGGAGAGCGGCAGAGCAGCACCCCGCAGCATCCTGCTGCTGCGGGAACCAGGGCTTGGAAAAGCTGGGACAAGGCGTCACGCGAGCGGGAGCATGGGAATACTCATGAGCCCGGAGCCCCCAGCCAGGCTGCTGAGAGCTGTTCCCGCAGGGAAAGAGTCAGGCAGGAAAACAGCACTGCTTACAGTGTGCTTTTGTCATCCAGAAACGCTTAAGCCGCATGAGATAAATTGCTTTCTGTATGCCAAAGGCGTGGATAACTCCACAGACTGAAGGGGAAGTGCACCAGCTTGGATGATTACCAGTGTCCAGGCAGCAGGCTCCACTAACTGTTTTCACTGGAGTTTTGTAAAACAGGGAAGGAAGAAATGTCCGTAATGAGAAAGTGGGTCAGATACCAGAGAAAAAGAACAAAAAGAACAAGAATCAGAGAGCCCACGAGCTGCATCCCAACAGCTCTGAATCTGGGGACAGAATGTGTGTAAGCACAAATGTCACTTTGCTTGCCCTTAACAAAACCTGACAGACCTCCCAGGCTGCTGTAAAGGACGCTGGGCTCGTCCACGGCTTTGTTAAGTACAGAGCCATAAATGCTGCAGACGATGCTTCAGATTCTTAAAGCTTGATTTCTGTCAGTAGAAAAGAGCTTTCTTCTGTTAAGCAGGGCAGGTCTCTGACCTGGGAAAATCCTTAATCCTGCTGGTGACAGCTCCTTTTAACTGCCTGGGTCTGGCTTAAAATACTGTTTCTGTGAGGAGGGTTTGACGGATGAAAACAAGGCTGCTCCTCACTTCATTGTGCCTGGTGAGCTTTCACATTATTTTGTTTAAAACACAGGAACAGCCTCCTAGCCTGGAGCTACCTGTCTGTCCTGCATGGAGCAGTGTAAAGGCTTGGCCCTTTGCTGTAAAAATAAATAGGGTGCCTGTGTTTTTTGCTCCAGGTTATGTGTTGGTTTGTGTGTAGACCCAGAGCACTCGGGAGATTCGGGGTTATTCCACAGCCCAGCAAGGGAAAAAGCTTAATAAGACAAAGGGAAATGGAAATGGCCCAGTAGAAAATACAGATGGAGAGCTGTTCATCCGTCTGCCACAACACAAAAAGCCTGGCTGGGCATAATTTAAGGTGTTTTCTCTCTTTACTCCCCTCTGTGCCTGTCTGAGCCTTTCCTCCCTTGGCAGAGCGGATCCTGCTTCTCCCAAACACCAAAAGGATGTTTAATGTTTGTTAGAAGGCTGCTTTGAATCTTTCTTGTGCCACAGGCTCCCCAGGCAGACTCCAGGCAGCCAGGGCTCTTCATCCTGCCGTTATCCACCCCAGCCTCACAGAGCACCTGGCAGAGGGGAGGGACACCTGAGCAGGTGATCCTTGGAACGTGGCTCTGCTGTTGCTCAGTCATAAGCTGGCTCCATGTTCCTTGTCACTGGCAGAGCCCCTCCTGTGGATAAACCCGGCCCCAGCATGGCTCTTCACTTTCCACCTCCTCTGCTAGAAGGATGTTAGATTTGCAGCTAACAATTTTGTTAAATTTGTCCTAAACCTGAGCTATAGATCTTTGTCTTACACATGACAATTAAGTCAGAGATTTTAAGTGACAGCTCAGTATTTCCCCTCATTTTCATTTTGTAATTGCAGAAAACTTATGATCCCATTAGCAAGTTGCTTGTTTGTGTTTTTTGTCTAGAAGTTGCACCCTTTTGATGGATGTGTTACATGCATGCTGACTGATTAAATATGACAGTAAATGAAAATATATTCAATAATCCCGGCTTGGGATGGCAGCCAAAGTACTCCTGTACAAACCCAAAGAATGACAGAGGATGTGTGGGCTACACTGTGCCCTGCAGCAGGATCTGTGCTTCAAAGAGTGTCAGGTTCAAAGGGTCAGGCCCACTGAGGTGTTTAGTGCAGTCACATCCACCAGGCTTGGCTTGTTTGGTTCTGCAGCTGCAGTGAAAACTCCCTCCTGGGTCCTTCTCAATAAGAGCCTGAATTCTGACTGGGGTTTGGTTGGTTGGGGTTTTTTCCCCTGAGAAAATGAGCACATGGAAACCAGGGCATGAAATGCAGGTGAGCCCCAGGACCAGAGGTGATGTTCCCCTACTCAGCTTCTGTGCTGGGGCAGCCAATCCCACCGCTTCCATTTTTTCCAATTTCCCCAATTTCCCCAATTTCCCCAATTTCCCCCCAGGTTCCCCTTTCTGTGGTATTGAAGGACTGGTTGTGCTGAACCATCTTACAATAAAAAGAAACTTGTTCAGTTAACTCCTCTGTCTCCCTGGATCCAAGTCACTGCGGAGCTGTTGCTGAAGCCTGTTTACTAACCTTGGGTGGACGCAAAACGTGCAAACCCAGCCAGGCCTGTGCTACCACAGACACTCAGGAGGAAGCATTAAAGCTTCCCCTATCAGACTTCAGGTGGTTTCAGTCTGTTTTTCTTTCATACAAGAATAGACAGATGCAGAAAAACTGTGATGTCAAATTGTAGTCTAAGGTCAAGGTCAGGAAGTTTTTATTGGCTCGTGATATCTTACCACCTGCCTCCTTCCCCCCTCTCCACCATCAGCAGTCTGCAGAAGGCTGTAAGCCTTTTGTAAGTAGTTTAAATCTTCCCATGTCACTGTTTTACATTTTAGTTCGCCAGGTCCCAGTTTTGCAAACCTGTTTAATGTGCACTGTGCTTTGAGGATGATCCCAAAGTTCTTTGCAAGGGATTTATATGCAGGAGTAGCACCCTTACCTGTGGAAAAGCAGTAACCAGCTGGGGAAAAAATGCTTTATACTCTTGGTATTTCAGTGTGTGACAGGTTGGAATAAGCAGAGTTTTTGGGTAAAAAAAAAAAAAAAAAAAACTCCTCAAGGAAACGGAAAAGAAGTTTTAGTCCTTAAGTGAGGATGGAAAATGTGGACCCTTTCCATCCTGTTTAAATGAGAGACAGCACCTTCCCTGGCAGTGACCTGGATTTTTTTGACAGACAGATATGCACCTATTTTGAGATGTGCTTCCCTGCTCAGCCCTCGGCCATCACCCCTGCCCTGACTGGCACAGCCTTCCCCCCTCCCATCCCTGTGCAACCCAAATTACCCCAGCCCGTGGCCAGACAGGAGCAAAGCTCAGCCAAGGCTCAAACGTGGCAGAAAGAGGAGGAAAGTCATAAAGGGAAAGTTTAATGGCCCAGCAAGCCCTGGTGGGAGCTGTGCTGAAATGGGCTGGGTTATTCCTGCCGTATCAATCACAGCTTTGATGGTTTCCTTGTTGCTGCTCTTCCCGGGGAAAGATCCAGGTGAAGAATCCCTGGCTGCCTGGCAGGGGGCTTGTTAGGCTGGGACAACCTGTGGTATTTATCCCCCTGTCACCTCGTGGTTCTTCTCCCTGCTTGTTCAGCAAACTATCTCCATCAACATCGGTGTCTCCTGAAGTGCTCATTCATTTTAAATTAATTGGTGCCCGAGTGCTGACAATTTGTTCTGGGGACAGCAGGCTGGTCAAAATGCTGTTGTAGAACAAAGGGTTGCTGGCAGAAGTTATATAATAATATCCAGAGTTATGGCTGATGTTCTTTCTGGAGGTTCGGTTGTGTGCCTAGTTTTCGTTTGAAGTAGGTTCTAAACCAGTTGCAAAGATCACTTTGCATAAATTTATTGGACCTATTTGCACTTAAACAGCCTAACCTGGATCTGTGGATGCTCACATACTTAGAATGCAGCTGTTGAATATAAGCATGGATTTGTCAATGATATGCACATTTTAAACCCAGTAAAAAATAAAATCCGCAAAAAACTTAATTTTGCTGGGTAATTCAAATGTTGTGTTGTACAAGCTGTAAACTTTGTGTCAGAGATTAATTCTTTGTGTTTGTAGGCATGTGGTGAGAGGATGTTTAAGTTTTTGCCGAGTGTCTTTAGTGTATCCTTTTATTTGTCATTATTTTGATGTTTGCAGTTAGATAAAGAGCAGTATGGAATAGTTTTCTGTTGTATCTTGCTAGGTGTGGGCAAGTTGAAAAAATCAAACCATAAGAAAGTGGTTTTGCATAGAATTTTACAAACTTGGTAAAAAAATAAGATCCTTTCTAGACTAATTCTTCCTGCCTCGTCTCTATCACTTGCATTAATTAGAGCATTCTGGTCTCTATGCTCACAGAACTTTAGGACACCCATATTACCAGGTTTTTGTTTGACTTTCACTCTAAAGCCCTAATATTTGCAGAGATAAGAATACACAAATATTTGACTGCAAGCATCCCTTTCAGGGCATGCAAGTGGGTTTCAGTTCAGAAAATGCCTTTCCCCGTTTTCCCTTTCCAGCAATGATGTGAAATCTTGGCTGAGTCCTTAGATGACTGTGGAGTCTCAGGGTTGTGCTCTTCCTTGTGCTTGTTGGGTAATGATTGATGCAAATGCAAAGTAAAATGCTGTTGTTCTGAACCAGGAATTTTAAACTCCCGCAATCGACTGTACAGCATAGAGGGAAAGGGGGAAATTGTTCCCCAATTTATTACAGCTGACGTTTGACTGGCGTGAGACCAGAGGAGAGCAGAAGGGAGAGGTTATTGTTAATTATTCTTCCACTGAAGCTTGGGGATTTGAAAGACTGTTTGATGGGCTTATTCCTTGCCACCCCTGTGCTGGGAATGCCCTGTGCGTGCTCCCTGTGCAGCTCGTGCAGCAGACTGACACTGCACAGCCACAGCAAGACTGGCACTGGGAATGCAGAGATTTGTTGTGCCTTCATGACTTCCAGACCAAATTTTCTCCAATTGCAGATAAACCATATTTTTTCTAGCTGCAAAGCACACACGGCTTGCAGAAGGGCTGGGTGTCCCACCAGCTGCCTCTCCAGCACCTCTCTGCAGTTCCCTTTTTATTGTTGCCACTGCTGAACTACTTGATGTTCCCAAGTGAAGATGATCCACACTCGTACTGCAGAGACATTTGTGATATGGATTGGGAACAATATTTGGAGCCCAGGTGCATAGAAGGACACAAAGGAAAACAACAGTGGATTGCCTGTTGCCACCGTGACTGTAGTAAGCCTTGTTTCAAAAGATTGAGAGGATGGATTTAATACAAACTGCAGAAATACAGTGTTTAGAGTGGCAAGTCATCATGAAAATTAGAAAATATATTTAGCTCTTACAAGGGCACTGCATTTAGAGTATTATATTTTCAGACTCTCAGTAAGCTAGGCACACAGTGTCTTACATCCCCTGACATTTTCATTATTTGAGGCTGGCAGTGGACATAAATATTATTGCAGTATAACAAAGCAAAACCCGGTGAAACCAACTCAATTTACCTTTGATTTTTAATAATTAATATTTATGCGTATTTGAGGGGAATAACGACACACTGGTTTGCTGTAATTGAGTCACAACTTCCTGCGAGGCCAAACCACGGCTCTGTGGCTGGGGACAGCACTTCAGCAGCAGTGGAGGCCACCCCAGGGTCCACAAAGGGAAACCCTGAAGTGCTTGAGAGCGTCCCAAGGGCACGGCATGGGATCAGGTACCGAAGATGGACACAGCCCAGAGACTCAGTTAATGGATTGTAATGGATTTCTGCATCTCTGCTTTCCCTGTTATCCCTTGCTGAAGTGAATATTCCCCTTCAAGCCCTGGAACCATCCTGGTGTGGGTGATATCTGACCCAGCTGCAGGAGGAGGGACTGGGGGCGCTGGGGGGCTGGGCTGGCCACACTGAGCTCTCCATGCAGACCTTAAAGTCCCAAATCCTGTGGGTGTTGTTAGGAGACTGTTGGATTCCCTGTGCTTCTCATCTGACTGCATCACCGGTGATGTCTGGCTGCAAAAGAGATACATGGAATGAAATCCATCTTTCCATTAACTCCTTTAAAGTTTAATGCCACAGGAAGTGCACCAACAGGAGCAAATTATAAAAATCACCCATCCCTGACTTTGATGGATGTTCTCCTCACAAACTCACCACACACTGTTTTATGAACTAGATTATTTGCCTAAATCAGTTTATGATTGATTAGAGAAGCAAAATGAGAACATAATCACTTTCGCAGATCTTGCTTACTGCAAATAAGAAAGTTTTGTACAACAATTTAATAAGAGCTGATTAGATTAAAACAAATTGTATAGTTGGGGTCCTGACAAATGATTCTTTTGTATTGAAATGCTCTGTGGTTAAGTGGTGTTAGGAGAAGAGCCAGCTGAGGACTGGCCCCTTGTCTGCATCCAACTGCTGGGGCAGGAATTATTTACTCTGTGAGTGCCTAGGACACAATAAGTAAATTCAATTTTCATGTCTATTCCATGTCAACTCCTGATGACATCAGTAAAATAATTATTCCTTTGGGAAGTCAGGAAAAGTCCTTTCTTGCTGAGTTTCTTAACAAATGAGATGGGATTACTGACGTGGAAAAAAATCCTAAACTCTAATTTTTCAGAGCTTTGTACTGACAGCAATTTTTTAATGTAGACATTCTTTTTATACTATAAATTCTATTATAAATTATAAATACTATAAAATCTATTCTATTCTTTACTAAATACCTACAGTTTTGATGAATTAATGCATATACTTTATTAGAGTGTGGGATAAAATGTTTAATCTGAAATCTAGGAATTAAGCTGGAGCACGTTTTCTCCTCTTTCCCAATGGTTTTGCAGGATGTATCTGAGCTCCACATGTAGAACAAATACCAATGCAATATAATATAACTTGTCAATTTTAAGGAAAAAAATACGGTCATGCTAAGCAAAAGAGATTAAATACTATGAAAAATGAAACTGTATTGAAGTGCCACAGATTTGAAGAAAAATATGCTCCCAAGGTATCCAAAACTGATTCAACTTAATCTATAACCAGTCCTGAGCAAGGAGGTAAAATTGACTCTTGAACATTATATGGATAAAAAACATCTTTGGGCAAGGTCCTGTCTTTATCACAGCCTTATAAACTACTCAGTTTAATTTCAAAGCTCAGCCTCTCTCCCTCCTCTCTCTCAAATCATGAGTGATGGGGAAATGAGTAAAGGAAAGGCCTTGTTCTTCAGCTGGAGAGGGCAGACTGCCTGCCTTGTTAGACCTCAGCGTGGGGATGGGCACAGTGGAATGTAAAAAGTGCTGTGATTTCTCTTCCACCTCCTCGTGCGTGGGGAAATGAGTCACATATTCCCAAATTACACCCCAAGAACGCCGTCATCTCCAAAATTAACTTGCCTTTGCTCTCTGATGCCTGGATATCTCCACTGTAGCACAAACCCCTGTCCCTGCAGCAGATCCACCTCATGCCAGGGAGCTGCAGTCGTGGCAGCACAGAAATAAGACATGGTAGAGATATTCCAGCTTTTTTTTTACAATGGGGAATGAAACACCATCTGAACAGTCCTGGTAGGATAAAGTGTTAATGACTGGTAAGAGTGTCCCCAAATTGTACAAACACATCTTCCAAATTGAGTTTAAATCATTTTGTTTTAAATAAAAGGATAATATAACTTAAGTAGACATTTCATTTTATAGCGTGGTGGTGGATTTCTTAGCAATATCAAGAAATTTGGTATCTGATCATAGTTTATCAATCTCATCTTTCCTATGAGCCTGTTTTCAGCAGGAAAAAAAAATACAGTAGTAAGTAGTGAGAACTTCAGTAGTTTTAATTGCACAGTCTTATTTGTTAGCTTTAGATGCAGAATGATTCCTAAGCATGTAATTAAACTTACAGGGACTGATGGCTTCTTACTTAAATGCCTTAAAATTAAGCATGTGCTTTTGTTGATTGATAGACTGGTTAACAACAGGATCCTGCTTAACCATCCAGCTGGCAGCAGGCTCAGCATGGCACAGAAAATGAAACAATATGGATCAAGATGCTATGGTCAGGGTGTGTTAAAACCCTATTTATCATCAGGAAATTATCAGTTGAGCTACAGTTTTAAAATTTTTTTTAATATTTTTTTTTCTTTTAATAGGGGAGAAAAATACTCAACTCTTTATTTGTGTATTTTTTTCTAGATTTATTTCAGCTCTCTGTAGTGTCTGCCTGTTATCCATTATAAAGAATTCCAACTTGTTTCATGTGAAAGACAGGCTTATTAATGTCTCAGTGCTGCAGATTGACACGACACATCATTAAGGCTCAGATACAGCCATTACCCCAAGCTACTGTGCTTGGGATTATTAATATTTTCAGCACTGTGAGGACACAGGAGATGTGCCACTGATGCACGCATTTCTAAGCCCTGTGATGGATTAAAAAAGGGGTGCCTGGATACAAAGCATAATAACACTGTCCTGGCCTTTTTTGCAGGCTTCTTTCAACATTCAGGGAGGTTTTTCTGTTGTTCCACCAGGCGTGTGCTAATTAAGCCGATGGGAGGACTGAGAGCTAATTGGTGGCAGGATGGGTTTCCACAAGTACTGTGCTGAAGGGAGTCAGACTGGCTTTTGAAAACTCCGGTTTTAAGTTCAGTTCAACAGACCACAGACTGAACAGGAGCTAATCCCCAAAACCCAGCCGGGAGGCTCTCAGGGGGTTGAAAGTTCCACCTTGTGGCTTCCAGCAGAGCAGGGAGGGCAGAACACCTGAAGGGATGTCTCCTTGCCGGGCACACAAACACAGCCCGACCCACGCGGGCACCGGAGAAGGCAGGTCTGGCATCTCCGGGGCGCAGGGGCAGTTGTCCAGCTGCGTATCCTGGACCAGAAAGGTCTCCCGGGGCTCAGCGGGGAGAGGCAGGAGCCTGCTGCTGGACACCCCACACTGGCTCTCCCGTGCAGCCCCTGCAGCTGAAGGTGTTGGGTACCGGCTTTGTGCCCCTGCAGAGGGCAGTGTAATAGGTACGGAGGCGTGGCACCTACACGGCTGCGATGGGGATCAGCTCCGAGCTGGAAAGGGGAGGAATCCTTGTAAAGAGGATTTTAGTGGCGTAGCTGATGCTGCTCCTCAGCTCAGAACGGGTCAGTCCCAGTTTAAACAAAGCAAAGAGGTCACCGTGAGGTTTGTGACCGTGTTAGAAATGGCTTCCAGGCTGAATGAGGTACCCAGAGGGTTGCCCACTGTGCTGGAGTCCCTGCCTGGGACCTGGGTGATCCTTCGGTGTGACTGAATGCCCTTTTTGTTTTCAGTTTTGCTCAGGGACAGATGTCTTTAATATGACAGCGCAGATTTTTATCACCAATGAACATGAGAACTTTAGTTCAGTGTTTGACTCATTGAACTCTTCTTTGGTGCTACACAATGGTTTTATAATTATTATTGACTGAATTGTCCTTTTCAATACTTAATCCCCTTGTATTTTGCTGACCAAGGCAGATGCTTTAGCCATGTTCTTATCTCTGATGTTTTCTACAGATACCTCTTGAGTTTCCTGCATTCTCTCCTTGTTGCAGAATAGGCTTTGATTATGGAAATTTCACGTATTAAATGAATGAGAGAGTAACCTTGCAAGAAAAGTGTAATGTGGAATGGAGGGAGAAGAGAGCCCTGAGACACTGGAACTGGAATTTAGTCACACAATCTTCTGCACCAGCTTCCTTTGTTGCATTTTACAGAGTTAGAAAGTGGCTGAATATACCTTCTCTCCTCTGAGCTTTGCATGCTGTCTTTCTCAATAATCCCTCCTTTACTTTTATATTTGCATTTTAACAATTAAATTAAACTTCATCATTGGCATTATTTATTCCCCCTGCATAGAGGCTGGCAGGGCTGTGTTCTCAGGTGGCTGATTCTGCCTAACCCCTGTACTGCTGTAGTTGTGAAGTCTGTGGATTTCTGTTGCTTTTTAGGAGAAAAAAAAATCTCAGCCTCCTATAATGGTAGAATTCTTTATTATTGTTATTTTTATTATTATTATTATTATTATTACAAGTTGTTTTTGTTACAACATGATAATTTCTTTAACACATGGGATTGTGTCCTTCCATTTTAATGGGAAATGGCATCACTTTCCAAGAACCTACTTGAGAGGAACTGCACAAAGTACATTTTGACCAGCACACATGTGGCCAGAGTGGAGAATCAGCTGCACAGAACTGGTAGCAGCTATTTTCTACCTTTGTGAGATGAAAACAAAGTAAAAGAAAATGAGGGAAAGCCAAGAACAATGTTGTGGGATAAACCATACACTGTCCCAGGTTGTACTCCTCGTGCAGAAAACACTCTTATCTCATTCTTTGAGACAACCCAGCATCCACAGAGGAATTGTTCCCCTTTTGGGACAACTCAGCATCTTCAGAGGAATTGTTCCCCTCTGGCAATTGATGATGTCTGGAGCTCTGAGGGTCCTTGATTAAGGAGAACTTTCCAATAAGTGTGTTTGAACTCAGAGATTCCCATTAAGCTTTCACTGTTTTACTTCTCCTTCTGCAAAACAAGTTCTCGCCTAATGGACCATGTACCCAGAGTGTCAGAGAAACCCAGAGCACTTTGGCATTGGCCCCCACTGACTTTCCCCCTTAGTTATCACCTGAGTTAACCCAGATCATTTCCAGGAGCACTGCAAAAGCAATCAGCTCCCCAAATCAGCTGCTTGTGCTGCTGTCGGTGTTTATTGACTGGTGACAACTTCAGAGCTGTTATCTATCATGATTCCTGCAGCTCAGCAGGTAGTAAACATTCTCTTTGGTGTAGCATATTGAACAAAATTTGTATGCAGGTCTATTAGCAGAGCTTGTAAACACTTGACTAAACTGTGTGGCTCAATTAGCAAAGAATAATGGAGCAATAAGTAAAGTGTGTGCAATTTTATCAACTCTTTGCAGCTCAGTGAAGTCTACGGCATTATCAGGAAAGCATAAAGAGTAATTGTCAGGAAATCTCACTGAATATTTGTATATTACCTTTGACTAAATCACAAAGGTATGTCAGAAAATAAGAAAAAATGATGAACAGCATCACCACAAAATGCAGCACAGTCAGGTGCATTTATTCATTAATTAGTAAACGTGTAATACTTGGTTAATTAAGAATATTAAAATGTAACATCTGAAGTGTGCTATTAAGTTATTGAAAGAGCAAGGTTGATCACTAACACATAGCACACAAACAGCTCCTTCATGTATATGTACAGCACAATTTTTGAATTATGTAAATATGAGCACACTTAAAATAGTGCTTTATAATCAGCATGTGAAATGGATGCTGCCAGGAATTTCTCTATTGGACTCAAGCTCAGTTTGGCCTGAGGTTCAGACAAGAATCTGAAGACTAAGATTTTGATTCAGCTGTAGCAAAGCACTAGCAGCTCTCCTCAGCATTTCATTTTCTCCCAGCATTTTCAGTTGTTGTTACACCTGATTCATTCAACAGCCTCATTTCTTGTCTTTATCCTGTGGATAAAAATGAAAATGAAATGTGGAGGCCAAATTTTGTGATATATAAAGCTGTATTCCACCATGTGCTGATGCAGAATTGTTCTTTAAGGCCCAATGTTGCAGTTCTGTGCTGTGTTATGAGAAGTCTGATATTCCCAGCAGGCTGTGCCTGTTGGAATGAGGCTTAGGGGTGCGCCAAGAAAACCAAAGGAGGAAGAAATGTGTCCACCACAAGTTCTGCAGAACACAGGGCTCCCTGAGGTCATCTGAGGGAGGGATTATATTTTCTATTCCCTCCCACCAAGAGTAAATCAGCACCTGACTTAAAGACCTCAACGCCAGCCCAGCTGTGTGGAGATATGTGATGAATCTCCCTGGAAACACGGGTGAAAAAGGAGAATGAAGGTGACACCTGCACTTTCTGCATCCCACAGGGAATAGTCAGCAAAAGGCTGTTCTTGGTGCTCTGGGAAGAAACTGCTTTGGCACCTTGAAAACCACCCTCTGCAGTCTTGTGCATGTCTCAGCTGCCACAGCAAGATCAGGAGAAGAAACACCGTGGTGGGATTCATCTTTGACACCTTTGAAAATAAAAACCAGCATCTGATAGAATGTAAAAGCCGTGGGTGTATGGAAACCTCTCAGGACTATTTGAGACTTTTGCAATATCTATAGCAGCAAAAGATATATTGATATTATCAAGTATTTGGTCTTTAAGACATTTAAAGATCTGCTTCATTAAAGGATTATTAGCCATGAGGCAACTGGTAACTGCAGACTTTTGCTTCCCTTTAGTTTCTCTCCTTGCCAGCCTTACCTGGCTCAGGAGCTGGAGTGTTGGTCCCAATAAGAGCAGTAGCATCAGATATTAATATTAAAATTAATATTAGCTGTGTTGGGATCTGTATTTCCTGTCCCACTTCTGTCATACTCTTCCCTCCCAGCCCATTTCCCCCTCCAGGAACAGAGAGCACCCAGGCAGGCTTCAAAACACCTGAGCTGCCCAAAGCCTGGCCCAGCAGCAGCCGAACAGCCCCTGTGACTTTGGTCTGAATTTCTTGTTTCAGCTACCTGAGGGAGTCAGCTCATTCCTAGCATGGCATTTCAGGTGGAAATAAAGCAGAGAAATGGAGAGAACCCAATCCTCAGACTTCATTCACTCGCCCTGCACTTGCAGAGAAGCCACTTCCAGTGATCCCAACAATGAGGAAATTAGAAACATTGCTCCTTGTGCTCCAAAGTGATGTGAATTTACCTCCTACTTGTTCACCAGTTGAACTGCCAAGTAGCAAATTTTACACGTGCTCTACTTACATGCTCTGTTGCCATTTTGTTGAACTGCGTGGCACATTCAGATGTGAACATTTCAGTGATTCAAGCTTTTGCTCAGCAAAACCCAGCCTGACTCTCCCCAGCCAGAGCAGGGACCTGTCAGGCCGCGTTAGGTGACCGTATTTCTTATGGCAAAGAGAACAAGATTCCTTATGGACACAATAAACTGTGAGAGAGAGACCTCTGGAGCTCCATGGATCTTCAGCCTAGCGGGCTTTTTCCATCCTGAAGCCATTAAGTGTGGCATTAACTACAGGATATGAATGGGTACCACAGATTATAGCCATAGGAGGCACTGGGAACGTGGCCCCTCTTACATTGTTTGCAGAAATGCACTCCTGTTGTGAGGATTTATGTTTTCATTACAGAACAATTCCCATAATAACAGCCATTGAATAGGGATGCTTAATGTGGATAGGGGAGGGAAAAAACAGAGCCACGCTTCCAGTAATAAGTTTTGATTGAATGAATGGCTACTTTATAAACTTTCATTACTATGATTTGGTCTGAGGGAAATAGCAGCTTGTCAGGTTTTTTTTCCCAATGAAAAATTTAATCAACAGAAAATGACACATTAGGAGGATGAAAAGGCTGCTGGCATCGTTCTGCTGGAACCTCACGGCTCTGCCTGCCTTTCTCTGGTTTAACAGCTTGGGGTTTGGGGGTCCTGCCCCCTTTGCCCTGGGCTGCTGCTGCTGGGATTGTTGTGGGAACCGTGCTGGGAGCTTTCAGAGAGCCTGCAGGAGCTCTTGAGGACGTTTTTGACCGTCTTCATGCAGAATGTGATGCTCAGTCATCCCCACACAAGGAGACTGGCACTCCCGAGTGAGCAGCACTGTCCTCTGGGGCTCTTTTCTGAACCCTGCTGGCCCTGAAGCTGCCCAGGGTCAGGTTGGGTTTCTGGCCGTGCTAAAGGCTCCAGAGCAGGTTTAGTTCCTCTCTTAGCCCAGTGGTGCTGGGCTGTGCTCAGTCTCTGTTTGTGCTGTCTCTGTGTGGGACAGAAGTGTTTGTACTGGGAAATTCATCAGCACAATGTCATTTTTAGTAGAGCTATGACTTTGAAATAGTATTGAAACATCACCATAACTCCACAATCTGCTACTTGTTTCACTACATTTTGAAACTTTTCCAGCAATAATATATAATACTACTCAAGATCTATTTTCTTTATGCACTGTTTTGATCAATAGAGGGTTTTTGTCTTGCTGAGATACCTGATTGTCAGGTAGGTTTTTGAGGATCACATTTTATGTCTCTGGTTCAAGAGCGCTTTCTTCCCCCTCTCCTCTTTATTCTTTCTTTCCAGAAGAGAAAAATTTTAAAGTTTAACTAGAATCTTTATTTTTCTATTTTCTGTAGTTTGAGTAAAGTGGAAACCTGGGAAACATGTTTAAAAAAATTAAATTAAAACCAGAGGAAGTCTCTTGTATTCCCTCAGCTAAAAGAGGCCTTGTAATATACTTTGGTAGAACATGTGAGTGGTACTGATGTTCATGCTAGTTATCCATCTTTATTTTTCTTTTTCCAATTCTACTACTTTTATTCTGCCTGTCCTTTTCGTTTATATTTCATCACGGACTCAGTCATCTTTGTTTAAACTTTTTTCCCTACGATTTTCTCCTTTTTCCCGTGTTTCTTCTGGTTGAAATCTCTGATTTTACTGACGGCATTAAACCATTTTGAAGGAATCCTTCCATATCTGCCCCAATCTTAAATTTGTGTAGCAATTTGCTAGTAAATTTATCTTTCATTTAAGTTGCTAAATGGTTTCTTTTCCCGTCTGTTGCACTGTCATTTTTTCCCAATTATCCATCAGTTTCAGCAGTTCTGTGCTTTAGAGATGAACAATAACATCTTCAGGCAGCATGTGCTGTATTAAATTATTTATCCTGCTCTCCTTAGCAGGAGGCTGTTGGTCCACAAACTCCGAAGTGTGCAAGTCATACAACCAAGGCTTGGAAGTTCAGACTCAGAGTGCTTTTGATCTGAGAACGATGGATCTAAATACACGATGAAAAGGGATCATGCAGAGAAGTTTACCATTTAAGAAGCTTTTTGGATCAACGTGTTGGAGAATCTGCAGCTGGTTATAACACACTCCAAACAGCAGCTCTAGAACTACACTGTTACAGGGTCCTCATGGGTTTTGGCCATGCTTTTCCAAATTACACTTCATCTAACAGCTTCTCCCATTATTCGAATTACTGATCGTTTGGCTTCACCCTGTTTATATTCATCATGAATATGATTAATCTGCATTAATCTAAATGATTCATGTAAATTAATAAAAGCCCGCTGCAGCAAAGCAACACAGTGAAGCACATCATCAGTGAAAAGCTACACTTTAGGTGGCAAGTTTTGCCACGACAGCAGATGTCACCTAACAGGTATTGCTGTGGCTGCAGCATAAATTCTACACTTCAAATGTTCTTCTGATGACACCTGTGTCATCTGAGGATAAAAGCAATGTGACATGAGCATGTCATAGCTTGAATTCTGTTTGGCTGCCTGGAATAGTCTGCAAAACAAAATCTTTCTTGTCTCTGGCAAGAAACCCCAATCAAGCAGACATGGAAATCTGGTTGCTGACGTCAAGAAAACCCAGACTTTGGGTGCCACTCTGAGCACAGGGAGCAGCTTCCGTGCTGCTGGAGGCTGGAGCTGCTCAGCTGAAGTAAAATATTTAAGACACTCATTAAGTAGTTGCTCACCTGTTGGGTGCATGACCCTCTCAATCACTGCCTTTCTTGATCTGCCTCCCTGATTCAAGCAGCGGGTGAGATCCTGCAGACTCGCAGCTGGAGTGAGCTCTTCATGCTCGTGTTGCATATGTATCAGGGAATGATGCTGCACATCTGCCTCCAGCTCTGGAATTCACTCACTGCCATGGGAAAATAGCACTGTACTCCAGCTTTAGCATTTTATAAAATAGTCAGGTGTTTTAATGACTCACATGTTTCATGGAAATTGCATATATAGCATAAACAAAATTGTATTTATTATTAAGATTCAAACTTTTAACCAGGCCAAATATAGAAAAACCTACAATTCGGCCCTGAACAGTTTTATCTGCCTATAGACCTGAGTGAGAGATACAAACTGATTTCTTCATACATTTTTTGACAAGTCCCTGTAAGGTCTGACTAAACTTTTGAGGGCACCATTCTGACAGTGATGAGAGAAGAATATGTTCCAGTGGGATATGTGCAAATTCAGTTCAGATCTCTCCAAAGAGCTCAGGAACTAAATGTACCACATAGCAGAGGAACTTCTTAACCAGTGGTTGCTCAGCCTTTCTTCCACGACTACCTGTTGCATCATCTAAAGAAAAGTCCTGAAAGATCTATTTTGTTTTTCTTTTTGGAAAAAAACCCTAAACTTGCAGGTTCACATTGCTGACAAAGCATCTCTCTTAACTCCCAGCCCCCCTCAAAGCCACAATACAGGCAGTACTTTCCTGATCAATACATTTATTTTCGAGAGCAGCTTTGACACGCAGAACTAGCTGAAGCAGAGCTATACTTTAGCACCTTCCAAGACACCCCTGTCAAGTTAGGATTTAGGGAAGATCAGGGAGTCTGGATGGCTGTTGCTAAATTTAAATTGTGCAGAAAGAAGGAATCAAGTTTCCATGTGCCACAGTCAAAGTTTTCACATTAATAAAGGCATTTGAACAAGAAATACAAAACACAAAGCTTCATGTGTGTCCAGCCACGCCACAGGGCACCTTTGAAGATCCTCATGTAGTTTGACCTTCTGTGTGTTTGGTGAGAAGTTCTCTGCTGCAATTGCAAGATCCCATTCTGGCTGTACAGAATTTCCTCCCAGAGAGAGCTCCATTCATCCTGCCCTTCTGAAGTGCTGCAGTGTAAATAAAACAGCTACAAGGAAGGACAAATCGACCAGGAAGGAAAGTTGGGATTATATCCCATATCCACTTGCACTATCAGGCTTCTCATGAGAGGCTTTCCACTGGTTTGGTTTTGAGAGCCTCTGCTTGTGCAGTGCTTGATAACAACGAGGTTGAGACACCTCTGTCACACAGGACAAAGCTCTTCCAGCAGGAGTAGCAGGAACCGGCTCATCTTTCCCAGTAACATTTCCAGCCATGTTTTGAAGCATAGGATTTGAAACCACCCTTCAAACACTTGGAAGAAACTTCACTGGTGTTTGGTGAGCGTATCTTGAGGTGCTGGAAGGATTCTCTCTGCGGAGTGGCTTTAGGGTCTTTTCCAAACCCAGAACCTGAGGGCTGCCGTTGCTGGGACTGAAGAGATCAATGCATGTGAACCCAGTGAACCTCTGTGTGAGCTCCTTCCTAAATCCTCTCCCTGCTTGGAAACACCCTCTCCTCTGAAGCACTGAGGATGTATAAACAATCTCTTTACAGAATTTGATCAAAAAGCATTTGTTTCAAAGTGTCCTCGTTGAGCTCTGTCAGCAGGGCTGTAATTCGGAGCTACTTGGTGTCCATGTGGACACAGCAGCTGTGACAAAAGAGATTGTTCTGTCTGGACACAGATGGGGGCCCTCAGAGCTGCGAGCACAGAACAGAAAAGCTGAGCCTGTCCTTAGGCAGGAAGGGTGAGGAAGGACAGAGCAAATCATTCCGCCGGGGTGTGACTGCTCCTTTCATGACCTGCTGCTGGGGTGGCAGAGCCCCAACAGCCCCCAGCAACCTCAGACCAGCCTAAGAAGGCAGATTCCCATGGGTAGAATCTCTGCTGCTGCCACGTTCTCCTGTGATGGTGTTCAGGGAAGCAAGAACAAGTTTTGCATGATGAAGCTTTGCCAGGGACAAGTCAAGTTCAAGTTAAAATTAGAACTACAAAAGTACTTGTTCACCTCGGGACTTGTTCACCTTCCCTTTCCCATCCTTGGGCCAAGTCTCACAACTGCCCATATTACCATAATCCACGTCAAAATTATTTCCATGGCAAAGAAAATCTCCATGCAGGCACGTCCTGAAATACACACCAGCTTTTGGTGATAGAAACTTCCCTTTAAAACAAGTCTTCAGAAAGTTTGGTTGGTTTGCTTTTGACCTCTTCTTTTTCAAGGAGATGCCTTCCTTCCTGGAAAGTATTGGGTGCTTTCGGGGGGGGTCCCTGTGTGTGTCAGCAGCTCCTGAATACAGGACTTTGACAACCTATGCACTTTTTTGAAAATATGTACTCCAAGCCTTTCTCACCTCCTACATCAATCTCTGTGACAGTGACACCAGGCCACTTTGTGCTCTTATCCTGGCCTTTTCTTCTTTCAGAGGATCTGGACTTTCCTCCTTTTGTAGCCTTTATGTGCTCATTCCGTTCATTGGTCTTTGGTTTTTGTGTTTGATGATTTATTGATAAATAAAATGTGCCCTGTTTCTCTATACAATCTTGATCCTCAATCAAAACACCACGAAGCTCAATAAAAATCCAAGCCACAAGAAGCAAACCCAGGAGATGGGAGCAGACAACAAGAATTGAGAAGGGAATATTCTAATAACACTCTTTTTCCTAAACACTGACTATTGCCTCGTGCATTTATATGAGGCTTTTCTAGACCCAACTGCAACTTTAACCATGAGATATAAAGTACTAAATCATTTCTCTTTCAATTACAAATGGCTGGAATTCCTTTTCTGTTGGCCTGAATGTAGACATATGAATATTCACAAAATACATACGCACTTCTTTCTTTGCTATTTAATTAAGGCATGATCAAGGTCATAACGTCAGTCAGATTCAAATCTTTACCAAAAAAAAAAAAAAAAATCAAAATATTTTCACAGCAACAGAAATATCCACGCTTTCAAATGAGCCCCTCTGTGCAAGCTCAGTAATAAACACACCTTCAACATATTCTGACCTCTTCATTTTTCATTGCAAAGATTAATAATGGGTAGCTTAGCAACGATGCTGTGTTGTCAGCACATGTTGGAGGCTTGGCAGCATTCAAGGTCGATCTGCAATAAGCTTAGATTGAATGCCATTAGCTGGATGCCACTTTGCCTCTGGAGCTTATTGCTAAATTTTGATTCCAGGAGGGAAAGGAAAGACCGTGCTGACACAGTTAATACTTGGACCACGGCAGAAAGGTCTGGATCACTTACGTGGCTCGTGTATCGTAAAAGCCCCATAATGAATTATATTTTAACCATTTGAAAACTGGATCTATCCGGGGTAATTTCTGCATGTGGGAGTCAATAAACTGCATGCAGTTGTGAATTCAATGGTTATAGTTTTGATTCATGAGAATTAGGGTTCAACTAAAAACTCTGAGCCTGGAAAATCAGGTACATTTGGTCACCTGTTGGTTGACTCCTCTAGGAAAGCCAGATCCACAAGATTATATCAGTGCTTAAAACAGGGATGATCTGCATCCTAAAACAGAGGTGTATCTACATCCAAAAAATTTAAATTCAAAATCCCTCTTTAGCTACTGCACAAAAAGAGCCATCAGATAAAACCTGTAAGTGGGGGTTTTGGGGCAATGATGGATTTTGCTGAAAAGGGACAACTATTAAACTCTTTTTATAGAACAGTTTTTAGGCCTGCAAAGATACTGAAATGAGGACTTAACACAGTCAGTTCACCCTCATGGCTACAGGAAACACAACCAGTAAGGACATGCTTGTACCTGATCTTCCCCTTCACAATATTTGCTCAGGCCAGCAGCACACTTCCTTTGCCCTTTGAGGGTGGAGGGATTTCACCCCAAATTTGATCAGTGAAGTCTGAAAATGATCAAAACTCCAGAAAGTGATATGGATTGAACTTTTGGATATCTAAGAGTTGCCAGTCACCAAGCTTTAAACCTGCTGTGACCACTCAGGCGTGCAAAGTTGTCTAATTCTCAGGCAGTTTTGAAAGCACTAAATAACACAAGACAAAGGGTTGGAAATTTCTTTCTGAAGCATTAAAACACCATTACATTTAACATTTAACATCTGTCTCTTGGCTAATCCCTGCCCAGCAGAATTCCATCATTTCCTGTGACTTTGGATAAGCTGCAATTGCACATTCATGTTTTACTGTTATATACACTTAGCCCTGTCTCTCTCCGACCCAGCATTTCCCTTTCCCCAGATTCCTGTTTTTCGGGTTGTCACGGGACAATCTGACTCCATACCAGGTGGGGAGAAGAGCAAACATATTCTGGAGCAGATTCTCAGGTTGGGACACACCAAGTGACCCCAGGCCCTTTGAGATAACAAGTGTTAGCTGATTTCCTTAAACTCAATTTCAAACTTAACAAGTAGAATCTCAAAAGAATCTGGGAGGGGCTTGTGGGAGTCTTCACGTTTGTTAAGCTCCGTTTTTTGACGTTGTGAAGGAATCCGGAAGTAGCAGCAATAGAATGGTTTGACACTGTGAAGAGCACACAGCCAGCCACGTTTTCCCCTGTAGTTGCCATGTTTCCTGTGTAGGGAATCATTGAATAGTGGAAAAAATGGTGAGTTTTGACCATTAGAAAAATGAGAAAAAGATCAGATCAATGCCACATTTAGTGTTCCTGCTACCACACACTTAATGGCATGACTGAATTTTTCTTTCCTTTGAAAATATTTATACTCAGCAAAATGTCATTCCTTGTGCTTGTGATTAGAGAAAATGCCATTACAAATCCAGATCTGATGCACAATCTTATGATAAAGTTAACTTTTCCCACTGTTCCTTTACTACAGCCATCCTCTAATTTATTTCTCATTAGGCTCTGGCACCACTAGTTAGGAGTAAAGCATTCAGAAGTAAATCAACAGATCTGTGAAGAATTTTTAATAATTATTCTTTAAAAAAACACTGAAAGTTAAATTATTCAGTCATGGCTATGCTTTTTTCTTTAATTTCTATTTCAAAATTATTTAAAAATTCAACTCCCCCTTCTTTTATCTTTACATCTATTAATTTGTACCCTGGGTAGTATGTCCCAAGTGCATTTATCATAAATTGGTTATCTGGAATCGTTATCACCAAAGCAAATCAAATCAAAGTTTATTCTAGCTACTCATGTTATATTTCACATTCTATGTTCCCTGGAGACCAGACTGAAGTCTCCCTCTTGAAAATAAATAGCTTTTTCTGGTTGGCAGTCTATCTTGCTTTCCTGTTGTGGAGTCAGGCACATAATAGCAGTTCTGCACTCTTTATGTGGTGCTTGATGTGTTATGTACAGGAGAAAAACATCAAAAAATATCAACATGCAAACTACTGCCTCCTCTGCTTGGTCTCCATGTACCTGAAAATGTCCAGAAAATGTAGAATAACGCTCTGAATTTAATTCCTTGTTTCGACCCCAGGGGAATTCTCTGTGGAATCTCTGCAGATTGTCCTTGTGTCAGTGTTTTGGTCACCTGAGTTCACTGTGTCTTGTTGAAATACCCGTGGTGCCTCTTCCCACTCGGAATGTTGTCCACTTTGTACTTAGGTTTGGTGGAGTGGGGGCCCCTCGTTCTTTCCAGGGAGTTACCTGGTACCCCGGGGTCTGGGGCTACTGCTACTGTACTGCTGGTAACTGTGGAACAAGAGGATCTTAACAAATTATTCCTTTTTTAATGGCTCCTCTCCCAAATGCCATTTGATTTGTTCCATTTAATTGTATCTATTAGAGCTCTCTTTTTGTGATTTGATAGCGTAATCTTACTTCCAAAACCTAAGGCTCATTATATTCATTAATAGGTGAAAATATGTGATAAAAACTTGAATTCATGGGGTGTTCTCCTTTGCAATGTGCGTTTTGCACCTCTCCAAATTAATGCATTCAATGTGTCTTGCTCCTTTTTGCTTTTGCTTTAGTCCCTTGAGCTTTAGTCCCTTAATACCTTATTAAAATACAGATTTAGGGAATTAATTAGAACACACAGGGCCTTACACCTTGAGGTCTCTTCTGCTCTTGTGCAGACTGACAATGCTGAAAGAGATTGCCCCTGTGAAGAATATTTAACACCCCTTTACCTGGGAAATTGGATTGGTTTATCCATTTGGGGTAAACACTGGATTATCTGCCCTGTCTGTGACAGGTATGAAGTGTCTTCCCCACAGAACTGAGGAGGGCAGATCACTTGTTACTTTTTATCTAAACCATCAGATCAGTGAATAAACTGAGCTGGAATTTTGGGAAAAGTCAAAGAAAATGTTGGGAAAAAAAAATAACAACAAACCTAACAATAATAACAACAATAATATAACAAAAATAAGAATAACACCAGTGCAGTGCTCTATGAAATCACTTATGATGACAGAAGAAGAGTATTAAAAAATAGAATAAATAGGCAGTTAACTTTATAACCACACAAACTATTCTGCATTATTTGTATATTACTTTTCCCAGTGTGCTGTGAAAGCAATAGCAAACTAATAGTGATGCATAATATGAAAACAACCCACTGCCAAATGAACATCTGCTTTCAATTAAACAGGTGTATCAGAAATTCAGCATATTCATAAGCATAATTACAGATTGTTATTACCAGGAAGTAAAGGGATACTGTAGTAATTAAACACAGTTGAAAACTATTGTACTTTCTCTTTATGAACTTATTTTGCTTGTTTGGAAGAAGTTAACTGTTCTCAAACTGATCAGGTTGAGGAGCACATTCATCATTTAAACAAAATTTGGGAGTGTAAATAGTCTATCGTTAAAATGCATCTTCTTTATTATGCTGAGGTTTTTGATTACTGACTGTAGGTCATTCATACTTTCAGTGCTTTGCCAGAGGTAGCATCGAAAGCTTTGCTCTCGGAAGGTGGTGAGTTATCTCCCTGCTCAGACACTGAACACCGAGTGTCAAAAGTTCAGCCTCCACAGATGGAGACACCTGAAACTGGAGCTCACATTAGCAAACGCTGACCTTTTGCTCACGTGTCTCCCTAAAGGCATTTGACTGAGGAATCCCTGCATGAGACAGATATTGCCTGCGGATCAGGGGCTAAAATGTCAGAAGTGCCTGAAAAACTTATTGCCAGAGAGCCTGGTTTTGATGAGCCAGCTTGAGACAGCCAAGGAGTCGTCGTTCCCCAAAAGAGCAAACTGGCAGGGGCTGGGAGCTGACGTGGGAAACACAGGCAGCCAAAGCCAGGCCAGCATGCAAGAAAATGCGTAATGGTGCAAGCAGTCGGTTTACAAGTAGAGTTAAAAAAAAGTCAACCACCCCTCCAAGTTATTTTCCTTTTATTAGGGATGTACCCAATGTTATTAAGGATGTACCCAATTAAGTAGCAGAAATCTCCTGCAGAGAAGTCTTAGCCCAGCCCAGCATCTGTGAGGGGCTTCCTTGCCCACTGCTGGATGAGCCACACGTGGGGACGGGTCCCTTGGGCTCCCTGTGGAGTGTTCCCTCCTTGGTCACACACTGAAATAAGCTGTGGGTTCTTTGCTTTTTCTCTCATGAAGGAAAAAGGTGTAGGGCGGGGGGCGGGTGTCATCCAGTCTGGAGAGCCAGATCCCATCAGAATCCGAAACAAGAAGTAAATATGAGTTGGTGTTTCATGAAATCGTGGTAGCTTTCCTTCACTTGCCTGTACTTATTGGTACAATGGGGAGGAAAAAACACATGGTTTTGACATGGTGTTATTTCACATTTTCCTCCTCTGCTGCCAGTAGTTTAATTGACCCCCTACTTTACCGCAGTTCACAGACAACCCGCTTGTGTCCATTCCTCTGTGGTTTATGCCCCAGTCCTCATCTTCAGCTGCATAAATTGGCTGACTCAAAAACTGCTGATATAGACCTGTCATGGGCTTTTCCTCAGCTTGGTAAATTATGTTTTCCAGGTGAAGGACATGGTGTTAATGGACATTCTGTATGTGCCTGCTTCACTTCAGGCTGTGTTGCCTGAGAGATGTGAAAAGTCAAAGTGAACTTCACACGGCTGAGCACAAGCAGGGAGAAAGATAAAACCAACAGCTGAGAACCTCTCCAGTATGAATGGAAAAATAATCTAGATTTTCATCACAGACCAGTACTCTTTTGGTTTTTTTTTCTTTCTCAGCACGGAATGAGCAGAGAAAATTCCGTCATTAATTCTCAAATTAAATGAGCCTTAATATTAACTTCTCTAGCTCCTTGGGCAGTGGGGTCACGTGCATGGCTCAGGAGGTTGGGCTGCCAAAGCACTGCACAGAGCACTGAGCCAGGCAGCAGCTTAGTTGAGTAGTAAAATTTGTGCTAAGCTCCATCTTATCCCTGGACATTAATGTGGGCAGAACTAGAACAATCTAATTAATTTTTAGAGCTCTCTGCTTCATCTAGTTGTTGTCCTTTCTTCCCCCCAGTTTTCTGTGACATATCCATGTAGAATCTCTGTATGTTATTCCAGGCTTTACACAGTGGAAGAGAAACAGTTATTTCCTTTCCCTTCCCTCTTCCTACCAGTCTTTAGCTCATGTAGGAGTAAAAATAAAAGTACAAGTGAAGAGCAAGTGCATGAAATGCTTTCCTTGTTCACACAAATCTGAGATGGTTACTAGAATAGAGTTTCCATCCCATAGGCATATCCTTTTAATTTAGAAACCATACCAAATGTAAAAGGGTTGAGGGAAGCAGAGTTTAAATTTAATGAGATGTTTTAATTTCATAGTCTCAAATTTAGTTTCACTTCAGTGACTTCAGTGTCTCCTTGGATAGCAGAGCTGAGACAATGGAAATGAAATGCTTTGATAGCTTTCCACACAGAAGATTGAGTAATCTGATGCGCTATCACGTGTTTGGATTTTTGTAAATCAGCGTTATTTGGTGGAGCAAAGTTCTGTAGGAAAGCTCTCAACCAATTCTTTTAACCCAGAAGAAAGGAGGTGATAGATTGTATTTCAGACAACCCTGCAGCCAAAGGAACCCAGCTGAGTTCCTGTACAAACTGCAGAGCTGCCTCAGACGTCCACAAGCACAGGGAAATATATCCAATAAATCCATTAACAAGGGTTTTTTCCTGTATCCTTCCACCACCATGACAGTTACCTTCAGCGGACATACAAATTACTGGGTTCATACAGTTCATAATTACCTTTTAAGTAATTAGCTGGCACTTGCAATAGCCAAATTTAGCTAGTTTATTACAAAGCTAGAAATAACCATAGCAAAATTGTCTATTTTTCTGGCTTCTTAGCACGAAGGTTCTGACTGAAGACTGCTTCAAAATATTATCAGCTACTTCAGAGGGCTGTGCTTTCTGTCACTGCTTCACAGAGAGCTCAGATTGCTTAGGCTTGGGGTTAATTTAGAAGTCACTGATTAATGAGATTCAAGTCACGTTGGAAAATGTTAAATTTTAATGACTTTAAAAAGAACTAATCAAATTGTAAATACACAAAGTAGTATTTGCTGAATTGACTTTTTTCCCTTAATGATCCACAGCCAATTCATAAGGTGCTTAGAAGTAGAAGAGTTTGAAAAAATAAGAGGTTTTAGGACATTTGGAAACATCACTTATCAAAAAGATGCAGATTTTGCATCTCTTAGCACCAGCACTTGGGTTCATTGGGAAACCCACCCGTTTTTCCATTATTCTGATGTAGAGAAGTGTCTGAAAAATGAGTGATCTCATACTTGGGTCTTTAGTTCAGCAGAACTAACTCAAACATTTTTATAGGGCTTTTGATTATTTCTTCATACTGTCACCAGTAACCTACATTTGAAAGAAAGATGTATGTTTTAATTTCTATTCTTACCTTCACAGCAGAATAAGTGTTCATTATACTTCAGAGAATGACCAAAAGATTAAATCTGCTCTCACTTTCACAGCTTTTAATTTGGATCAACTTCAAGGGAGCTAGTCCAGACTTAAATATTGTAAGAGGGAGCAGGAAAATTTGGCTCATTATGGGTTTGATTCTGATTTCAGATGTGGTTGTTGACACTGCAGCTCTTACTTGATTCAAAATCTTGGGTTAAGTGCATGAGATGTGTGGCCATGTCCTTTTCGGGTGGAAATTACTGCATTTAAATAAAGTCTTAATCAGGTGCCACACAGACTCGTGATTAAGGTTTTTAAATAACAAACTTGAAGTTAAACCCAGGGGGGCATAAGCAATTCCCAGAGCGGTGAATGCAGAATCATTAATCTGAACCACTTTCAGTTTCTGCTCTGAATGTGTTAGCAGAGTGCTTAATTAAACCCTGATCCTACTCTTAGAAAAGTATCTGCTGTGAGTGTACACTCGTTTGTTGCTAATCAGAGATGTTGTGCAGTAGAACTCACAGAAACAAGTTGTCATTTAATATTTGAATACGGAATTTAAAACTTTCGTGGAAAAGATTTGCTTTCTCCTAAGTAGCAGTCACTGCAGCGTGACACCAGCAGGAACATCGGTCTGGAGCTCTGAACGCACGGCAAATCTCCCAGGAATGTGTGGACCAGGGTGAGACAGGACTGAGCAGGGTTCTTCCATATCCCTGTGGCTCCTGCTCGCAGTGGTGCAAAGCAAAAGCAGAGTTAGCAGATTCAGAGGAGTGATGTGGATGGATGAACACAGTAAACAAACCAGACCATGAGTGTTTTCATGTTTCAAATTAAGCAGTTGGGTTTGCTTCTGTTCCCAACGCATTTTGTAGAAGAAGCTGTCCCAGCAATGCACTCATTTGATGCTGGAGAGAACCAAAGCAATGCTTTGTATTTCAGGCAGGATCTTCTATATTTTCAGTGCAGGATACCTTCAGGTGTAACTCAACCTCAGTTTTATTACTGCTGAGGGAAAAGGCTCCTGGTCCCTCGCTCAGGTCGCTGGGGTTCATTGTTTCCCTGAGGTTTTCTGTGTAATCCTATCGGTGATGAGCAGGAGAGGTGCAAGGAATCCAGGTTCTCCTGGAAGAGAGAGAGCAGGTAGGACACAGCACTCAGGTGGCAAAGCTGCTTCTTCAGGCTGTAAACAGCTTTGCCTGAGGCATCATCTGGAGCAGAGTTGGGAGTCTGTGAAGCTCGTTAGTCATCTAAAGAGATTAGGTGTTAATGATCTTTGGTGTTATAAATATGCATGGCAATGTGGATGAACGGCCTGTAAATTACTATTTGAATTGCCTCTGTGCTGGGCTCTGGAAAGATTTCTCTTCCACTCCCCTCCTGCTGCTCTTTTCAAGACTCTTCCGTGCATTTCCTTAGTCTGGGGAGTCACCTTCGCCTGGCTCCTGTCAATCCCTGGGGTGGAGGCGCTACTGCTGCCTGCCGCAGGTGGGGTCCCCACAGCACCCCAGCAAGCCGAAGGGGATGGTTGTGCAGGTCAGAACCGTGTCTTCGCCTCTGGCCTGTGCAGCGACACAGCCGCAGTGGGTACCGGTGGGCTCAGCATCACCTCCGGAGGAGCCCAGCCTCGCAGACACGACGCCCCTCTGTAGGTCTGGGCATTTTTTACCCCTGATTTTTTTTTTTACTAAGCAGAGGAGTTCCAAATCGAAAAATCCAACCGGCACTAACAGAACGCAAATTAAAACCTGGGAAGGAGGGAGAAAGGATTCCCCGGGAAGAACTTGTGGGTCACTGGAGGAAAGCCCAGCCATACAAGTCCAGCACTGCAGGACTTAAATCAATGGGAATGCTATCAGCTCTGGGCTAATTGCCCTTTCCCTGTGCTCAGGAAATGTGCATACCCTGAGTTTTAAGAATGTATTTGGATTCCGCTCACTTTAACAAAGCACTCCTCAGCACGTTGGAGTCACAGTAATTCAAGGCTCCTGCAAGTGCCTCCTGCTACAATTCCAATTTAGTTAAAAAGGGGTGAGAAAGTCCAGTCCATCCCAGGAGGCTCCCCACTACCCTTTGCAGGAATGCCCCTGTAGCATGAATTAGGGAAATTCTTAGACTCTCCATGGACGAAAGCTCAGACCTGCGGCTAAAAATTAAGTTCCTTTTATATGTAATTTTTAAATATTCACTAATTTAAAGAAACAAGTTCTTTACAGCAAATAAGCCTGGGTTATGTGCAATGAATATTAGAGTGCTTAAAATGGAAAACAATATAATATGTTCACTGTGTGATTGGAGTATCCCCAGTGCTTGTTTTCCAATTAAGTGAAAAACCACAGAAAAATAGGAATCATATAAAAAGAGTATCTCTGCAGTCGCATCCAGGATATTGGTAGAACCAACTAACAATAATTTTTTTGTCTCGGAAGAGTATTGTAAGAATTAATTCATATCTGAAAAAAGTGCTTTTAGTTCTGGGATGAAAGACCCTGCACAAACATAAACTGTTATAATATTTTGAACCAGTCTGGCAAAATTTATTTTGCTATATAATCCAATTCCTTTTTGCTTTAACTACTTACACTAGAAGATGGAAATAACAATAAGGATATTAAGGACATCATATTTTTTCTATATATGAAGGAAGTCACTGCTTGTTGCAACTAAGCATTACCTGTACCATTAGACGGGGTTATTTTTGGTTAGTTAAATGTTAGAATGGTGCTTGCAATCAGTTAAAACACCATCTTGGGCTTTTTATGGTGCCTGATAAGTGACTTTTCACACACAATCAGAATCTGACAAAAACTCAGGGATCAGTAGTGCTTGTGTTGCTCTCTTAAAGCTGCACCCTGAAAAAACAACTGTGTGAAGCAAATATGATTTTGAGGCCTAAATGTGGAAATATTAACTTTCAAGGTGGGATATAAACTAACTAATCTTCTGGAGACTCTGTTGATTTGATATGACAGTGCAGAGTTTTTATCTCATCAGTGAGCGATATTTTGCATATGAAGTTTGCAAACACAATATGTTTTTGTCATATAAAATACAGTTAATTTTGCTCACCACCACAAGGGAAATTTTGAAGTAATTTTATCAACATGTTCTGTAATGAAATGAATTTTGGGGCTCCCAAGCTCAGTAACTTCCTCAGAAAAAGAAATAATGCTTCTTAGTCTCACTCTGAAGGTTGCTGGCAACTCTATGATACAGTCTATAAATACTTTAAACAGGAACATTTTAAAAGGTTAGAAAGGAGCCATGGTGAAATTGGCTGCTCCTTTCTCACTTCAGAAACCTGAGAGAGTAACAGCAAAGGGGAAGGAGTGGGGGGAGTACTCGCACACAAGCAAAACCTGGAGAAAATTAATCCAGCTCAGAGCGAGGTGAAGGAGTTTTGGCAAAGAATGTGATAATTTCTGCCAGGATGGGTGGTCCAGGACACTGGCAGCATGCAAGTATCACGTGTGCTGAGTGGCTGCTTCACTGCTGGGCATCCCAGCTTGGACTGCACTTACCCCAGTCGAGGTCTGGCAGAATGTCCAAGGTTGAAATCCAGTGGCTGATTTGGAAGGGACCATTGTTGTGCAAAGCCAGAACAAAAGTTGTGAGTTTTTAGACCAGGAACAGGCTGTCATTGCAATCCTTGCACTCATCTACCTGTCCAAAAGCAAGCTGCCTTTCCTCCTGGGAAGGCTGTAGCTCTTGGAGAGCCTGGCAGCCTCTCCCGTGGCAGAACTGGACGCGCTGGGATTTGGGGATTTGGGGTTGGCTGTGTCTGCACTGAAGTCTCAGCGTGAGGCAGAACAGCCCTGGTGAGGCTGAGGACCAAGTGCTCCAGCCGGTCTTACAGCACGGGAGGTGCGCACAGTGCTCCCCGCGTGTGTGAGGGCAGTAAAACAACCTCCAGCCTTGGTGGGGAATGAACTGCCCCTGCCTCCGGCTCTGATCACCCTCTGTGGGTGGAGGCCGCGGACAGAACCAGTAGTGACACTTGTGTAACACTCTTAATTTCAAATGATGTGAAAACTCCTGAAATGCCTTCTAAAACACAGGCTCTGGCATAATGTGCGAGCCTCACGTGCGATGTTAGCGGCATTTCTGTGCTGATGCTGAGCAGGGGACACTGGCGATACGGCGGGGCTGAACCCCTGCAGTCCTGTCCTCTGCCTCCACACTTCCTCTGGAAGTCTGGACTTCATTTGCTGCAGTTTTTACAGCACTGAGAGATGTTGTAAAAGGAAGAGTCTATAAAAGGGTGCTGTAGAGGGATTAAAAAATCCTCATACATGGATGGGATGAGGTGATGCCCAGGTATTTCCATGCCAATGTTGCATAATCTCCAGCAAATAAATGTTTAATGATTTGACTTATTTAAGATTTGTAAACCACAAAGACAGCATTTAGGGCTTAATCCCTTTGCTCCACTGGCTTTAATTACATTCGTCTGCAGCTTCTGAGTTTTGGTGAGCTCATTACAAAGCCAACCAAACAAACAAAACATTGCTCATGTGGATGAATTACCCCGAACTCCCCATTTCTGCATTTCTGCTATTTCATGTGATCTTGTGAACAAACAAATTAGAAGCAAATGTTTGCAAATTATTGCAATGAAGGTGTTACTCAAGTCAGGCTTGGTTGAAGGGAAAAGCAAAGTGGCTACATCCTGATTTTTATCAGCAATATGTCTGTGCACAGAAGCCCTGGTAAGCATGAAACAGGCAAGTGAGCACCCTGCTTTCCTTGTCAGACCCTGGATCTCAGACAAACACTCTTTCCAGAGTCTGTATCTGATAAATTATTGGAACCAGAGTGGCATTTGAGGTGCCTGGATAAAGAGGCAATAAAAATATTTTTCTATTTGTTTACACTGAAAAATATCATATACCGAACTGTCAAGTCTGAAAAATTGATGCTTCTGGCTTCACAAATATTCAGCAGCCTAATAGAAATGTCAGATGTGTGTGGTTTTGAGAGAGCAAAAGGAAAAAGAAAAGAAAAAATCAGTCACATAAAAAAATGTTCATTTATTTTCATCAGATTTGATACTTCATCATGTAAGTGATAGATCCAAAGACCAAGAAAGTTTACAGAGCTTCTTTTCTTCTTGATTTCAGTGATTTTTGATTAAGCACTATGGAATAGTGCAGGGTTGAGTTGGAGCTGTTTAACGTCACTAGTTCTCGCTGGGAAATTGATGTCCCATGGATGGAGATTTGTGCTGTTAAAAGCAAGAGGCTGGGGCTGCCTTCCAGCACATTCCAACAGGAGGAGAATGTGGATTTGGGGATCAAGTAGAACTGTTTTGGCTCTGCCAGATTTCCCCCTGTTCACGTGCCGATTGGAGAGTTGTGTGAAGAGTGGGAGGGGAAGCAGTCTTCTACCCTTTCATTATTTCAAAATATTTTTTGGTAACTTGCTGCTATTTACTGCTTTAGAAAGGAGAAAAAAAAAGTCACATAATAGTGGGAGTGTTGAATGGATTTTTCATATATTTGGCTGAAATTGCAAGCAGTAGGAAAAATGGAACTTTTGAACTACAAAGTCCAAGCCTGGGAATGTGGAAACTGGGACATTTTGATCACCATGGATACGAGGATGGCCCTTGAGGGAAGCATCAGCAACTGGTGAAAATTGGCATTTTTGCCTCACTGCCAAGAGCTGCCAGAGCTGGACGTTCTGCAGTTATGCCATGGCTCCATCACGTGCATACAGTGAAATCACAAGAAGGTAAAAAGTCTGGAATTGAAGCCTACTAAGATACAGGGAGAAAAAAAAAAATCATTCTTCCTTCATTCAATGTCCCTGTAAACAGATTTCAGTCCCTAAATTCTAAGGCAAAGCAGATCAGTTTTATCACGGTCTTTGTTTCCTCTGTAATAGCTTAGGACAGATTATCCTTTGGGCAATAGCTGTGTTTTGGTGTAATTATATAATTAGAGCAAATGCATGTAAATCAGATAAACGGGGCATAATCAGTTATAGGATTTTGTGGCAAACGTACAGGGTGCATACGAAGCACAAGGTCTTGAGGTCCAACTAATGGAGCTGTCAGCAGCCATTAGGGATGATGAAGCTGCAGCTTTCAAGGCCTGGCCGTGGGGAGGAGGAGGAGGAATTGCATCTGCATTAAAGATGCAGCCCCGGGGGGGCTGGTTCCGCTGCTGGAGGGGGCTGGAGCAGTCCCTGTCTGTTCTGCTGCCCTCGGGGCACACGAGGTGATTCAGGTTTGAGGAACAAAGCAAATTGCAGCTGAGGACACCCTGGGCTTTGGGGGCTGTTCATTTTCCACGTGCCGTTTCTGTACCAGACTGGTGTTCCATGGTTAGTGGGAGGGGTGGTATTTGGCGGAAGGTTGGATTTGATGAGCTTGGAGGTCTTTGCAAACCTTAATGAATCTATGACTCTAAACTCCAAAAGGAGTGTGCTGTCAGAATGTTGAACTAGGTTAAAGTATTATTGTCTTTTCTGAGGCAAAACTCATGATTTTACCTAGCCCAGGCAATCTACCCTTTGCCTAAAGTGTCCCTGGATGCAGGGAAGGCCAGGACAGCAAAACACTGGGACTGCAACGGTGAAGAAGAATGTTGTCCTTTTTCAGTCCTGAAACTGTGTCACACTATGTCAGCATGGAAAAAAGCCTTAAAATGCCTTTGAATCCCAGGGTACCAAAACCCCCCAGTTCTTCTTTATGCACAGGCTGAGAATTGCATTCTCACAGGGACTTCTGTACATGGTTGCCTATTTTGGTATTTGACCTAAACTTAAATCTCATGGATTTAACAGGAGTTGCGTCAAAGTGTACAAGTGGAGAAATTATTGTCTGTATAACTGGTACTCATTTGCTGAAAAAAGAAATTGGGCTTGTAAGAAACAACAGGAAAAAGAAACTGGTCTCAGATGAATGGATATTGTTGCGTGTTAATAGCCCCTGATAGTCTGTAACTTTTGTTTGTGCGAGCTAAATGATGCAATTTTAATTACCATAATGCTCAAATCACTCTAATGGATTACAGGATGTTTGTGTTGCTGAAAAACTAATTCTTCTTTTTTTTTTTTTTCAATTTTCTAAGTGGAAACTGGTGAGCAGCCATATTGTCATTATCCTGAGGTTCTTTTGAATAGCCTTGGAATTTGAAGGGGAGAATAAGGGCACAGATTAGATATTGTCATGCCACAGGCCTGCTATAAATAGCTGATTGAGGTGGGTTTTGCTTGCAATTGTGGGCTTCTAAGTGGCAGCATTTTTTGCATTCTCCTCTCTGAACACCAATGGCTGCAGAGACATGAGAGAGTTACAAATGTCACTGAGCTGCTCCTGGTCCTCCTGTGCCCTGGGTGCCACTCCCTGCCTCTCCCGGGCAGGTAAAGCACTGCAGTGTCCTTTGAAAATAGTTTATACTACCCTTGGAAAGAATGTCCTCAGCTGAAAAATGGGTGCCTTGGACTTGAGGACTATTGAAAGGAAGCAAAGGAAATAGGAAAGTTGATTGAGGCAGGTTATATTGAACTGCCTGGAACTCTGTGGAAGGAGTGCTTTGGAAAAACAGCATGGGTACAGCAGATAAATAAACCAGCAGCAGAATTGCCAGCAACTGTCAAATCAAAAGCAGCAGTAAAGCAGAAATATACAGTCAGTATCAGTCTGAATAAGCATTTGTTAAACACACCAAGGACAGACAGACAGTTGTGCACAGCCATAATGTCAGTGGTGTTTTCAAAAGGTAATTGTTCCTGTTGATACCAGCTGGTGGTTGACACTCTGTTCTGATCACTAGGACTGTTTTAATCAAATGAGTGAGGAAAAAGAACCATGAAACCATTTTTAGGAATAAAAAAGCAGTTACCACGTTAGTTGTTCGTGATGGAGTGATCCTGCCGTCCTTTCTTTCCTTGAATTTCCTATAATTGAGTCTGCTAGGAACTGAGACCAGCAAGAGGTGACTGCAGGATTTAGGAAGTATCAGTCAGGTGGGGACCTGACCTGGCTCTGCACACATCAGGGTACTGCTGGGAGCTGAAAGCAATTTTTTCCCCCACTACAAATATTTTTCCACAATCAATAATTGTGGATTCTCTCAGCTCAGTCTGTGCAGATTTGGCAGTGCTGTTCCCAAAGGTAGAGGAATGACAATACAACACAGAGGGGTTTAGTGCCTGCCCACAACCAGCACTGTCTGATTCCATGTGTGGATAGTAGATGAGGTCTGTGACCAGTCTGTGTCCACAATTAAGTTTTTGAGTTGTCCAGGCTATTAACTCTGGAGGCTTCTAAGGAACTGGGTGTTCCCTGGGCTGCAAACGAGGACTTGTGAGACAGGTTTGGGCAGCAGCAAAAGAATAACAGCTGGATAACAGCTGGGGGTTCAACCACTTCCCCTGCCACTGAATTCTGAGCTGTATTTTATTAAAATTAAAGTAATTTTAGCTGGATGAAGTAATGATACCAGACCATCCTGCTGTAGCTTTTCTATAGTGACTCTCAATTCCACAGGGCATCTCTTAATACACATGTTCTAATTTCTGCAATTCCTGTAACTCTGCGGGAGCAGGTCACCTGAAATGCTCACAGAACAGTCCTCCCCAGCCCTCAGCCAGGCTGCTTTGATAAGTGTGCTCGTGGAGTGCTTTTGAAACAGGAGCCAGCAGCAGCACACTGCCGCTGCCTTCGTGGCGTGGGGAATGTTTCGTCAGGTTCTTTTTCATGTGTGGCTTTGTTTTCTTGTCTGGGATTACATCTGATAAGGACAACCTCAAACTTTCTCTAGCAGTCGCAGTGAGACTCTAGGCAGATGTGTGCCTCTCTGAATGGGAAAAAAACCCCTCTCTAGAAATGTGCAGCTGCCAAAGCCAGGCCAGGTTGGGAGAAGCTGTGGTACCAAATGTGCAGCATCAAAGTTCGCAGTAGTTGGGGCTTTCTTTTCCTTCCTCTCGTGCTTTAAGATTCTGAAGCAGCACACTTCAAGGGTTTGACAAGAAAGGGGCAGATATTCCCTTTTGTGCAAATCTGCTTGATGCTTATGAACACTGCTCATTCCCAAACCCCATTAAGGCACTCTCCTGGTGGTGTGGCTCTGACAGAGAGAAACAGAATTAATTCCACAGCAAGGAAGAAAAAAAAATAAAAAACAAGAAAAGCCATCTTGCAAGTCTCTCACCCCAAAGAATATATTAACATTAATTAACGTATCCAGTTAAATAGGGTAAATGGATGAGATTCTTATCTGAAGGGGAGAAATGTGTACAAAAATTAAAATAGGATAGCAGAGACATAGGTTTCCCTGCCAAAAGTTGTGTGGCCCTTTGGAGTCTGCTCCAGAGCCACTGGTATTTCAGAAACCAGTGTCCTGTGCAGTGCAAGGAGTGAAACAACTCCCTGCATCCTCCTGGCAGAGGTCAACAGGAACAGAATGAGGGGCTTTCTGGAACCTAAATTCCCCTTTAGGTGCTGGAACACTCCTAAGATATATGGTAAAATTTGGCCCCCCTTTTGAACTAGGTTAACTTTTATACCATCACAATGAACTGTGCCACAGGTTCCCCAGAAGACCTGCTGGCCAAGATTTACAAAAGGTTTGCAAAGGAAAAATGTGCTTGTTTATTTGCACAGGGGCAGTTCCAGCCCAGCTCCAGCTCCATTCATCAAAGGCACATTTTATGTGGCTCTGCACAAGAAAAGATGAGTCATCCTTCTGTACCCAAAAGCCTGCAAGTTTACAAGAAAAGAGACAACAGGCAGATGAGTGGTGGGACGTGACAGAGGATTTGGTCAGCATCACTCAAAATCACAGCCCTCAGAAAATGCCTCTTTTGAAAAGCACTCTTTCAGGGTGGAACATCTCCTTTAGCTTTGAAACTAAGACATGCAATAAATAGCGTCAAGAGCAAACAGAGGTGCCACTTGGAAACACAGAGGACTTATTTCACTCTGACAATCAAAATGTTTCTGTCTTATTGCTTTGTCTTCAAATGAAATTTGTCAAAATTGATATATCCTGCAGAATTTTTCAATTTTGTAGAGAGCTCCTTTGTTTATAACTAATACTTGGATTTTTTTTTGTCTTTGTTGCCTGTTATAATCTTGATAATTTAGGATTTTATCACCTCCCTGAGAAAAAAAGTTGGGACAATACTCTGATCACGTTTGTGTTGTGAAGAACAGGTATAAATGTACAAAACCCGCATGATCTGGATTTCAAATTATAAAGCTGAGTTTGTGGTTTGATTAACTTTAATGAGGCTCCTTACACCATTCTTTTGGTGAGTTTTAATAGCTTTTTGTGACTAATGAGTGTTTCCATTAAAGCATGTGTCATTGGGAAGAGGTGGCTCTCTATGTATTCACAGCAACACATTAAGCAACCTCTTATCAGTTTAGAATAAAACATCTGTTATCATATTTTGGATGTGTGGCAGCTAATGAAGCACAGTAGTTGTGCTAGGGAAAACATGGGGCTGAATAACTGTTAAAAATATCGTGTTTGAAAACCCCAATAAACAACTGTCTTTGTATATATTCCTGATGTATTTTAAGTGCAGTGACTTTAGACAGCTGGGTTTGAATATTTGTCAAGGTTAAATTTTCTACTGCTGCAGCTATGCATGTCTGAATGCTGAATTATTTAACAATATTTAAAATCAATTATCAACTGATATATCAGAGAATATTTTCTGCCAACTCACTATGCCTCTCTAATGGCATAAGTTAAAAAGAAAACCATGATGGAGTACATTTTTTACAATACTTTTAATTAAAAAGAGGGCAAAAAGGAGCAGACACACAGAAAAGAACCGTAAAACAGACACACAACAAAGAATTGTGTCTATAGATACAAATGTTGGCACAGATTTAGTCACACCAGAAATATATTCCCACTTTTAAGTGTACTTTGCTACAAAACAATGAAATTAATTGGCCACATTACACAGTTTTTGTAGTTCCTGACTCTGTTTTCCATGTATGGGACGTTTCCAAAAGGTCCCACCTGAAAATATACTTCACAAATCTCACACCTCTCTTTACACAATGAAGGAAAAGCCCAACCCACCAGTCCCTTTTTGTCTAAAGTCCAACTAATGCTCTATTCTGGCAGCGAGAGTGAGGTCCACGTGGCTCCTGAGGTGTGGGAGAAGGATCTGTGCTTGGATCCCCATAGCACTGGGGTTGCTGTGCACAGCAGCCTTTGGTGGGAATTCAGGGCACCCTGGATCTTCAGCCCACGAAGATTCTCTGCATCAGCAATGAAAATGTGAATCTGTAGTGCTGCTCTCTGATCTGCCATGGAGAGGCTCAGACCCGAACTTTTATCAGTACTAATCCAACTGCTTTGTTGATAACATATGCTGTGCAAACTAATAGAGCCTTTTCCCTCTGCCTGTCTTAAAGCTCAGGTTCAGAGCTCCTCCTCTGTATTTAGATTTCATCTGTCTCTTAAAAAAAGTAAGATCCAGTAAGATGAAATTTTGTGGTGACAATCCCGAGCCTTGACTTTTCCACAACTCCATACTGTAAGTCGTGGTTTAGGCACCATGACAATGGCAAAAATGGCACCTGGGATTTTCAGCCACCTGTAGCACATCTCAGAAATGTGTCTGCCCTCTAAACAGCCACAGATCCTTCTTCAAGGATCACTCCATGCAGCTAGGTGGTTCACTTCTCCATCCGTGGCAGAAATACTTGGTTTGGTTTATTGCGTTCTGTGGTTGAAGGTGGGACATTGATGTTTCTGTGTTCCCGAAGCTCTGGTTTCTGATTTCTGCTCTGTTCCTGGCTCCCTGTGGCAAGTCTCACTGGGAACAAGTCCCAGGCTTTCCCTGGAGTTCTGCGTGGACCTGTGGAGCCCTCCCTGGTGGGTATTGCAGGTGATGTGGAGCAATCACCAAGGGGACAAGTGACAGGAGACTGGTGCTTATCAGCAGAGGCATTCCCATCCTTCCAGCAGCTGTGGTGATAAAGCCACTATTCACCACGTGATTGAGTTATTGATTAATTACCTTATTTCCTGTGTCTGCACATCTCCTCTCATTCATTCCCACCTAAACACTTTCCCCTGAATGTATGTAGTTATTATTTTAGTAGAACCTTAGAGGCCTAAAACACAGCAGGCACCCCACTGTTTTAGGGAGAGTTAATTAAGTTTCTCTGCTCTCTCTTTTCCATGTGTTTAATACCTATTAAATGTGCATTATGTGGCACATAAGAGTACCTGGCAATGCTACAGGACGCCACTGTGGTAGGTGAGACTGTTTTCTCCCTGCTTTATAAATTCTGAGTAGATGAGCTGGTTTAGGGTGGAGAGAAACATCTTGTTGTTGGTACAAGCACTTGGAGAGCCATGAAATTTAAATGGAGTAAGTCTGTGAGAGCCTAGCTGAGAAAGCATTTCTCTGGCAGTTAAATTAGAAAAAAATATTGTGCAGAGTCATCTTTGGTGCCCTTTCCACCACTGACCTAAAAAATACAGTCTAGTGCATATATTGTATTGGGAATTTTTTTTTTTTCAGAAGTGACAGCTTAAAATCTGTTTCCATTGGAATGGAGGTGATGGCATTTTTCTTGGGTTTGGTTAACGCTGTGTGATTCCAAACATATACCAACATATTCCAAAGTACTGCTACCAGGGAAGCTGGGTGAGAAATTCCTGAGGGTCCCTGCCTAGAAGGGGCTTGGTAATTGAAGAAACTAGGGGTGAGTGAAAAGAATAGAGTTTATTGAAAGAAAACTAGGATTTGATGCAGTGAGAGGTCATGAGTGACCACTGATCATTGCACTGAGAGTTTTAGCGTAGACTTCTTAAAACTTTCTCAATGACCCTTTCATAATCTTGCTAAAGTAAATACATGTTTTGAGGACAACTACCTGGTTTTATCAGTGCCCACACCCTGAACATGCTCAGCACAATAAATTTTTGTCCCAAATCAGGATCCACACGGGGGCCCAAGGGACTAAATTTTATTTATGTATGTGTATGTGTTTTCTCCTGCAAACGCATTCGTTAGACAGGCATTAAGTGATGAGTGAAACAGTAAACATTTCACTTTCAGATGCAATCAGGGAAAATAAATCTATATTTATGCATTTGGTTTTGTTTATCTTTCTAGCAAAGATAAACATATTAATTTGTGCAAATCCAAGAAGCTGCAAATAAGAATGCAGGTAACCTTAAAAGGTCAGGCAGAGGATGATCCAAACAATATTTTCTGCCTCATACTAACTTTCTCCCTAATTGGAAGGGTAAGCAGATATCCTATGGCTGCTTTCTTTACTGTGTAGGTGAAAACATGGACGGTTTTTGGTAAAAATATTCCTGTCCTAATGATTGCAGTGCAAACTGCAATCCTTAGAACATTTATGCCCCCTGCACACGTAATAGCTTTTACTTTTCTGAATCCTCCTTGTGTCACTAGTGGAAGGCAGGATGGCAATCCAAATGCCAACCAACACGCCTGCTGATGGATTTCTTTTCCCAGAACAACAGGCTGTCTTTTTTGCAATTTTCAGTGGATGCTACTCTTTGGAAACTTGCTCCTGCTACCAACAGGAATGTCAGTTAAAATTGTGATGGCTTTTCTTAAATCTTTCATTGTATTCTGATCCCTTCCTGGCTCAGTGGTGTGTGCTCACTGCCACCTTTAAAGGCATCCTTTGAAGACAGCCATGGGAATTTCTGGTCTGTGCCTATGCAAAAGGAATGAAAATTGCAGGTCCTCAATGGCAGCCTATTTTCAGCTGATAAAATATTAACTTTCCTCACTTGTGGCCAGGCCCGTGTCCGTGTTGATTTTCTGACTCGTGCTGGGTGTCTCCTCTCCTGCCCACTCTGGTGCTGCTCCTGCTCCTCCTGGTGCTTGTGCTGGGAGAAGTTCCAGGAGGAATCAAGGGCCATCCGCAAGGCTCACCTGAGAAAGGCTTCCTGCAAAGATGAATCCACAGAATGAAGTAGGGGGAATGCTGAAGGAGAAGGATGCAGAGAGGAGCTGGGGAGACTTGAGTGTCACTGCTGAGGAGACAGAGCTGCAGATCTTCTTTCTTTTATTTTTTTTTCTTCCTTTTTCTCTGTTTAACTTTAGAAAAAAAATGCAAAGAAAAACAAATGAACATATTGTTTCACTGGCAATGGAGAGCTGAAGCCAAGTTCCTTTACTCACAAGCCTGTACAGGTCTTTATGTGTAGGGACACAGTTTATTTTAAGCGATTTACAGTGCAGCCTGTGGGTTCAGCTCCACGTCCTTGAGGATCTCCCAGAGTTTGTAGAAAGCAGGGACTGTCTCACTCCTGGATATAGTTGTGCATCATTTGGGAACCTTCTGATCAGGCAGGCGAATGCCAGCACACATTTGCAAAGCTCTCTCACATAATTATCAAAGAGAATATCCTGAGTAAGTCTCTGCATTGGGCTCTTAAATTAAATCCAAACAAAACACTTCCAAAACAGTTCATGAACAACACAGAAATCCCAACCTTGTCAGAATCCCTTTCCTCCTGCATGCCAGGCCAGCTGTAGAGATGCATTTCAATCTGCCAGCAGTCGTGTGCTCCATCCTTTTTTCTTATTCTTTCTGAAGATGCTTGTTAATGAATCTTCTTGAACAGACACAGAGGAGGATGAAAGGCCAGGGCACTGGGTGGAAAAGCAATGCAGATTGGAAAAGAGAGAAAGCTTATTTAATTCTTTCTTTTCCTGATCTCAACTCCCTCAAGTTATCTTTAAAAGGATGTTTAAAGCTTGCAGTTAAAACTTCTCTACATTTAACTGTAATAATTAGAAGCAGCTAAGGTATCACTCAGGTCCAAAGGGAAGGATTTCAAAACTCTTTGCAGCCACTGCTGGTCATGTGTTTGGGGGTGGATGGGATCTTGAGCAGAGTTCGTATCTGTCTTTTTACCTTGGTTTTTATTTTTTAGTCTGTTTTGCTTGAATTTCACTTAAGATTAAAAGTCCTCATCTTGTACCTGTTACTTGCCAACCCTCTGGATTCTAAATGGGCATTAATAACTCTCAGTAGCAGCAGGTTGAGCTTTATTTGAGGATGTAGTTCGTGATTCTGCCAGTAAAGTGAAAGGTGTGAGTTGAAAGAAGGGACTGGGGATGTGGGAAAAGTAGGGGGATTGAAACAGTTTTGATCAGGTCCCTAAGAAGTGGTACTGCACTTTGCATGCTGCTCACCACGTGGATCACCCTCCCAGTGGAATGATCAGGATTGATTGTTCCTAATGAGAACATAAGCCCAGGAAGTCTGGTATCATGCCTACATCAATGACTAATTCCAGCCATTTAGAGAGGACATAAAAAACCTCTAATGAATCTACTGATTCTGCAAGGGAAGGGAAGTGCTGATGTGATATTCTAAATACCGAGATCTCAGTCGAAATAATTAATACTCATTCTCTGCCATGCTTTTCCCAGGATTGTTAAAGTACCTTAAATGCAGCTTAAGACTGTTACAGGTGAATGTCTTCAGTTTTATCCAGAATAGATGGAACTCACTGGTCTAATGGCTTCTGGTCGAACTGAATTTTTGCATGTTGTGGTAACTCCAGGGCTCAGTTTATTCCTGGATCATCTTAGACCTGGAGAAACCAGAAGAGAGTGAAATATTTCTGGACAATGGTCACTAGGAACATGACATACAGCTAGAGAGGGGTTAGAAACAGGGTCAAGGGCTTTAGGAAAAGGGAATGGGGACAACACAGTCACAGCTGTCATTTACAGTGAGGCTGATGCCAACAAGGGCGAGTGATTTCATTTCTTCTTCTGCTCATTGCTGCAGCTCTGGGTCGGGACAGGAGAGGACTCTCCAGGTGGGGCTGGAGGCAGTGGGGCTGTGCTGAGGGCTCACATGGACAGGGGTCAGCTCTGGCAGCAGCACAGCTGCTCTGGCCTTGACCCCGTGTCCTTGGCAGGGCTGCCACCAGCAGAGCAAGGAGAGACTGGACCATGGAGCTGCACCCTGCAAAGTCTTTGAGAAAATGTGACACTGGTTTCAACACAACGAATTGAGTACCCAGAGTTGAGCTCCAGCTCAAGTGGTTTGCTGGGCTATTCCCTGAGGTATTGGAACCATCCACAATTGCCAGGAAAACCCAGGGTTTTTTTCGTGGAATTTTTCACTATGGAATGGCCTCCCCTATTAACAGCAGCATCTCTTGGAGTCCGAATATACAGCACAAGATTCCCTTCTGAGCTGAATTTTGTATTTTAGTTCTCAGCTGGTACAAAGCCTTATGTAGTTTTCAGTACCAGAACACTGTGTGTGCAAATATTATATATATCTGAGGTCAGTACTTTGAAATATTAGTAGAGCAAATGCAGTTTCCCAATTTAAATATATAGATAATATGTAAATTTTCTATTGCATCTCCGAAGAAGGAATGTCCATAGAGTCCCAGAGTGGCTCTGGAGACTGATCAGTTCCAGACCCCTGTTCAGAGCAGGCTCAGCTGGAGGAGGTTGCTCAGGACCTTCTCCAACTGGGTTTTCAATTTCCTCAAAACTGGAAACTCCCTAACATTGCTGGGCAGTGTGCTGATGTTTTCTGGATGTGTTGAGGCTTTAAACATAAACAAATAAATTAATCCTTGCTGTAATTCCTCAGAAAACAATGAAGTTGGAATTGGCAAGTGTCTCTCTGAAGTACTTGTTTCTCATCTGCATTTTTTGTACATTGCCTTGCTTAACCACGCTATTAAAAACATCTTTTCAAGAAGCCGGACACAGTTGCTCAAACTTATAAAAATACAGGGGGATTTGTGTCCAAAAAATAAATCCTTGTAGCCAACAGGTTCCTTGCAGAGTCCGGGCTACTGAGAAGGGTTCGGGAGCTGGCATCTCTCTGAGTCCAGAGTACCACCTTGGTTTAGTTGTTCTGCTCAGTCTCATGTTATTGCACACCAGGGAAACTGCAATTTAAAAATTGTGCACTGCCCTTTTCCACCAGTGCACCCAGGACAAATCTGCTGGGCTGGCAGCACTCGAGACGAGGCGGTTCTGGAGTTCCAGCAGTCCCAGAATCCTGGTGTTCAGTGTTGTTCAGGTGCTGGCATCAGAGCCCTGCCAATCCTGTGCCGTTATTGGAACTTGAGCTTGCACAATTTATCACATAAATCAGTGTTTATGGATAAACACAGCCCCCTAACCCAAACTGAGTGGGTCCTGCAAAGGCTTCATCATTGCAACACCTAAATCCAAGGGAGTTGTTTTAGTCAGATTATTGTTTCAGAAGGGAAATTATGGATTTCTGATTTCATTCTGATTTCCTTTCCTTCTGATGCCTTCCAACTGTTTCCTTACCTGGTCCTTGAAAGGTTACACATGTGGGGCTTTTCCCCAGGATTTTACGGAGCTGAATGACAAAGGACTGATCTCACTGATGCTCAAAGAAACAGGACCAGAACCACCACTTTTTATGAGTCTGTTGGGCCAAGACTTCCCGTCTTGTCTGCTGCTCAGTCCTGAGCTGCTTGTCCAGGGAAGGCTCCAGGCCGGACACAGGAGGATCTCAGGACCTCTCTGCCTGACAAGGGAGGTGACGGTGACATCCTTTATGCCAGCTCCAGACGGGTGCAGAGCAGGGAAGCTTTGCCCAGGCTCGCCCTTCTGCTGCTCCACAGTGGACATTTCCAGTGGCTGGGGAGGACGTGGGAGGGGTGCCCTTCGTTTTAGATTTATACACAGATCATAAATAAAGGCTCACTACTTCCAAAGGGGACACCCGTGTCAAATGACATCACCTAACAGAGTCAGTGTCCCAAGATGCAGATCAGTGTAACCTCTAAACCAGCAGCTCTCTGCTGGGTCCCTGTGCCAGTTCTACCGCCGGTGGATTTATACTGTGAAATATTCCAGCCAGGAATTACCTCTCCCCTCTGTGCTTTACTCTCCACCACACATACCACTGCCTCTTTATGCAATAATTAACAATAAATCCTCAAGCAGTCTGGTTACAACATAATCTTTATACTGTTACTTCGGCTATGTGTGAGATAAAACAAACTAACAGATTTGGAGACTCCTGAAGCAGTGTTAGCAGTATGGGGGTTTTCAGTCACTTCAATATGGAAAGATTTAGCAGGAAATCTGGATTACATGACAGAGTGTGTGTCTGTCTGCTTTTGCTGTTGCACTGAAGTAACCTAGGGATAACTTTAATGAAGTTATGAGACTTGATTTAAAAATCTCCTTAAGGCAGGAGTCTTCTCACCTGTGTGTACCCTCACTTTTAGCAGCAGCTCTTTAGTCAGCAGCATTGGCCTCCTGTGAGATATTAGGGACAGATAAGCCTTCTCCGGGCCTCTGCAGAGTGTCAGTGGTGACTCCCATGGAGCAGCTGGACACCAGACGTTGCCCACACATTCATCACAAACCATCAGGCTGGTATCAAATCAAGTGGCTCCATAAGTGGAGCCCTCCTGGCACCCCTTCCCTGAGCTCTCACCTCCAGGATGGGATTGGTTCCCATCCCATCCACCAGCCAGCACAGGCTGTTCTCCTCCTTGTTCCCCTTCCTTCAGACCCTGAGCTGCCCCATTTGGGGGAGACTGATTGGGAATGGTTCACGTGTGCTTTGGCATCTTCTTTGTTGGGCTTGTCAAATGCCTGCTTGCCTTGGATGGATTTTTTGTGTGAGAAAGCAAATTTGTGTATTTGGCTGGCTAGCAAGAGAAAACACTCATTTCTGAAAGTGTACAAGCTGACACTTAATTAGTGTTATAGTCTTCCAGTCCCTTCCTTGGGCATCTGTGTGTCCCAGCACACATCAATCCAGAGGAAAGAAAAAGGGGGAGGAAAGGAAGCTGACTCTATCCAGAATGGTGGTGTAAAACTGCTATCCTAATATGTGTACAGTTTTAATTTAGGGAACTGCTGTAACTGGAGTGAGGTTAAAGAAGGGATCTTTCCAAAGCTTAGAGTGCTGTTTGTATTTGCTGATTAATTCCTAATGAGGGCAGAGGCACTTAAAGGAATACTATAAAGGTACATTTTCTCTTTTCATTTAGAAACATAACATCTGAGAAGCATTTATTAGCAAAACATCAACTCTGTTTGCACAGTTCTAAGGAGAATGTTAGAGCAACTGAATTTTAATTTTCATGTCTGTAATTTGTTAATATAATTACTGTACAATACAGTTAGGTGCTTTCAAATCTTTCAGTGTTAATTAAAAAGCTAATAACTTGAAAAGCTATAAATACTGAGGTAGAGGGGCTAGTGCTCCAGGGAGATAATCCTTCACTTGTCATTTACTAGAGATCCCTTTAGTGGAAGGCCAGGCTTTGTTCTGCTTGTGGCACTTTGTGACTCCACTCCTCTGTGCTGCCTCTTAGATATTCCCACAAAGAGGGCAGGGGTTGATTCTGTTTATTCCTTGCATTTAACAGTGAATATGCTGATCTGTGCCAGGGAATCAACCCCACCACTTCAGCCCATTAAGTTTTCTTCCTTCTCTGCTTTCATCTCCTCTGCCCTACCTGCCTGTCTGACTGATGCTTGGTGCAGTGTGAGACAACTTTTCTGGCCCCTAAAGAACATCTCCAGCTTCTTTTGTGGCCTGATATGTAGGAATGATGAGAAACTCTCCGAAATGCTAACTACCCCACCAGGAGCAGGGGGGTGTGCTTGTCAGAGGATGTGTCCTCACAGCTCTGGGGCTCAGGGCAGCAGTTTTGGGAAACATCCCTTGATCAGAACTGGTTGTGGTATTTTCAGTTTGGGGGGAAATTTTTCATGTCCCAAATTAAAAAAGGAAAGGAAAATTTAAAAAGAAAATTCAGGAGTTCTTGCTGGAATCTCCATTAGAGTGAATCTCCTGGAACAAATCACTGGGTGTTCCCAGCATCAGGTGCTCCCCTGGGACTGCCCAGGGGATAAAGTTCCAAAGCACAACTACATCAGTGTGAACATGCAGAGCAGCACCCACAGGGCTAATCACAGCTAAAGGGAAAAACACTCTGTGATCATCCTGCAGTGCTCAGAGTAGTGTAATTCTTACTCCTGCAAACTACTTCAATTGTGGTCGGCTAGAATATGAATCATTTTTCCTGTGCAGTGTCTATTCTTTAATCAATGGAAATAGAAGGAAGATTTTATTTAAATGTGGTGAGCCTGTTTCTAAATTTAGTTTGGATATAGCCTGGTTTTAATACAGTAACTCATGGCCTTATGCTGGTGGGGGAAAAAATGCTTTGCATTAGACATACCATGGTCTGGCACTGATTGTTTTGAATGCTCTGAAATCAGATACCTATTTCAACCACAAATGGACTTGCTCTGCAGTTATGCAAACGAAGCACAAACAAATGAGGCTGTTCTACCTCACAGAAGGAAAAGCTGTGGTTTAAATCCTTGTGAAATGGTAACATTATGCCAGACACCAAACCCAGCCACAGCGACTGGGGCAGAGCTCCAACACAAGCCGAGAAGGCAAACGCTGGAGCGGGGAAACAGCACCCCCTCTTACCAAAGACACTGCTTCACGGTGCTCCTCAGCACTGACTCAGCACACAGCTCACAGAAATCATTAATTCTGCCCAGGCTTTTCGAGGAGCAGAGCAATGAGGAGCTTCCTGGAAGGCACTGCGAGGACGCACCGCGCGCGGCGGTCGGTTCGGGCGGTTTGGTGTTTGTCAGACCTGGATTGCGTCGGAAGGGTGTTGGGTGTGAGGATTGGGTTCTCCTGCTATTTCCACACGGGCAGGGCTGCTCCACGTGCCGTTTATTGCACTGCATTATGGATGAGGTGGTTTTGCCAACACAAAAGGGGGGAGGGAAGAAAAGCACAAGAAAGCAGATCCATGTATTGTCCAAAATACAGCACTTAGGAATAATTCAGACAACTTTTAAACACTTGTGTGTGGATATCTTGGAACTGTAGCTCTGAAATGAGTTACATGTTACATTCTTAGCAGAGAACATGGTGATTTTACCATGAAACAACTCTTCCTTCTGTTGGAATTATCTTATAGCTGCTGCACTGCTGCTACAGGACACTGGCAATCCCAACAGCCTGCCCTGGAAATGTGAGGTCACATCCTAAAAAAAGAGCTATGCTCTTTCATTTCTCATTACTTTAAGGGGATTTTAGGTGCTAAGTCCATTTGTAAACCTGCTGTTCAAACTGTTAAGACGTGGGTGTGTAGTGAGTAAGAAATGCCAAATGTCTAAAAAGCACCCACCAGGCATTGATTTCCAGGCACCCAGCACACACTGATTTCCAGCAGGCATTAGGGAATGCTCTGCTTAGGGACTCATTGGTAAATCCTACTGAGCCACCCTCTAGGCAGTCAAAGCACTGTGTTATTCTGTCTGTGAGCCCTCACAGGAGATGCTAAACCCTCACATTGCTGGGTTCTCCCAGGCTGGCTGTAATTTCTTCCTGAGCAGCTCTCAGCTGGTCCAGTGGGGCCAGTTCCAGGGAGCTCAGCCCCTGGATAATGGCAAGGGAAGGGGGAGGCTGGTGACAGACATTGCTCACCCCTGGGAGAGCGCAGCAATTCAGTCTGGCACTGCAATAGGACTAATTAGAACAAATGACCACTCCAAGCCAGGAAGGGTGTCAGAGTTTGGCTCTTTATCAGTAGTGAGGTAATTGGCTTGGAACCTGGCATCCATGCAGCTGGGAATCACCACTGTGTTGACCACAAGACACCGGCATTTTGTCAGTGCAGTTTCTTGGCTTTCAGAACATCACCTAACTTGGAAGGGTTCATTCCTATTTTTTTAAAACTCCCAAATGCTCTGCAGAAGTGCAGGTCATCACAGTTTTCCTGGATGAGCTGTCACGGAGAGCAAAAGGAGAGACAGCACATTGCAAACCACAGGTAATATTTAGACACTTTGTCTCAGAATATGAAATGCAATGGCAGAGCCTGGGATTTCTCAGGGAGGCTGTAAGAACATGGGCATATTGTCAGGGTATAAATTGTTTTTTGTTGGTCCTGGAACAAGCTAATTAATGAGCACTGCCATGGCACAGAGTCAGGGACACCTTTCACGGAGTGAAAGGGACCTGACAGCCAGCACAACATAAGATAGCAAAGCTGCTTCTCCAGACATACTTCCCTCGTGGCACATGATGGATCCTAAATATCTGTAATATTTTTAGAGTCTGCTTTGTTTTAGCATCACCTATTACTTACAGTGCACCACTTCACTTAAGACTGTTTTAATACTGAGCACAAATACAGCCCTTTTAAAAAATTAAGTCATTTGAAGGCTGTGACAGATGCCAAGATGTTTTTTCTACATTTGCAGAAAGTGGGTGGAGGCATAAACTACCTGTCCTGAGCTCACAGAATCACTTTGTCAGGATTAAACCTAGAACTCAAAATATTGCTCCTTTCCCAAGCATCTTCCAAAAATTTCTAGACCATTCTGTCCCTACTAACAAAGAGAGAACTCCACAGTCTCTTGTGTGATCTCTAATTCAGATCCTCATAGGCTCCTGTGACAATTTATCCTCAAACATTGCATCCTCAACCTGGAAGGAAAAATGAACTTAACCAGCCAAAAACATTACTAAACTATACCTGGCAGGCTGGATCCCTCCCTTCTGCATGTTGGAATTACTACCAATATACTTACAAAATACTAGTCCATGGTAGAAGTAGGTTAATTCCAGGCAGGGTTAATTTTGTATGCAAGACCATGAGGATTGATAGTCCTTGTAATCTCTTATCTAAACACAGAAGAGCTGCATATGCTGTTCATAAAGCACCGAAATCAATCATCATAGTGGCAGACAGGTAATTGGGAAGCAAGCTCCTGCTTGTGCAGACCAGGAGAGGATAACAGCCTTCAGCAGGGTTTTTTTTTCCAAAATTGTTCTCCGTCTCAGGCTTCAAACTTCAAAATCTGGAGTGAGTCACTTAAAATCCCTGTGTGAGCACTCGGATTGGCAGCAGGACTTTCAGAGCTGCACAAACCTTGTGTCCCCTCCACAGCTTCAGAGATCATGAAGGTTATCCAGCACTTCAGGTAGAAAGGCTTGGAAAAGGAGGATGCTGGAGCTCTGAGCTGGTTTCTGGTACCTGACTGCAAGGAGAGGGTTCAGAGTTGTAGATCCTGGTTACAGATAAAAACCAGAGATGTCTGCACGGCTCTAGGAGTAGGATCAGATTTTAATTAACATTTGTAAAGTCCTTTGAAATGTTAAGACTTAAAGCAATTATATGACTGCACAGCTCCATAATTTTGATAATCAAAGTCTTGTAAGAGGGATCTTGGAGCATTTAAGAACAGCTCTGTTTACACATTCAGCCAGATGAGGGTAGTCAGAAAGACTCCATAATTAGAAAGAGTTTGTTACTAAAAGCTTCTCCATGTATTAAACATTAACAGAATGTTTCTAACTCTGATATGAACTAAACCTAACTGTTGTAGGAATTAGCAGTGTTCACTCTCTGATTTTCAGATTAATTACATTAATTTTAAATACTGCTTTCTGCCAGGAGAAGACTAGTAAAAACATAATAATAAAAATTGACTCTGCCTCATTATAACATTGTGAAAAGAATATACTGCTTGTATTTTTTTTTTTTTGACAACATTGTAATCCATGACTTTCATTGAGTTTGCAGGGATTTATCCTCTTTTATAACAACACCGATAATTATTTTGCTTTGGTTTTTATTGCCTCATAATATGAATGAAACTTGTTTCCATTGCTTAGAGAAGCACATTTAGCTTTAAGAGGTATCTGTGGAGCTGGCAACAGTCCCACTTCTCCACACAACATTACGCAAGTCCTCTTGGTCCCTTGGATGGGAGAACCCATCTGTGCTTTCCTGCTTCCACAACAGCAGTTGTTTCCCTCATCAGGCCATGTGGTTTGTTTTGGGGGAGGTTTATGGTTTGGTGTTTATTTTGGTTTGGTTTGGTTTGATTTTTTTTTCACAAATTGTGATCAGGGTCTTGGTTGTGCGTGGGCAGAGCTGAGCATCCCTGCAGCTCCACGAAGTGTGAAATGCAAACTGCTGTTTGCCTCCTCACATCCCATCTAAATTCTGCTTTTGGCAGAAAGCATTGGTTGTATTAATGTTGGGGGTTGCAACCACAGCTTTTTGCAAGCAGGGTGAGCTGACATTTGGCTGGGTAGAATGGAGAAACAACAGAGAAAAATGTGGTATATTTATTTTTTTTTTACATCCTGTGAGAGTCAAGCATCTTCTTTTAACAGACCACGTGTTATATCTTTGCTGCTGCATGTTGCATTTATTCTCTGATGACTCACAGCATGATGGCAAATCCTTTACTTTCTTCCTCAATATGGGGACATTTTTAGAAGTGTAAACAAAAAAATCTCATGGAAGTTTGCAAATGACTTGAAGGGGGTTTGAATAAGTTACCAGGTTTTAAGCTATTGCACAGTATATGTCAGAGTTTGTTTCAGATTTCTTTGTAGATAAAAAAAGCTTTAAGGCTCTGGAAGAAGGTTGGCCCTCTCCCTTCTCTGGAGGCACTGTCCTCTCCTTTCCAGTCTCTAACTGCTGTCTATAACCCAAACAGAGAACTCACCCAAGAAAAGCTGTCTTGCTCTAGAAATATTTGCATGGTGTACAGAACCACAGTCCTGATTTTAACATCACCTCCTTAGATGCCAGCTTTATGCTGGTAAATAAACAACCATCCCTAAAAACACCCGTGGACATGAATCTTGATTAAGCCCAACATCTGGGTCTGCATCAAAATTTCCTCTTGACAATTCTTCAGTTGTAACCCAGCATAAACTCTGTGATATGTTGCAGAAGAACTCCCTGGTACCACAATAACAACTCAGCCTGGTCTGTCCAGATGTGCTTTGCTCCCCCAGGACACCGCAGGGAAGGTGCAGCACTGGGGCAGGGCAGTCATTTCATCTCAGTTTTCTACCTGGGATCAGAAAATCAGATGAAATTAGCATCAAAACATGCTCTTGGTCTGGGTGTAAAAGGATGCTTGGTGAGAACTGGAAGGGGCTTTGGTCTCTGCTTGCCTTTGGGCTGGCATGGAAAGCTGCTCTGGTCTCCCAGGGTGGTGGTGAGAGCACATGGGTCCCCTTGGCTCAATTAGGGCTGGGCCAGCGCCATTCCACATTTGTCAAGGACTTAAACACCCCCCAAGGGTGCATGCAGGCACCTTTGTCCTTTATGAAGAGGATTTTACACCTCTGTTCTAAATTACAGGTTAATTGATCACAGTGCTGATTTGCCATCTCATTTTCTCCATCCCGGCTGCGTGATAAAAGCTGCTTGTAAATGCACAGCCACCAAAACTATTAATATTGTCAGAGTTTAAAGCACGTAATCTCGAGCTGAGTACAGTATTTTCTCCTTTGAAAAGCATGTTCTTTATAAAGGAGGCGCTGCCATAAATATTAGTTCTGTGTACAGGATCACACATGATTACCTCAGCAAATAGATGCCCACACGAAGAGTGAGCAGCAAGACACTCCTGGGAGTGGCTTAGAGTGAAATCCTTCATGAGATGGTGCTGTTGGAGCAAGGCTGAGAGCCGTGAAATGCAGCAAGTGTGAATTGCTGCGCTGTAATTCTCAGGCTCAGGTGCCTAATTAGAATTACATAATACCCCTATGCAAATACTCTTAAAGATGCAAGGGCGAGTAATCAGACCTGACCGAGGCCACACCTCAGCTAAGGGTCCTAAAGCCTTGCAGGGCAACAAGGTATTGCATCAGAAAAGTAAAGGGGAGGAAAAGGGTTATTTTACATTGTTTAAAATCTTTAAATATGCGTGCATTTGAAACGTTTATTCCCAGTTGGTTTGGCAGCGAGCAGCAGCGTCTGCCTGTCACCATCCCTGTGACATGCCCCTGTTCAGCTTTCACCCACAGACATCTCTGTCCAGTGCAGAGGCAGCCAAAGTCTCTATAAAAATCAGGTTTTTGATCGTCCATGCTTTAGGAGCTTTCTCAGAAGGATTAATCCATTATATAAATGACTGAAGCAGATGCTCAGTATTCGCATTTTCAAAGGTGTGCTCTAGTTTTGAGTACCTGACGTTAATACTCACTGTGATGAGTTTGTGTCTGTACCTGAAGCAGAACCCACTGAGGTCTGCAGTTCTCTGTAGCCTCTGAAAATCAGACTGCTGCATTTCCTGTTAAAACGTTAAATCTGTAGGCTAATGGCAGCTCAGTCACTGTCAGTACCTCCAGCACCTGGAAATAGAAGCCATCCCCTCCAAAAACAAACATGCTGATAGATCCAAGTGCATTCTTGTTGGTATAAAAACAACCAAATTCAACAGATGGGCTCTCAGGAAAGAGTGGTTTAAGAAAGGAGAATTGATGAGTGTTTCCTGAGAAAGAGGGTCTGGGGTGTAGGCTGAGCTCACCAAGAACTAAATCAGCTTTCAGGTTGTACCAGGGAAGCGGAGCAGCCTGGTGTGATCTAATGAGCTCAGCAGCTGCTGGGTGTCAGTTTGCAACAATGCTATAAAAAAAGCTGATTTGATGTTTTGTCTCATGGGAAATTCATATTTAAAACACATATTTGGGTATTTCTGTTCTCCAGACTGTTTTTCTTGAGAAGGTAAAAAATTGTGCCTATTTTGTGAGTTTATTTTTTGGCAGGTTACACCATTGGCAACTTGCAGGTTTTGTAAATAAAACAATATGTAACAATTTTATCTCTTAGTTTTTTATCTTAATTTAGCATATTGTCCAGCCATGAGAGGTACTGTCATCTTTGGCTCCTTTTTGGATCAGAGGGTTTGAAGTGTGGTTGTCTTATTTACTGAATATATTATCATAGACCCAACGTGATCCTGGCCCCACACTCAGGTTTATTACCAGGCACAGGCTGCCCAGAGAAGTTGTGGATACCCCAACCCTGGAAGTGTCCAAGGCCAGGTTGGATGGAACTCTGAGCTTCCTGGCCTAGTGGAAGGTGTCCCTGCCCACGGCAGGGGGCTGGAACAAGATGGTATTTAAAGTCCCTTCCAAACATTCTATGATTCTATGATTCCATAAAGGGAATGACAGTATTTGGAAGTACCCTGTTTTTCTTCAGAATTTATTTGGGCCGAAAATGTGTGTTCTAAGAGCATTAGAAAATGAATCTTGACCTAACTGAAATTTAGAGGCTACCCTCAATCTGTTCAGCTCCTTTGCAAAGCCACTCTTCCCTGAGCAGTGCCGCAGTGAGCCTGGAAACACTTCCCAAATTAGACTTCCCTTACGGTTGTTTGGGACTATTTCAATACTTTTACAAAATTGAGTCATCTTCTCTTACAAGGATGTCACTAATTAAAACCAGGATGAGCAACTGCTTCCACAGGCTGGTGGGTGCTGGTGCAGGATTGCTCAAGCACACGTCGCAGTATCTGTGTCCTCCAGGAACCTCAGGTGGATAAATGTTTGTAAACTGCCCAAGAGTGAGTGCCAGATTCCTGCAGCAAGGGCTTGGCTGAACCCTGATGCCCATCTGAGGTTCTGAAAAGGTCTCCCAACATGAAAGAGGAAAGGCAGAGAGGACTGGTTTCATTCCGTGCCCCCGGCCTGCTCGTGGGGTGTGGACCCCGCCTGCTACTCCGAGGTGTTCTGACCTCGGGATCTGACAAAGGAATCCAAGCAAGGATCTCTGCTGAGAGAGACAACGTTGCCATGGAAAGCTGAACAAGCCTCTACAATTACAGCTTTGCTCTACCCTATATCCCTGACTCCATTTCTTCAGGCTTATCTGGCTGTGTACACGGCAGGTTTCAGCTCCAGAATCTATCCAACAAGATGCTGCCCAGATTGACAAGATTTACTCCTCCACATCCTTCATCAGGCTGGCATTTTCTGATGGGGACCCAAGAACTGGATCTCTCTGTCTCTCTGCTGACATATTTTCTCCATATAAGACTCTTTGGAATTACATTTAATGCTCGTTCAAAGGCATGAGGCCTCAGTCAAGCACAAGGAGTTGGAGGCAACTGTAGTCATGGTGCCTCCATCTCCAGGCAGAAAATGGAATATTAATTGATCACCTTCAAGAAATTATAAAATACTTCCTTAGTGTTTTGGATCCACAGGAGGGCTGGTGAATAAGGACATCCAAGTTTCTCTGTATTTTTAAGTTGTGGTGATCTCAGACTGCCTGCTTTAAGTTAGCAGTCAAAAGGCAAATAGAGGTAGTTAATTATCTTCTAAAATAAACCTTTTGGACTGGTTTTATTTGATTCAAGTTTATGTATATTCAGGACTATTTCTACAAGCATTCTTCTTAGAGCTATTGTAGCATTGAATATTTTTGTAAATAGCACTCCTTGTCACTGGACGTCTGAATCTACCTGCCAAAATGAACCAAAAATCTTATGCAAGCCAAGAAATTTCCTGCAGGCGGAACTTTGAAATTCTCTATTCAGGGAATCAGATGGCTGAAAAGCATTACAGAAATGGATTAAAAACATCATTAGCTGTTCCAGTTATCAAAATGATATTAAGTTCTTCCTTGTGGATGCAGAAATACCCACTGCAACTCTATTTTTTATTCATTTTCTTTTAAGCCCATTTTTTCCCAAGCAGGACTTTAAGGCACACGAAGCCTTTTAAAAGAATTCAAAGTTTACGTTTGAGGCATGTGGAAACAACGTGGTGTTTTCAGCATTTTTGTGTGGTCACTGCAGGACAGAAAGCCTCTCTTGAGTCCCTGTGCTGGTGTCACTGCTATAAATTCTTGTGTCACCAGCATTACCTTAACACGACGTGACTGATCTAATTAGACACGATGTGTCCCAGCAGCTGCACACCAGTCTGGAGGCTGGGAGAGGCCTTTTCAGGTGATGGCAGCTTTATGTGTTCCTTCCACCCGTGGCAGACGATTAAAAACGTGTCTGTTTTCAGCCTGGAAGCCAAACCCTTTCCACAACCCCCAGGGGCTGGAGGTGACACAGAGCTGGGCACAGGCAGTGCTGAGCCCATGGGATGCTCACAGCCCCAGCCCTCAGCTCCACCCCACAGCTGTGGGCACAGCTGGGCAGTTTGGGAGTGTCCAGGCACCCACACAGAGACCCAGCCCAGCAATGGCACACCCACCTGGCGTTGGAGCTCCCCCAAAGCACTTCCAGCACCAGGGTGGGGTGGACTGAGAAAGGGGAAAACAGGAGCAGGCAGGTGGATCTCCAGCTTGTCTTTGCCCTCAATCCTCACCCAGTCCCAAAGAGCACACCCATGGAGGCCACTTGGCTGGAGTGGCACTGCCCTGCCAGGAAGTGGCGTTGGTGCACGAGGCTTGGCAGAAGCTGGACCTCACACGGCACCTGGACGGCCGGGCCTTCCACTTTGACCATGACTCTAATGGTCAGAATTTATGGGAGTGAGGTGTACGACCCTGTGAGATGGGAGAAGCGGATGAGAGTGCTGGAAGAAGATCCGGGTGGTGGGGCTGTGGGAGGAAGGAGTCACCAGTGCAGAAAATGCCATGGAGCAAATTGAAATGGGTCACAAGTGTCACATGTCAGGCAAGACCTCTGCCAACACTCGATCCTCCCGGAGCCAGGCCATCTTCCAGACCATACTCAAGGAGAAGGGAGCATTTTGTACGCCAAGTTTTCCCTAATTGATTTGGCTGGGAATGAGCGAGGCACGGACATCTGCATTGCACAGAGGCAAACCAGGCTGGAGGGGACTGATATTAATAAAAGCTTCTTGGCACTTGAAAATAGCACGTTAGACATGTGGGGAAACATTGCAGTGTTGTTTCCAGTTATTTTTCACTGTAGAAAGTAAAATTGGCCAGTTGTGAGGATCAAACCTGCAAGAAAAGGCAAGAATTTACAGAAAATGTACCTCACTTCATCTAGGCAGGTTTCCCCTTCATGCCTGTAAAATGCACACACAAACACCTCTATAACTCCCTAGATGGGGCCTGCTCCAGGGCTGTGTCAAAATGCACCAAAATCAAAGTCGTTTTCCCAGGGCAGGAGGCTTTTGGAGTGATTTTAGAAGGCGTTGGAGTGCAAAGCACTGTCATCTCCGAGCAAGATACATTTGGGAAATGAGGGTTATTTTGTCATGGCATAAGCAGTGGCTTTATTACAGCATCAGCTCATGTTATTCCCTCTCTCCTTCTCTATCTTTCTTTCTTAACTATGTTCTCATGAGACATTAAAGGATGCTGGAACCTGTCTGCAGAAAAATGAGACTGAAGATGATGGCAATTGCCTGGCCGATGGGGAGAGGATGTGCCTGGTTTGCAGGGGGAAGCAGGGCAGTCTGTGCCCTGCATCAGAGGCCTGAGGAGAGCAGATTTGCCTGATCAAAGGGTCAGAAAAGCTGCATCCAACAAAGCACCATCAGATAGTGCCTATCAGTGTGATAACAGCACGGCTCAGACTGGGGCATCATCTCTGAGGGGAAACCCTGCACAAACTGCTCTTAGCAGGGAGGTCAAAGCATCAGGCACAGATCTGTGATTATTATTCCAATTGGAAATTAATTAGCATAAAATACTGAAATGATAACAAAGAAGTGGAAGAAATTAAACTATATAAATCCTATCTAGTTAACTGATTATAATCTTCCTCCATTTCCTCACACTCCGGCTGTTGGTCCCATCCACCAGTTTATGCCAGCAAACATGTAAATATCTGGTCTGAAATCTGATGAAACCAACCAAAGAACTTCAGCAGCCTTTGAGCCAAACCAGAGATTTGTTTTCAGTGATGAAATTATACAACAGCAAATATTGTTTAAATGCTGATCATCTCCTAGTAATCACCCACCATGCTTTTCAGCTCCAGTACACTTTACAAGCATTTATTTATTGCCATCTTATCTGCTTTGGTAGTCCCAGCTTCAGCAGCTCGTGGTGCTCAGAGAAGCAGTGAGACATAGGCGCTATTTGCCGGATTAAGACAGAAACGTGTTGTTTCCCGGGGGGATTTACCATGAAAGGGCTTTCTCCTTCCTGAAAAGAAACTTCTTTGAGGTTCCTTAGGATGTCTCTTGGATTCTTGAGTCTGAGGTGCTGGATGCAGCAGGTTGTAAGGCCCTGGTACCCCACCACGGGGTAGTGCACGTGCGAGCACAGGGTCGTAGTCTCTGGCCTGGGACTACCGAGCCGGCTCCTTTTTCTCTGTGTGTAGGACGTGTTCTGCACACGAGGCGTGAGACGCATTCACTGCTTTGGCTGCCTTGCCCCGGTCCTCACTGCAGGTCTGGGTTGCCGCAGTTCCCCTGCCGCGGCCGTGCGCTGCCTGCAACTCACGGGCACCGACTGCTTTGGCAAAAACGCCTGCGGATGAGTTGAGTCGGGCACAGTTCTAGAAACACGGGTCTAGTGAGCTGCAACCAGGTCATCCCGGGGTGGGACGGCTTGCAGGGAGCAGGAGAGTGACGTTTATTCTCTCTCTGTTGCTCCTCGCACGCTCGGGCGCTGTTTGCAGCTGAGCTCCCAAGGTGACTCGTGAGCACACCCTGCTGCTTCCCACTGCACATGCCAAGGGAATTCACTCATTTAGCCTTTCTTCCGTATTTGTGTGGTTAAGTAAACTGTTGATTGACCTCTTTTCCTTCTTTGATGAACTTCATTTACATATTTTCCTTTAATTTCTAAACATAAATCCTTAAACATAGCATAAACATAAATCTCTACAGGTGCCCACTACCTGGACTTTAAGCATAACTTCTGCCTGGTTTCCATGAGTTTTCAGCCACAGAATAGCCCTTTGTATTTTGGGTTTGAAAATGCAGTTTAAGCATGTTTACATGTGTCCACAGAGCCCAGCCCATAAAGGTTCAGAGGCTCAATCAAAATATTTTTACTGGCCAAGGCATGCCTTTGGAATGAAACCAGCATCAAAGAGTGCTGGGGTATAGGTTTGCACTGCTCTGGTGACCATAAATGTTCAATTAAGTAATGATCCCTAATTAATTACAGTGAGGTTGGCCATTCACTTAGCCTGTTAAACAACTGAAACACTTTTATGGGGTATGTTTTTGTTTATAACTGAGTGTAGCTGAATGAACAAGAGAAGCAACTCTTGTGTAAATAGAACCTGGTTAATCTAATCATTTAATGCCTGATAATTAAGCATAAATACTGCTATTCTGTTATGCTTCAGGGACTTAAATCTGTTCTCTTCTTACTTGTGTTATTTCTAGGGGAGATTTCATTGCTAGTGAGAAAATTTACTTAGGAGCTCTACACTCCCTACATTTCCAATTCCTCTCTGGCTACAGTGTTTTGTAAGGACTGAACTCAGACACTCAGAACCTCCTCTGTCAACAAGGCAGAGTAGTTCCCATTGCAATGACAGACACATACATTTTGCTCTCATTTTCCAGCTCATGCCTTCCTAGTTATGACCTGGGAACAGTTTTGACTGCAAAATATATTCTTATTTTCCACACTTCTCTAGTGTTTGCCACTTATTTTTGTCATGGCAGCACTGCAGTGCTTCCATAGCTTGATTCAGTCTCTGCTGAACTCCCAGCTAGGTTTCCTCATCACTGGTTCCAACTCTTGCTGTTTCTCCCCATGCAGTCCTCAAAGGCTTGAATTTCCTCAGCTGAGAAATGTCTATACGCTTCCTTGAACAGACAGGACAGTTCAACCCTTAACATGGGTGTCAGCTGAAAAACTAAAATTGACTCATCCACAAGTTTTTTGAAGCATTTAATTGCTCTACCCTCTGCTCTCCCGTCCATTTGCCTTCCCATCTTCTACTCCCATTCAAACTGCCTTTCTGGCTGGGACACTCCACACCAGACAATCAGCAGCAATATTGTTGCATGTATCTTAGAATCTTTCATTTCAAAATTTCTGCCAGCACTGCCAGCTCTCATGTCTCACAAAATGCAGGTTTCTTCATCCCCCTTGTACCTTCTAGAACTATTCAATTGTCAGAATTATACTTTTAGTGATTCATCTTCTAGACTTCCTGGTAGCAGTAAAAACTTGGAACGATACAATCTAAATGCTCGTAGAAAGCATTTAGATGCTGAAAAATTATTTACAGAAAATTAATCTCGTGAATTTTGGCACCAGAAGTAGGATGTTTAAAAACTTGACTTTGGCACTAAAACTCTGCTTAAACCTTTCTGGTTCAGGAACCTTCCTGGATCGAGCCTGTGCAGGGCTTTCCTCAGCACCTTTGATAACCAGAGAGTTTGTTGACCATTTGAAGACATCATTATTTGGCTCTTTTTCTGTGGAAGTCCAGGGGAACAATACCTTTCTCAGGGCCCAAAACCCCCACATTTTGATGTGGTGCAAGAGCTCACCTGGGGCACAGAGCAGCTCTGACAGGAGGTGGCCCCAGGCTGCTGTAGGGGGGTGCAAGGGTAGAGCTGGGTGCCAGAGGCAGTGAAATAAGTGAGGTTTGACCCCAGCAGGAACCCCCAGCTTCCCAAAGTGCAGCATCTGGAGTTCCTAGCTCAGTTCTGAGGTGTCAGTCAAAGTGGGAGCTGTGATGAACAGATCAAAATAATCTGTTCCCTGCGAAGCCAATCTGGGAGAACAAGACACCTTCTGGTCCTGCCTCTGCAGCAGCTCTGTGCAGTTGGCTCCATTCAGCACCAGGCATGGCTGAATTTAGCCCTGTATTTTTGGCTTCATTATTATCTGAGTATTGCAGCTCAGCCTGTGAACATGAGGCTAACCCACAAGGTTTTAGCCAGACTTTTCTCTGGTTTCTGCTCAGGCAAAGCCCAGGGCAACTGGGTTTTTCCAGAGGAGAGAATGCCTTGTCACTAATAATAGCTCTGGTCAGCAACATATGTTTAGTGATGCACGTCAATATTTGTGCTTTCACAGGTGCTGAGATTTTGCATTTTCAATGTCACCGTGTCCATGGGTATCCTTTATCTCAGTGCTTTAAAAGTACATGTAAAATACTGGATTTTTATACCTGCATTTCCCAGTGGCTGAAATTCCTCTGTGCTATCAGGTACCATGTTGCAAACCATCCCACTTCCTACCCGGTACCAGACTCCCATGAATCTCTGAAATATGCACCTCAGCTATGATTTACAAGGTCTTTGCATCACTTTCCTTTTATTTTTCTACAGAAGCATGTAATACCTCGTGGGGTACGTTGAAAGGCTTTATGTTTGGAAGCAATTCACCTGGTATTTGGCCTCACTCACTCCTTTAATGCTGGAAGGAATATGTGATAAAGCAATGTTGTTATTCCTCAGATTGTTCCTTGAAGTTTTTTCTTGTTTCTGCCTTTTTATCCAGTTATTCTTCTTGTGACCTCCTAATCATTTCCTCAGCCAGAGGCTGGAAGGTGACATTGGGAGAGATGAATTCAAGTGAAGAGGAAATCTCAGCTGTAAGGATCCTGGTTGCATGCAAAACTTGCAGTTCTTGGCTAAATAAGCACAGAAGTGTTTAAATCTGCCTCACAATGTTGTCCAAATAGAAAGAACAGTTTTGTCTGCAAAATAGAAAGTTGCTGGTGATTCCCTCAGGCCTTGGACTGAAGGGAGGGAGCTGCCCTCCTCATTGTGATACCAAGGGTTTTACTGGGTAGGTCTGATCAAACCTGCGTGGTAAAGGTTTGGCATTTTTGTCCACAGCATTGGTGGGTTTGTTTGAAATAACACCTATTTGTGTGTACAGTTCAGGTGTTTTCATACAAGAAATGATAATTGGTCTCCTTCACATTTTGGAGGAAAGAGGCTTGATGAAAATCTACCATATGGCTTTAATTTTTTTTATAGACTTACGTTTTGCTTGAAGCAATTTATGTTTCCCAAACTCATGGAAAGAAGCAAAACATCAGGAACCTCCTGCTCCTCGTGGGGGCTGGCTGGTGACAGTGCCATGCATCAAAAAGCTGCCCCCCCTTTTCTGGCTGAATCAGCTGGTCACAAAGAAGCATTTTGTGTCTTGGGTTATGGCTACAAATGGGCCCCCACAACCACTGAGCACGGACGTTTTGTCTCCGTGAACTGTGCTCTTGATATTGAGGAGTTGAAGGGTAGCTGGTGAACAGCTGCTGTGCAATAACCTGTCTGGTTTCCTCTGCGTCTCACCCTGAAATTGATGTTTAAATTCATTCTCATTTGTTAGACTTCACTGGGTTTGTTCATCACCCTAAAGCTGGCTCTGTACAGGTCTTGCTTGCAGCTGAGCGAAAGGGTGCCACGCTGGTGTGGAGCTTCGTATATTGTTCACAGCCTAGTTTTCATATTTTTGCATAAATTCAAGCAGTGTTAAGAATTTTTAAACAGGAATTTAGAGCCCAAACTTTGCTTGGATACTTAATTCCATCCTCCTGCAGACTGTCCCCACCTTTCACTGCTGTGGGATGTTGTCTGTAATGCCTCTCCCTCATTTCTTGTCTCAGCAAACCACTGCTTATATCCATGTCCTTTCCTTTTGTGGAATTCCTCTGTGTCATCCTCTACATCATTGTTCTGATGAGAGGACAATAAATGCACTGCCCATCTCTTTGAAGGAGAGAAGTCTAAGCAGAGTTATTTCCATCTCTGATATTTCCTTCATTAAACTTCCCACACCCCTTTTGCTTTTTCTCCCACCTATGTGCACTGGTGCTATTCTTGTGTGACCAATTTGCATAAAGCCATAGGAAAATAGATTTTTTATTTTATTTAAACTGGCTTTTATTTTATTTTAGTGTTTCTGTGTGTAATTGTATACACAAAGAAGCACAAGGAGCTGCAGGATTCATGTTTAGCATTGTGTGCCAGTGAGTGCCCTGGCTTTACTCTTTTGACTTAGGAGCTTTGTGCAATGGAGGTTGAAACTACCAATAACTGTAAATACAACCCATTTTTATTGGCATAACAGTGACATCTATTGTTTGATATTACATACGTCTGTGCCACTCTTAGCAACTGCCTGCAGGTATTGAACTCTCTCCATTTCATAATGGTACAAGCATGCAAAGTCAAATTATTGATTCAAAGAATTAGATAATGACACGTGTAGTAATGCCATTGGACAGGTGTGCGAAATTCAATCTAATTTGTTTTGTCACAGCCTAATTTGCAGATCAGCGTGGGCTGATGCGCAGAGAGAGGCGTCTCCCGTTTCGGGGGGGCTGTGGGCAGGTGTTGTTTTCGTGTCGCAGCAGCCACGCTGCATCCCCCAGGCTGGGCACAGCCAGAGGCTGCCAGCAGCAGCAGCAGCATCAGCAGCAGCGGGTTGTCCCGGGACCCCTGCCCCTGCCCCTGGCCCTGCCCTGCTCAGCCGGAGGGGACCCCGGCCCTGCGGGCGCGGGCTCTGCACACAGCCCTGCCCGTGGGTCTCGCTGAGCAGCTGCTCAGAGCCACAGACCGGCACTGGCTCCTGCCCACGCCTCCGCAGCCCCACCAGCCAGCCCCAGCAGAGGGTGAGGACCATGCCAGGTCCTTGCTCCAGGCATTTTCAGACCAGCTCTTGCACTGGAAACAGAATCCCAAAGCATCAGGCTGGGGGGAGTTAAGAGAGAGTTACTTTTCTTTAGGTCCTCTCATATTGCCCTCTTTTGATTATCTCTTTTCTTTCTCTCTTCTTTTAACGGAGAACACAGAATTCAAATAGGAAAGATTATAATATAGCAGTAATGAAATACAGGGACTATCCGGTGTGTCAGACTCTGGCTGATTAGACTTTCTGATTCGTGGGCTGGCACTCAAGGGAACAGCAACTGTCTCTTTTACTGCCTTGTCTATGAAAACAGCAGAAGGCTATGTATGCTCATTACTATTTTATGTGATTCTGAACATTAGAAGAGAAGTGGAGAGAGCAGAGCTATAGAAAGATATTTTTAATAATTTTAATGGAATACCGTGTTTCATTCTTATATAAGCAAACAGTGGATAAGCAATTACTCTCAGCAAAAATATTTGATAGTGGTAAACGAAGCAACACAGTTCCCTTCTTTTTAAGCCATAAGCTATAATATAAGGATGCAGAATTGTGAGAAGCATGGGTAAAGGGAACACATTGCCTATAGACCCAGCTGTGAAAATAGCACTGAAATATGTGCTAAACATTCAGCTTACACTTAGAGTTCACTGGGGTACATAAATGCTGTCTTCAAGAGCCATAGCACATTCCTAAACTGAGGATATAAAGTTGGGCTGCTGTGCAACCCACCAGGCTTGTGCAACCCACACATCCTAAGAGTAAATCCTGTCTTCTTCTCCATGGATCTGTACATAAACAGACTTTTCCAAACCTCCATTCAATTGTAAAGGCTGCAGGATGAAATATTCATATTAAAAATCTTGGATTAAAATCTGCAGTCTTTCATGTACTGTTCTCCACGGTGATGTAAACTTGCTTCTAATTTCCTACATTCCAACCTCCCTTCTCAGACGTTCTCCACACAGCAGCACCCAGCTGAAAGGTAACAGCAGCTGCACTTCTAAGGGCCTGTGTTGAACTTCTGTGCTTGCCAAAGAGAGAGGAAAATAAATGTTATAGGAGCAAGTAACACAGAATTTATAAAGAACGAGGTTCTGGAAATCTCACTGTTCCCTCAGTGGAGAGGGAAAAGGAGGGTGTGTAATGAAAGCTCTGAGCCTGTGCAGGGTTGGAGGGGCTGGAGATGCAGACATGCACCAAACCCCACTGGGACAGATTTTTTAGTTGTTCACAAAAGCACTGGAAGACATCCGTTCAAAAAACTGACAATTCCATGGGTGAAGAACTAAGAGATCCAGTGGTGGCTGTAAGGATCTGTGGAGGGGCCAAGGAAAGGGGCTCTGCCCTCCCAGCCCCAGCTGCCTGCGGGAGAGGACTCTGGGTTTGCAGCAGGCACAAAAGTAAAGCTGCGAGGTTCTGAAAAGGCCCAAGGGACGTGGCAGCCTGTGTCAGACTGACATCCAGAGAGCACCGTGCTGGTAATTCCCCACACGTACCCTTGGGATTCGAATCCTCTGTATTTATTTATTGTCTCTCAACTTGCATCCCTCTAAATGGCAAAAGCAGGGAGTGAGTGATAGTAGGCTCTGAAAAATCAGCGTTAGCAATGTGCAGGCAGCCCCCAGTCCGAGTGGAGGGCAGTAATTTATTATCCATTAGGTGATCTGTCAGTCAAAAGGGACTAACAGAGCAATAAAGTCTGAAGTGATCAGTTGAGCTCAGCCCAGACTACTAGCTGGCTATCAGAAAGGTCAGGGTGGCAAGATGGATGGCTTCCTCCTCTTCAGACACTCCATCTTCCTGTCTGGTGACACCTGCAACTCTCTCTCATCAAGTGAGATTGTCACATATCTCCTGTGGGTGAAGCCAATTCCACTTGCATATTTTACTGTTTCAGGGGAAAAAAAATACAAAGATTTTATGTTTTACTGGAGCATTTTCAAATGAGGACAAGGGCCCCTGTTCTGGTGGTGTTGTAAATGGGCTGCAGCCTTTAGTGCCAAACCCACCCAAGGCTGATGCTCCACAGCTTTGCAGGGCTCCAGGGCAGCAGATGCTGATGCAGTGAAGTTTCAGGGAGACTGTCAGGGGAGTTTTCTCTGTTGTTCCCCTGCAGTCAGTGTGCCAGGGCCTAGATATGAGTGCTCTTGCCCAGTGCTCAAGGGGTGCAAGCTCATTTCTTGTCTTTCCCCTGATCCATCAGCGTGTGGTCTGCTCCAGGGTGAGGCCCTGATCGTCCCTCACTGAGGATCCTGAAACTGCAGATTCATTAAACCAGACAGAGAGGGATTCAGACACTCCATCCCTGGGAAGACGGAGAACTTAGACTTGGGTCCAAAACAGCATCAAGTCTTTCATCCCCTACTTGTTGTGAGTAAAACAGGAACACTGCTGGAGGCAGCCAGTAGTAAGTGTTTAGAAAGGCTGCTCTGAAGCAGGTGCAGCTTTCCCAGCGTGCTGCCCTAACACATTAATATTTCCAGCAGACTTCCCTGGACTCCAAGCAGACAGTCTTGCTCCTGGGCCAAGGAAACGCATTTCTCCATCAGACCTGCAGCTCGTTGGAGAGCTCCCTCCAAACACTGCACACAGCAGCCTGGAGCACGCTGGTGCTGGGAATTAATCCATGCTCTGACACTCCCTGGCTCCATCCTTCCCTCCTCACTCATTGCACTGACAGTTGTCACCAGTCTCTGCCTTGCAGCTACAGGCTAAAGTGCAACCAAACTTCCAAGCCCCAGGGAGGGAACTGGAGATGGTGCCAGCGTCAGATCCCAGCCCAAAATGCAGTTCTGGTATTCCCCAACCCTCTTGTCACTGCAATATCAGGCCCATGTTTGTTTGTCGTGCTCTAACAAGCTGTACATGAACAGCCAGCTCGTCTATTCTCAAAGGGTGGATTAGAACAGTCTCTTCCTGGAGTAAGTGGAAGTTGAATTATTTATTTTCCTTTCTTCATAAGAGGCTTACGGCACGCTGGATGAAAAGTCAGAAATAATTGAGAAAAATGCTCTGCATTCAAAGAGAAGAAGCACACAGAGAGCAGCTGAAATGCTGGTCACAGCTGGTCTAAGTGTGGGATGGGAGGGGAATCTCCCTTTGGTGCTGCAGGATTCGAGAAGAATGTAGTGATTCTGTGGATGGCTGACATTTTATCTGGAACAATTCCTCATGTTCACTTTCAGCAGTAACTTTCTGCTTTTTCCCAGGTAGTGTGGAAGTGTTTCACCAAACAGGAGACCGCTGCCGTGGTGGCGGTTTTAGAGAAGGGAATACTGAGTCACAGAGAAGGGATGACATTTGGGGGCTTTGAACATGTAATCCCTTTAATTATGCTGTCAAATGTGGCTCTTTATTTTTAATATGTGATTTATGTTATTTTTCATACAGACAGAAAGTTTGGAAATACTCCTGCTCTTTATAGATGCAACTTCTTCCTTGTTTAAAACACCAATGCCTCCCTCAGAGGAGAAATTCTGCCTTTATGAGCTTCTGTTCATTGGTCCCACACATCAAGTTGGAATTCTGAGTAAAAGAATATTCCCTGACAATGGAAATAAGGCTGGTTTATAAGGTGTGAAATAACATCCCTTTAAAAAGAAAAACCAACCTCCTGTTGCTTTACTGATATTGAGTTGATTTTACGTTGCCCAAATACAGGTTAGATGTGCCAGCCTGGGAGTATCACGTATGCTGACAAGTCCTTTAGTTGTCAATCTGATCATACACAGGATTTTCTGAAAGAGACTTTAGGGAAAAATAAATTTCAAGGACTAAATCCTCAGTAACCCCAATTGCTGGAATTCCACGTGGGAATAAATAGCCCACTATGCTCACATCAGTTTAGGAAAGAAATATATTAGTGTAAGGGTATTTTGAATGAAAAAGTAATCTTTCCTTTTTCAACACAAGCGGAGTCTGGCCCACCTAATCACACTTTTTACTACACACAGATCCGTGATTGCTCATAAAAACAGATTCTTTAGGTTTAAAGCAATTGCTGCGCATGTTTAAGTGAAACAACTCTTTTACCTGAGGGATGGCAGAAAACATTCCTCTCAACCTAATACAAGCCTTTAGAGTTTAATTGATGGATGCGAGTGTTTGGAGATCACCAGGCAAAGGTAAATACGTGATGATGGCTACGTTGGCTCACCTGCCCCGGGGGTGGCTGGAGTTAAAAGCCTGAGCTGCTGCAGGAGGGGGAACAGCAGGGCTGGGGTCGGGTTTTAGCAGCCCGTGGATGTCACACAGCAGGGACCTGTAACCAGCGAATTACCCAAAAGTGTTGTTATTTAATGCCACAGGCAGAGACCTACAGAGTCCTCAGCAGGCGATCAGATTAAGCACCTACCCTTAGATTTGGGTGGTTTTGATGTTAAAATCCTGCAGGAAATACATGAAATACATTTATTTTGCTGGAGCTGACCAGAACCCAGCTGTTCAATGAGACTGGGGTTTTCCAAACACCCCTGTTTAGGTACCCAGCCTCTACTGAAGCTCACCAAATGCTACCCCTAACTTTCTTGGAGTCCTTTGAAAATCCTGAATCTGCTAAAAAGTGATTTACACAGGTTTTTTAGATTTTCAGGAAATAATAAAGCACAGTCTGGGTACTCCAAACAGCACCCATTTACAGTTGGGAGAGATTCTTCTGGTTCTTCCTCTTTCAGGTAAATCTTTCAGTATATATCTCAGGCTTCATAACTTATCGTTTGTCCATAAATTACCCTTCTAAAATGCACTAAGTGCTTCGCAGGCGGTGTGATACCCTTTGGCCCCTTTCCTGGGTATCCTTGTGCTGGTGGGCTTCGCAAGTTCTCTTGAAGTAGGTCAGTGAAATGTCCTCTCTGCTGAGGTTTTTTTTTTCTTTGAATCAACCTCACCAGAACAGCCTGGAGCTGCACTGTGGAATCCATCCAGGACATAATGTATGGCAGTATATGGGATACAAGATTCATTGACTTAGCTGGGTTTAAAAAACTAATCCTTGTTCCCTAAATCTTTGATGAAACATTATTTTAGCTTGAAATGTTGTGTTGTGTGGCATGTAGTAATTCTTCCTGGGGTATAAAATTTTATTTCTGCTTCAAGCCTGTTTTGGAAACCTTGGCACTTTCAGCTCTCTGCAGTCGACTGCCACAGTATGAAAAGTCCTTTGTGATATTGGAAAAGCAAGGTGCCCCGGTGCTGTGTGATGTGAAAACTCATTTAATTACAGCATGGAACAATATATGATAATTTCAGAATTAAAACATTATCAGTGCTGGAAGCACAGATGTAAATCCTCCGCTGAATCCAATATTCAGAGCAGAGGAGTGACAGACAGGTCCAGAGGATTGCTCTAATCCCAGGTTGCTGGGAAATCAGGCCACTGCACAGGTTGGGAGATGCACTGGGAACTGGTTTGACCTCCAGGAGGTGGATCCAGCCACCAGCAGGGACACAGTGTTCTCTGAAGACACTGCCAAGCACTGTCCCACCCAGTGGAGACCCCTCCACCTGGGCATGTGGGCAGTTAACAGCAGGAGAGAGCCTGGATGTTGTCAGGAACCCACCCTTGTTTTGTCTGAGCTGGCTCCCAACAGCTGGATCCACTAATCTGCTTACAGCAGATCTTATTTCCTTACTTTGAAAACTTACGCTCATTTTTCAAGTTAAAGAAAAAAAACTGTCAGAAGCCTGCAAGGTGAATATTTTGGGAGTCTTTTAAAGCTAATACTGTTCTAAATGCAAGGTTGGAGATTTAGAGTTTTTTCTTGTGTTTGTTTTATTTCCCACTTAATTGTTCAGCAGCACCTATTTTTGATTTGCAGTCAGATGTCCTAAACTCCAGTACAGGTATTATCCTTATTACCTTTGCACATTCTTGTTTAATTATTTTTAAACATCCTGACCCATTATAGATTAAAAGTCATGAATGAGGTTAATGTATAATTAATGAGAAAGGGTGTTCATGGTGACAGCTCAGAATAATGATGAATGAGCTGAACAAGAGATCTGACGAGCTGTCCAAGGTCAAATTGCACATGGGAGTGTTAATGTTGCCTGACACAGCTTTATTTCTTCCTGATTTCCTATTTTAAATAGATTTGTTATTCTTGCAGAGCTGTTAAGCCATTTAAAGGGATGGGAATGTGTCCTCTGACCTCTAAGCAAGGAGTGCTCCTTGCTGGTAGTCCTTAATACCATCTGCCATGAAGTATCAGATCCAAAATCCACTCTTTTGTCTTGGAAATATCCATTAAATTCAGAGGACAGTTTATCGGGGAGGGGGGAGAGGATGGAAGAAGGGAAAAAGACCCCAACAACCCAAGAAAAAATGCCTCAAAAAAGCCTTAGTTATTGAATTCCATTTACTGAAATATTCATTTAGTGACAAATTGCAAACAGCATTCCTGACTGACTTTTGTCAAAACTTTTGTCAAAATTTTGAGTTTTTTCTGATACCATGAGACTCTTGCTGTTGTCTCCAGAGAATCCATGACCAAAATCTCACGTAGAATTAATAGTAGCTAACTGCTGAGAATGGTATAGGAGCTGTACACTGATATTGGTGATTCCTGGAGCCGAGGTGTCCTGAGGTGCGAGCTCCCGTCCTGTGATCCCAACCCCGAGGCTGCAGAACACACTCTGTAATCTGCACAGAAGGTCTTACAGCAGCAGCAATTAACTCTGCCCTTTCTCCGTACTTAAAGGTGGGTTCCTTCACCAGCAGCTCTCCCGGGAAAACGGGGCACTAGGGGTGATGGATGGATTGTGTGTCAGGGTTGCTGGGAAAACCATTTGTGTCTGCTGACTTCAGGGTTTGCTGCACTGGACCGTGGACCCAGCCTGGTGAGTGCCCTGAAAATGGGCAATTTGTCTCCTTGCCATGTTTTCCACCCAGTCTTAATTTACAGTTGCCTCAGGGAGGAAGGAAAGGTTTTCTGTCTCCCTGATCATTTGCTGTGTACGTTGCTGCTGCTTAATTTGTTTTCTTTGGCCACTGTTGTCCAAGTTTGTGCTCCTCTCTCAATCATGCACGGAGTTAAGTGAGTGCACACCCCTCTCTCTGCCCAAAGGGTGCTCAGCGTTCCACTCTATCAAAAGGAAACAGCACAAAAACCTCGAAGATTTTATTTTTTTTCCTAGCCAGTAGACATTCTGAAAACTCTGAGACATTTCAAGCCATTCATGAAGATAAACATGAGCTCCCCGCAATGTTAAAAATGAAAGAAAAATCCCACAAGCTGTAGATGTAAATCAAATGTGATAAAGATTGTGTTAATTTGCTTAAGAAAAAAAATTACCACAATGTATGAATGCACAGATTTAGAAATTACTTTTATTTTTTCATGTTTGTAAATTGAACTTTGGCAACTTCAACTTCATTGAAGATGAATTTAGCAGAATATTTATCTGCTGATTATTGCCTATAAATAGTATTAAGGCAAGCTAAAAACAATGAAAAAGCCCTTTTATCTCCCACCATGCTGCCTGCACAGCGTGCTAGGTCACTATGAACACTCTGCACCTGTGTGATTTTTTTTAAGTTAAAGCTTAAAAAATAACTGGAAATGGACAAAAATGGCAAAAATGCAGCACAACCATGGCATTATGCATGCTATATAAAAAAAGCAACCTGTCCAAATCAACCAGAGTATGTGAGACTTGCCTCAGCCTGGAATTTTTTCAAGGATTGGGTCCCTCCAAGGCAGGAGAGTGGCCCCAGTGTCCGTGTGAGAGGAGGCATCCTTTGTCTCACAACACACGACACAACTGCCCCAGCCCCTGATTTGTGGTTCAGGAGCTTCCTCTGGCAGATAAATCACAGGGCAGGAGCTCTTTGCCAGGAGTTTGAAAGGCTCTGTTCATCCCCTCCCATCATTTCCTTTGCACTCGATATCCGACAGCCTCTCCATGCAGTGTCAGCCCTGCATAATTTTTTCCTGTCCATCTGAGCAAGTTTCAGGCGGGTAAACACTCGTGTTTCCAATTCAGGGGCTGGAAGTTGTCTCTGCCTCTTCCAGCTCAGCACCTGGCTTGTTAATCCGAGAAGTAATTAACAGGATGGAGTGTGATGCCAATGGAGTGAGCCCTGTGCCAGGGCTTGGAACCACACAGGAGGGAGGGGAACTTGATCCTGGCGTGTTTTCCTCCTCAGCACATGTGCCAGGCCCTGGGCTCTGCCTCGTCAGTAAAAGCCTGGCTTCTCAGCAACACTTTAGGGCATTTTTGTCATTGATGCTGTGAATATTTGCAACAGCCAAAACAATTTGGAAAAGCCCCTGTTGGTTCGTTATCATGGTCACCTAATAGTGCTTTTGGTCAGGTGTAAGGAAGGTTTTGCTGTGCCTTCTGCTGCTAAATATGGATGGAAAACAGGTGAGGCTGTTTCAAGTAGTATTTGTAGTTTTGCAAATAAAATTCCCTTAATCCGGACTGAATGTTAGGGTTTCAAGGAGTTGAGACAGAGATGCAGGCAAAGCTGGAATTGCTCATCAGTGAAATGGCTTCACGTTGGAAAACAAGACTGAATGTTTTCTCTTTCTCTTGATACTCAGTTTTGAGACAAAAGGCTTAATGCCCAAATTAGACAGGTCAAGTACTCTGCTTATGTTTGTCATCCTCACCATTTAACCACATAAACTATGGAACATGTACACACATATTTTTGTTTTATTATTTATTAAAAACTTGATTTTTTTTTTTTTTTGCAAATAGAAAAACCAGAGCCCACTTGTCCAACAGTATCAGCAAACCTAAAGAGTGGAGGGCTGCTGGAAATGACATCTGAAACATCCTGTAGGATGCTGGGAAAGGCAGAAAAAGGGAGATAAATCCCTCTTGTTGGCTGGGGTGGTGGGATGGGCCCTGGCAGCAGGGCTGTGGGGCTGTTCTCGGTGCCGTGTCCTCCTTCAGCAACATTTGGTGCATTTAGAGGAGGGTCAGACCGTGCTGCCTTCCAGCCAGCTTTGGCCCGTTGCTGCCTCTGGCCCTGCCATGGGGACACCAGTGCTTTGGTGGCAGGACTCGAGCCCCCAGCTGTGTGAGAGGGCCCCCACATAACCCTGGTGAGCTCATCCTTTGCACTCCAGCTCCATAATTTAACGACGGGCTTTTGAGGGTTCGTCCTGGACTTTTGATTGCTAAAAGAAACATTTCCCAAATCAACCCCTTGATGGTATTTCTTTTTCCATATCTAGTGAACATTCCTGCATAGTTTGTTTCATAAAAAAGCAAAAAATATTTGAAAAGTTACGCTAATAAGTATGGAAGAAAAACAAATTTTAGCTTGTAAAACAGAACAGTCATTTTTGGGCCAGCTGTACTTGGCAGTTTCTGCTCACATTGGGGGATGCTGAGCTGGTGGGCAGAGCTTGGCAGATTGAGGCAGCAAAGCTCATCTGTAACACCCTCATTATTGTCCCTGTTCTGTTCTCTCACTAATTTCATCTATTAAACAAATAAATGAGTGATTATGCCAGATGAGTTTTTTTGTGTGAGAGTATCTTCTAGCATTGCCATCTTTTAGTGGTAATTATGCAGCCATACAGCTGTTGCTTGCAGGCAGGTTTGAAATAATATTTTTATAAGCTGTATAAATCACACCATAAAAATAAATGAAGAGACAAGTGTCTAGTCAGAAGACAACAGAGAAAAAAAGCTTGGGGTTTGGATTATGGGATACCTACAGTCAGTCCTGACTATAATTGGGCTATGCAGCTTTATGATTGCAAAACAGAATCATAGGATGGGTTGGGGTGGAAGGGACCGTAAAGGTCATCTGGTCCAACCCCCTGCCGTGGGCAGGGACACCTTCCACTGTCCCAGGATGCTCAGAGCTCCATCCAACCTGGCCTTGGACACTTCCAGGGATGGGGCAGCCACAGCTTCTCTGAGCAACCTGTGCCAGGGCCTCCCCACCCTCACAGGGAAGGATTTCTTCTGTATATCCAACCTGAATTTCTCCTCTTTCAGTTTGAAGCCATTCCCTCTTGTTCTGTCACTACAGCTCCTGGTGCAGAGGCCCTCTCCAGTTTCCTGCAGCCCCTTTGGACACTGGAAGGTTGCTCTGAGGTCTCCACACAACCTTTCCTTCTCCAGGCTGAACAGCCCCAACTTTCTCAGCCTGTCAAGCCTAAATCAACCACTTAAGGCTCTGGAGCTTAAAAAAGAATTACACGGATGCTGAAGTGTCCACAGCATGGGCAAGTCAAGTATTTTTAATTTCCTTTCTCTGCTCAGACTCACAGTGAAGAGTGGGGAAGGGTTCCTGGTACAGAAAGTCAAGTAGAAGTGTCATGTTTTGGGGGATAAAAGCAGACCTGCATGGAAGTGTTGAGAAACCCAAACCTCCACCAGTCCCAGACTCACGAACTCCACATGCAACACTTTGCTAACACATTGACTCATACATTTGGATGAAGCTCCTTCCCAACATATGGTCTGAAATGGGTCTCTCCTGTAAATTTCATGGAGTTATTTGCTTTATGGCTTCACTCTTCTGAAGCCCAGTAAAAATGCCTGTTCTCTGTTTATTCTGGCTATTTAGTCTGGCAATTATGTAATGTTCACGAAACAGAAGCAGCACATAATTTTTATGGTCCATAATATCTCTCCTCAGCAAAAAGCTGGCCACTTAGAGGAATTTTCTTCTCCCAGGATGCTTTTTTGGTGATGACTTTTTTGGCAAAACCAAACTGCTGCAGCCTGGAGGGAGTCATTTTGTGACTGATTGACTGTTCTGTTCTTGCTTATGAGCATTCACAGCTTCCATTGCTTGTCTCCCCTGCTTCCCCTTTCTTCTTCCTGAGGTGATGATAGGAGATAAGTGTGTCATTTTGGCTCCTAAGGCTGCCACATTTTAGGATGGTTTGGGGGGTTTTTTTTGTGGGTGTTTTCCTTTTTAAGGGATATGGAAGAGACTGCAGGTGGAACAAAAAAAAAAAAGAAGTTTGTGTCAGTTTTAGCATTTAGAGGTGTGGAAAGTTCATGGAAATTTTCCATCTCCTGGGTTACAGTTCAGATGTGTTTGTAAAATACAGCTATGATTATAATATTATGACATTTTTGTTTAAAACCACGGGACACTAATAGAAGGATGCAATCCCAGACTCCTCTCTCATTTTCATGTAAACCCACAGTGATTCCATTGAAGCCAAATAATAAGTCACTGTTAAAAGGAAAAAGACAAAGGAAAATTAGGAGAATTTTGCTTAACTACTATGAAAAAACTTTTACATCTGAAGTGTAAGAAAATATAAATTAAGAAGACAGTTGAAAAATTCAGATTATCAGGCTTATATATGGAAAATGGACATGCATGAAGACGTAACGTTTATTTGAGCGACTGTTGAAGTTAGAGGGATAAATATTTATGGGAAAGGTGTGAATTATTTATGTGTGTTCCAAGATAGCAGAGTATAATAGCATCCTTCCCCTGGATTTGTTACACTGTAAGCTGGGGATTGCATGCACAGTGATAGGGTATCTGATGTTAGAGGATTTGTGTTTGACACCAGGAGATTGCAGTGGAGGGAGGGAGCAGCCTCGTGTTTGAGTCTGTCTTTGGAATTCGTGCAGAGGCCAACAGAAGCTCACAGCTCTGAATAAAGAACATTCAGGGCCCCATAAATCATCAATCTAATGTTATTGTGCTACAGTGGCAGATTATGCTGGGTTTGTCTCTGCAGTTAGACAGTGCAACAGATGGCAAAGATTTGCACAACCAGTTAAAATCCTTGGCAAGGCACATCTTCTGAATTTGTAGCTGAAGAGTTGGTTGGGATACACTGGGATATTTGTACCAAATGGGGGAAAAAATGGCCCAACTTTTTTTATAATCTCTCTTCCACTTAAAAAATATAATTTGACACATTTGCCTAACAAGCAGCGCTGTTACACCAGCGGGTCCCCTTCGTGTTTGCACTGTGGTGGGGAGAGCTGCCAGCCTCAAATTATCCAGGAAGCTGTTTCCAAAGGGGAAATGCAGAGCAGGGAGAAATTACCCCTGCTAGGGCTGTTCAGGAAACTGTTCATGGGACAGGCACCTCGTGTTTGGGTGCACACTGAACTAGCCTTGCTCTGTTCCTCATTTGCAGCTTGGTGGTTCCCAAATCTGCCACTTGGGGCCCAAGAGGTGTGAAGGAAAGTTAGGCCATGTTCCTGAAAGTGGATTCACAAGGGGAATATTGTGGAGATGCCTGCTCTAAACACAAAATAGTCTATATGCTTATTTCTCATCTTTAATTCATTTTTGTGTTACAGTCATACTTTACGCTGCAAAGGCTGTAATTACGTGGTAGTTTATGTAAAAATTACAACGCAGTTTCAGGGCATTTTAATACATAATTACCTGTTAGTTAATAAAGCTGAACAGTTACGTGTTTAGAGGCCCTTTTACTCCACAGGAATCATTCTGAATACGTGTACTAGTAAAACCCAGGTATTATAACAAAACCACACTGCTCCCAAGCTCATTCTCTGTTATCCAGTGAGGGGAATTTGGGCTAATTTTACAAGTCAATGCAAATCCCTGTTTAGCAGCAGTGCAGTTTCCCAGTTATGTCACAGGGCACAGTGCACTGCTGGTTGTTTTCTGCTCTGACTCACGTGTGGGACGTGGGCTTGGTCCTGCACTAATTTGCTGTTTCTTGAGTGGGTTTTGCAGTGAGGACTGTGCTGAGCAGCACGCCCAAAAACCGTGTGGAAAGTAATTTCCAGTGCCACACGTGGCCAGACCTGCCCATAGTCAGTGGCTGAGGGCACCGTGGACCTAAACTGGAGGGGCTGGCATGAGGCTCGCACGGCAGCTCTCACCAGACATCGAATAGAATCATTGAGGCTGGAAAAGAACAGAGTCATCGAATCATTAAGACTGGAAACGAATAGAATCATAGAATCATTAATGTTGGACAAGACCTTCAAGACCATCAGCTCCAGCCTTTGACCAAATCCACTCTGTGCCCACTAAAGCACATCACAGAGGGTTGAACATCACACGGGCTGTTCTCATTTCCTCCCACTGCCAAAGAGAATCAGCCTAAAGGTTTGGGGAGGCTCCCTCAGGCTGGTCCTTGGCCAAGGCAAATGGAAGGGCTCGTAGGTGAGGTGCTTCTTCACACTGGTGCCATACTCAGGTGTCCCTGAACGAACTCAGTGGCCCTAAAAAGTCTCCTGAAACACCCAGAGCCTGTGCAAGGGTTTGGATCGGGGCCAACAGGACTAGAGCCCTCAGGAGGTTCCTCCAAGGAAGTGCCCCCTGGTCACTCCCTGCCCCGTGCATGACGAGGAATGGGGGATATGCCTCCCACTGAGAGACTGCCACAAAAATATCAGAATACTCGTTCTTTGGTGGAAAAAAAATGGACCGTAATTCCTCTGAGGGCCGTCAAACCTGGCTTCAAGCTGGGGCTGCGTTGATGACTCGTTTCTCTTTGATTTGTGTTCTTTTTTTGGTCAGTAAAACACCACACTGCTGGGGAGGGGGAAACCAACCCAGAGATAAAACAGATTGTATTTGTTCATTTCTCCACCAACTCACCCTCAGTAAGGAGGGAGGAGAGCAGCCCAGCCTCACTCGAGAGAGGGGTTTTTCGACACTTTTGATAAATTTTTTACAGAATCTCTCTCGCAGTCCTTCCGTGTGACTCCTGCATGCAAAGCAGCACTTTGAACTTCCCTGGACGGTGTGCTCTGTGCTGCTCTGTCAAACAAGCCAGAAAATGCCTCTGCCCAGAGGGTGGGACATCCTGCATGGCCCAGGCCTGGATCCAGCTGGATTTAAGAATCAAACTCCCACAGAAGTCAATGCAATCTCAGTATCAAAAAGATCTTTGGGAGTCTGCATCTGCATGAGAGTGCATCCCTGAGAGACAAGGCTGAAGATGCTGCCTTGCAACATGATTAATTAGGAAGCAAATTTATTTTCTTTATATTGTGATTAATTAATTCTTAATCATGTGACTCCGCAATGACACTGAGTATTTTCCCGGTTAATGTCCCTCCTCCTCACAGAGGCTCCATGAGGGCAGACTGGAGGTTTTGACCTTTAGCTGCACCTGACTATTTTTCCTGGATTGATGTGGTGCTGTGCTATTTGTATCTTTTATATTTTTAGCTATAATAAATGTTGAGGCTTACCTTTCCTCTGCATATAAGCTGTAGGTGGAAAAAAAAATTGCTAATATTTTCCTCATTTTTTTTGATTGGAACAGCCCTGGATATTTACTCAGCTTTATGGATTTCTACCTCATGCTTCCACAACTTTAAACCACTTCCCAGCATTGCTACTGAGATAAAAGAATAAAGTTTGGGGGTTTCTTCAGGTATTGAGTTACAAACCAGTAATTGCCACGCTCCTGGTACTACTTTTTAGGTTTATAACATATTCCTTGGATTTTCACCTGACAATTTTGTTATTTCAGGGAGTAGCTGTGGCCTAACATAGCCTTCTGCTGAATATGCAAAGAGTTTCCAACCATATTCTGGCAATATAATTTAGTAGAAAAAAAATGCAATTTTTAATCTCAAATAGAGTTTTATACTCACTTGTAACAAATTAAAATGATACTTTTCCTAGTATCTAGCTGCAAAATGAAACGTTTTACCCTTGCAGTTGAACATATTCAAAATAATATATTCAGAGTAAAGGAAAATAAAATAATTTTAGGCTGATTACAACAATCCCTAAAGCTTTCTGGGGCAAATGTGCAACTGGAATTCTCCTCTTTTAGCTTAGAATTTAAAAACACTCTGCTGTTTGTATCTCCCAGAGTACTGCCCTCAATGAAAACTCCTTCTGTAAAAGGCAGAACAGGCACTGCCCATCATCCCCTTCTTCACTTCAGCTGTGTATCAGACTTCCTTTTTTTTGGTTGTTGCTGCCAGAAGCTGGAATAACTTGATTTGATGGCATCACACAAGTTTCTCAGGTTCATATGCAATCACCTGGGTCTAATATGATCCAGCTCAATTTCCAAGAAAAAAAATCCAATCCTCAGACTTTTCTTGTTCCTTTTTTATCACCAACTTGCTGTGTAGGGCATTTCTCAGCAACCTGGCCCATTTCCCCCTTATCTGATAAAGGAACATCTTGACATGTTCACAGGAACAAGTAGGAGGGGGGAAAAGACACCACAAAATGCAAAAGCTTACTCAGCTGGATGATGTTTTTCCAGTATTGTCGTGAACTTCATTATGCACAGCTGATTTCTCTAAGGATATGTATCCCAGTTAATTTGAGATCTTGCCCAAATGTTCACTGCTGTAATTGAGGTTTTTGTTAGGGACAGGAAGGGAAAAAAAAAAAAATGTACTCACAGCAGTTATCTAAATGAGCAGATATTCCATGACAGCAACATTTCTTTTTGATAAAGTAATTTTAGAAAAAAAACCTCTTAAAACTGTATTCTTGTGCAATTCAAGAGATGGAACTGAAAATAGTTCTGTTATACGGTTGACTTCTCTAAATTTGTATTAGTGCTTAAATCAGTCTGATTTTTGGTTGGAAAGGGGGGACACCCTTCCTGTTTTCTGTTAATTTTAACTTAAAAAGCTGAAAACCATCCTTCTTTTGAGCAACTCATTAAAAAATGAGACAGAAACAAATCATTGCATTTCTTCGGGATGAGTCAGTTGAGTGGGAAAGATTAAAAAGAAATCCTCAACCCTCTTATCAGCCATAAGTGTGTAACAAGATCAAATGAAACAACATGGCATGGGAGGCCCTGGAGAGTAAATTCGGGTCAGCACACTTGTGAATCCTGGAATTAAAGAGGGCACAGGGGGATGCAGCGGCCACAACTTTCCCAAAACAATGAAAGATTTTGGGTGCTCTGTTGCCTTTCAAAGGTTTCTTTGATGGGCTTCCTTTAAGGAAATCAGATGCTGACAGACAAGGGGTTTCTAGTGAAGCCTTAATGACTGTGTGTAATTTTCCTATGAGTGCTTGAAATGTGGAACTGGGAGGGAGGGGGCAAAAGAAAGGGAAGTAGATGAACAAGATCAATGACTTTTAATTTTCTCTGATGTGTCTTTGGATAAAAAATTAAATCTCCTGAAACTGAGTTTGTTAAAATAGGAATTGATACTGCTGTTCTTCATCCTGTGAGACTTTTTTTGCTACAAGAGTAGAAAATCTATTTCTTCCTATTATGTCAAGGGTTCCATTTTTAGCCTTATTTCCTAAAGGACCAATACTGAAAATATACCCATCTCTTCCTTCATCCCCCACTCCTCTGCTCTACAATTTGAGTGAGTTCAGCCCAGGTGGCAGAAGGGTCTCAGAGCCAATTTTCTGCTGGGGATGTCGCAGGAGGAGGTGGCTGGGCAGGAGTCACTGCGAGCACTCTTTTGAGCAAGAGGCTTTATGGAGAGCTCAGCCCCCTTTCTACTGACAAACAATGGGCACAGACAGAGGTCTTAGGAAGAGCTCAGCTGCAGGGGGAGCCTGCAATGGGATCTGGCTCCTTCCCAGACCTCAGGACAGGCATCCACAAGGTGCAGGGCCAGAGTTCTCCAGCCCTGTGCCGTCCTGCTGCTGGCAGGGCAGCCCCTGTGCTCGGGAGCCCGGGCAGGTACTTTGTGTTTTCACTGTTTTTGCAGCAAAGCTTCTCGCTGTCCCTTTCTGCCAGCCCTGTCTTGGGCAGCTTGCTAACAGCAGCTCCAAGCAGGATTTGGAAAGAGGATGTTGGCACAGATGAAGCATCCAAGTGTTGCAGTGGGACAGAGGGAAGTTTGGCAGACTGAAAGAGGAGAAACCACCTTGGGACAGAGGGATTCTCTTCCTGGCTCACAGGTGGCTTCTCAACTCCTCAAAATAGTCTTGTGATCCTTTCCCAGTGCTTCCCGTGAGAGAAAACTTGCTGAGAGTACCCAAAGCCCCCCTAGCCAGGGATTTGGGTCAGCCAGGGTTGAGTTTGGGGGTGCTCAGGACTTCCCAGCAGGAACGGCCCTGTTCTCCATGTCCTGGCAGTAGGGAAAGAGGGATGAGAAAGGCTCTGCTGCTGCGCTAACCCATTCCAGTAGCACGGGATCAGCACCGCTGTCCAGCTCTCCACCGCATGGGACCAGCAGGGCCTGAATCCCTCCAGCCAGAGCTGGACAAAAAGCGGGAAAATATCGTCCACTTATTCCTCAAGCCAAAAAGAAATAAGGCTGTTGTAAATTGGTAAAATTCTCTGAGATGAGTGCCTGGGAAGGAATAAACTAATAAAAGTGCCTACCCTGAGGAAGAATACTTATCATTTCTGAGGCTGAAATGCTTTCCATGCTTTAAAGGATGGGGCATTTTGAACAACACTTAAGCTAAATTGTCTGATTTATAAAATGAGATGGTAAATCCCATCTTCCTCACAAATTAAGTCCATGCCCTGAAATATGTGAAGTAGTTAGCTTTTGAGTTGGGTCTTGTTAGGTCAATAATCAAATAATATCTTCATATCTTTTTTTCATGTTTCAGAATAATTAAGCTTATAAGCATAAATATTAATTTCTGCTCAATATGTATGTGGAGTCTCTAGGTGTGAATAACAATATCTAATTGCAGAAGCTAGAATATTAATGAAATTCTTACAGATAATTTTTAGCTGGGTGTATTACGAGTCAGATGTGTGCTAGCAGGAGGATTTTCTGCAGAGCTGTGAAATGCTCTTCGAAGTTTCCCTCTGGCCAGGAGGATATCACAATGTGCAGCTGCTGGCATGAAGGACGACAAATAGAAAAGGGCTTTGTGCGGCCAGAAAGGCTGCATATTGCTGTACCACTGCAGATATACTCTGTGTAGTTAATTCTACCTCCCTAACAACTTGATTAATATCTTAAAAGCAGTAATTTTCAAAATCATTACAAGTTGAGCAACACTGAGATAATAACGTTTATGTTACGATAAATCAGTGCTGTTCTAAAAACGATGTAATGCAGATTCTGCTTCTTTCTGTCATTACCCCAAAGCTCCAGAAACTTTGCATGCTGTGGAAAAAGCAAGGTGCACTGTGGACATCAATATCTGCACTCATTTGCTTCTCAGCAATAGATCAACATGCTGAAGTCAGTTTGGGGAGGGTTTCCTGGAATCGTAGGAGATAAAACCTACAGGTTTTACCTGCAGGAGCCACCCCAGCCAGGGTGAGTTAGGTGTGTTGCTGCTCTCTGATGTTTGACTTACATTGCTGTGCCACTTCCTTGGTGTTTATAGGAATAGGTAACTTTTTCATTTGCAAATGAGAAATTCATCCACATAAATCATAACCCCAGTCTCGACTTCAGCTCCTCACATAGAAAAACTCATGAGGAACCTTACAAATTCAGGCACTTCATAACCTCTGTTCTCCACCTTCTGAGGTTCTTGTCTGAAGCTCAGCTTGGGGATCCTCCCCCAGCTAAACCCCCGATATGTTCATCCTGGCTGAGTGTTTCAGCTCTCAGAACAGGCAGAAGGTGTTTGGGGCTTGGTAAACACAGGACAGGACAGGCAGCACAGCCCAGCCTTGCTGCAGAGATCCCAAACCCACTCCACTCCCTGTCTGCTCTGAGCTTGGCTCTCGTGCCCACCTTTGTTGCAGCTGATGCATCTTTAAGCAAGACTCATCGATGCATCATTTATCTGCTTTTTTTTTTCTGCTGGAGAAAACATTAAAGAAAAAAGAGATTCTTGTGCCGTATGTAACCTAAAAATAGATTAGTTTAAGATGTAGTGAACACAGTGCAGGGAGTTTTAAGGAGAACATCTGCTAGCGTAGCTTGGGGTTTTTTTGCTCTTTCTTAAATATGCTAACAATGCTTACCTGATTTCAAATTGAGATGCATTATGAGCACCAGGCTGCTTTTACATTTGGACCAGTAGTCACTGTTTAACTCTTTTTCTGTTCACAGAAGGCTTTGATGGTTTTTCCCATGAACTTTTTTGCTCAAATCTCTACTTGCCAGACCTGAGTTTTTTTCCCCTTTTTGCCGTTTGCTGCTGACTTTCGTGTGTGTGGTGGCAACCAGCTGGTTAATCGAGCCAGGTCACAGTGCTTCTGGTTTCTGCCTAAATGCCCCAAACTTCTTTAACAAGGAGTTGGTGGTGAATTAGCAAACACTCTTGCTCCTCTAGGAACGTCTTTGTTTGCATGAGAATATATTCATACAGGAACAGCCACTCCCCAAGCATTTGCGCAAACAAAACATGTTCCTTTGAATATTCATGAACAACAAGGGGCACAAACACGGTTGAACCAAGCAGCTGCTCAGAATTCATGGATCCGTTTTGTAAACACTCTTTGGCAGCAGCGTTTGACCAGCTCGAGGTGCCGCTGTCAGACAGCAGCACGGGCGAGCTGAAATGTTGACAGTAGTAACAGCAGATTAAAAAATAAAAGTAATCAGTGATACATTCACACGCTCGCTAAATCTTGCTGTGTGGAAAGGCCAACAATGATTTTGAGCTTAATTCCACTCTTTTTTTTGTCTTTGACCATGCAATGCACAAACGCAATAACACATCTCGTTGGGAGTCTTTTCTCTTTGGCTCTTTCATCTCTTTATTATCTTATTTCCATCCTGTAGCTTTGATTGCTGGGAAAAAATAGTTGCTTGAAAATGGATTCCGTACTAAATGTTCTCCTTGATTTCTAGATCCTTTTCCACCACTGGTGTCCGTTGTTTCCTGCAATGAGCAGAATGATGCACCAGGACTGGAAGTGGAGCAAAAATCACCTTTTTAGTTTGTGCTCTCTTCTGTCTCTTGCTCAGCTCCCCAGGATGATGCTGTTCTGCTCAGAACTGTCAGTATTTTAGCGGGAGAGAAGCAGAACGTGGCTCTTTATCAGTGAGCCAAACTTTCCAGGTTGGTGAAGAAAGTGGCGAGATAAAAGACAAGTCTTTGAGGGCTGTGATGAATAAAAAGGGAGACAAGTTTTGAAGAGTAGCCTGGAAACTATCCTCAATTAATTCTTGAACTGCTGACTTTCCAAACCAATTTAGTCATTCATCCATGAAGTTAAAGGACTTAGTTGCTGCTTATGTCTAGGAGAGTTGTGGAAACTCCTTTTTGTTGTTTGGGTTTTTTTTAATCTGTAATCACTCCACCTGCTGGGGGTTTTTTTGTGTGCAAAAGTGCAAATTAAAAGTGTTTTCTGTGATTTCTGGAGCTGTAAGTGAAAAATTCTTTGAGACAGAAATTAAATTCATTGCTGTAAATTGAGCAGATCCGAATTTCTCTAGTATTGCACAAACAGAAATAAAATGCAGTGTTATTTCCTGTGGGATGATGACATTATTCAATTGTGTGATGCTGACCTAAAATGAGAAGGTCTGTATTTTAATAATTGCTCTACAACCAACTTGCTGTGTTGGCTTGTGCAAACTGTGGTTTCTCCATTCACAAGAATAGGGAAAGAGAACTGTAATTAATGTTTTTTTCTTGGATTTACACAAAGATGAATTAATCATATAATTCTTTTTCTCTCTGGGTATTTTCTAAAATAAGTGAAAGACAGGGCACTGTGTGCATCTCACCTGTGATCCTGTGGGGTTTTTCCTCCCTTTCAATCAAGTAATCTGTGTTAAATAGCAAAATGTTCTTGCTCCATCCTCACTGACCACCTCCCGTGGAGCAAATCACATTTTTTGGTATTGCTCAGTTCCCCTGTACTAATATTAGGACAGCAAGGCAGATGCAGGCGCTAACAAGTGGAAGATTTGTACAAAATAATACAATTAAGTTGCTTCTGCTCATGCAGTTTGCCACATTAAGTAAACATTCATGGAAATTATTCAGAAGAAGGTGGAATACATTTGGAAAAAAAGTGCATATTTGCATAATGCAGTGAATTTCTCAGCTTTTGTGCCCCGCTGAATGCAGATGAGATATTCATTTAAGGAGTTTACAGTTCTGCATCCATTCTAATATCTGTTTATAATAAATAGCTGTGACTAGTTTGAAAAGAGGAAGGTGATCTCCACAGCCCTTGGGCATTAACTGCTAGCAGCAGATGCATTTTTAGCCTGCTCTGTTTATATTGAAATTAGATGTTTGCCATGGAAACCCACGGGTTGCAATAAACCATCACATCCCAAAGTGCAGGGGAGCTTTGCAGTGAGCACCAGGAGTGCTTTTTTTCTGAAATTATCTGTCCAAAATAGGGTTTCTTCGTATTTCTGATTGATTTGATGAGGATTACTCTGACCTTTGTGTGGAGAATGGGAACTCCCATCTACAAAACATTTGCATCTTTGAATCCTATTTTTCCTCCAAAATCCAGATTTTTTTGTGAAGAAAAAGCCTGAAAAATATTTTGAAATAGGTGGATCTGTTTCTTATGGATAGCAAGAAACATTTTTTCTTTTTATTTTGATTTCCCATTAGATGATGTATAACAATATTAAAAAGTATAAAACTATCAAAATTTTCAATCTGAAAAATATCAGCATGAGATGTTTGGGATTTGCTCTTATGGTTTCATTGCTCTCTTATTGAAAAAAAAAGTAAATCCAGTGAATTTCACATCATTCTCTTTCTTTCCCTTCCACTTTATGTAACGGAAAATCAAACTTGTGGAGGGCAAGGGGCACTTATCAAAAGAACACAGCAAAAATTGAAACAAGAGGAGCACATTTTTCTTCTTTTTCTTCCCCTCACTTCCCTCCCCGCTCCTCAATTTTTGGCTGTAGCTGTCTGAGGGAGTCGGGGTGTGGGGGGTTCCCTCGTGGTCCTGTGTTCCGGTGTCCCGTGGACATTCTGCAGCCCAGAAGTCTCTTCTGTGAGCTGTGTCGTGGACTCCCACGCGGGGACTCCATCCCCTGCTGCACCCAGAGGGCTTTTCCTGAGCTGCCGTGGCACAGGGCTCTCTCCCAGGATGTGAGGGTGCTGAGCTTAACAGCGTGCAAGAAACCTCCTTTATCCGACTGGAACAGGACACCTGAACCCAGCCCCTCAGATCACAGCACCCAGGGTAGGCACAAAGACATCCACCTGATCCTTTCTTCTACCCTTTCTGCTGGCTTACACCTCACTTTTGAAATCATTTCTTTTAAAAAATATTTCAGTCCGTGAAGGGAGTTTTGCTGTAGCCAAAAGAGATGAATAAATTAAAGCCGTAACTTTTACGGAAAGCAGTTAAATAACCAGTGTGGCAGACACTGCTGATGCTAAACCCCCTTTGAAGTCTGTTGTGTAGTTAAACCGGGATTTCACATCAAAAAAATGTTATTTACATTTGCACATGCTATCCCAGCTTTTGTTAACAGCACTGGAAGATGAGATGTAAATGATCTGAGGCCAGTAATAGAAATGCAACAGTCTGAAGACATTTCTCAAGGAGGCTATTACAAGACTGGGGTGGTGGTGGGGGGGAAATGTATTCAAATTCCCAACCACGTTCCCCTCATCCAAAGCATATTTCCAGATGCCAAAACAATCTCAGCTTTCAAAAGTGAAACTCATTTGTTCGAGCTTCCCATTTGCTGAGCTTGCCTAACAAGGCACTTGAGAATTAAGTTTACATTTTTACAAAGAAAATCAGATGGGATGATGCAAAGCCCTTCTCGATGTCTCTTGCCTTGATGTTTCTGCTTCTCTGGCATTGGGTGGTTTTAACTAAAACATCTGCATCTTACCCCAACTCTGGGCTGCAGTGCTGTTCTGATTACTGCTGGGGAAGAGCTTCCACTCTGAAAACAGGTCTGATTTTCTGCAGCATTTTCTGCTCTTTAAGGCAAACCGGAGTCTTGACCACTTTTGAACCACACTCCAGATTCTACATTCCAGACCAATTTCAAGCAAAAAGTAGTGCAAACCTAATTCTCCTTTCCATGGGAACAGTAAGGAATGAAGGATTATTTTACTAAATATAATTCAAATAATAGACGTCTTCTGCAAGTGATAATTAAATTTATTACTAGGAATGAAAATTAAAATGAAGAAATAAGAGTGTATTTTTAAAAAAAAATTAATAAAAGAGCCAGTTGAAACCCTCATAATCTGGTTTTGAAAGGTCTTCATCAATCAAGTTCTTTAGGGCTTAACTGAGAACCATGTGCACTGGGTCCCCAGTGCTTCTAACTATCAAACCACTACTGCTTTCAGATTTCAGGCAACTGTCAGATGTTTTTTGTCTGGATCAGATTAAAATGAAAAAAGTCAGAACGGATTTGTCTCTCACTGATTCTAGCTTCATTTGAAAAATGTTACTCTCTATGTTTTAATCTAGCTTTAAATACTTAAAGTCACTTTTATATTGGCTATTTGCTGTGTGTAGCATGAAATCTGATATTTGAAGCACCTAAATAAATTTCTTATCTGTGAAATGGGGGATTTTTAGACTACACTTTTTTTTTTCTTTTTTTCTTTTCTTTTCAGTGCACTTTAATTACCAGCGTACCTTTTTCCATTTTTGGGACTAGGCTGGTTTATAACCCCACGCTATCCCTTAAAAAAACTTTTAAACCAGAAGATACAGCGCATTTTTCAATAAATACCTTGATTAAAATCCTGAAATGAAGGTTACTCGCATACTTTATGAGGCCTTTGAATAGCATCAGATGAATAGCCCAGTGATTGATTCTGATCACAATCCACATATTAAAGAGTTTTTCAGCACTCTAGAGCTCGTGTAGCCTTTCACAGGAGCTGCGTGTGTATCTGTCCCCTGAAATGTTCATAAAGACAGGCCTTGGCAGCAAAGCAGGCCTGAATACAAAGGAGCAGAACACAAAACAAATGTGACTGTTTGGGTCAAACTCATTCTATATTAGAGCAGCATGAGTCTGACCTCACAAGGAATAGAGGCAAAATAGAGGATTTTGTCCAAAATGTATTGGGAACCCATCTCAAGCCAAATCACACATCGCGTGTCCATATCTGGAAACCCAGTGCTGTGTCACTGAACATGGTGTCTGTGCCATGTCCATGAGTCAGATCCCTAAAATCCAGGCTGACAACAAGGATGGATGCCCAATCCTATAAAGCTCCTTTTTGTTTCATCTCTCATTTTACCCAACGTGGTAAAACCTCACTTTGTTAGAGGAAATTGCCTGGAAAGTGGGGTTCACTGATTTGAGAGAAAAAAGGCTTGGGATTTTCCACAACTCATACAAATGTTAGTGCCTGGCTCCCAGGCTTGGGCATCACACTCTTTCTGGACTTTTGAAAATGGCACTCTCAATGCATTTATGCTTCTTCATTTCCTGTTTGTCAAACTGAAAGGATTCCCACCTTTTAATTGCCAAGAGTGGTGATGAGCTCAACCAGACAAATACGTGTGGAAACCCTTATTTACTGCAGTCTAACTTTATAATGCATCCATAATGTTTAAACAGTTAACATAAAACATAATGGTCACTCAGCTATTTTCAGAAGGCAGTGCATTGCAGGAGGGCTGTCCATTTGATTAAACTGAAGCATGGTTTGAACATTAATTTGCACTGCTACTGGCTGGGAAGCAGAGCAGCTGGTGTGGAGCATTTTGACAATATCCTTCCACTGCTGCTGCCAAGCTCCTGCCGACACTTAACCTCCTGGTGCTCAGCAGAGACGTCACCGCCATCACTGGTCAGATACCAGGTGACTCCTGCTCTACTTCCATCCCAAACTGGGTGGGTAGAACAAAAGCAGCTGGAAAATTAGAGACACCATTAAGGGCAGGATGGCCTATCCTGCAAAGAGGAGAAATGTCCCTCTGAAATCAGGCTCGAGCCAAGTTCGGGAGCTCGTAGCAACTGAAAGGACTCGAAATTAGGTGTTCTGCAGGGTGCTGCTGTAGCTGGTGGACGTTTGCAGTGTCACACAGGAGGTGTCAGCAGGAAAAGTGACCTGATGAAAAGTCTCCTTGGTAGGACGGTGCTTGGAATGCCTCCTTCATGAAAAGGGGGAACAGGTTCCCCTGACACAAACCTTCCAGCAGGCAGGGGTCTGCTGCTCAGTGAGTTCCTGCATAATGTTCCTTTTATAGCTGGCACTTGGAAGGAGAAATTCTTCTGACTTATCTTCAGTGTTGACTTAAGGGTGAGATAAATGACCTGGAAATGCCCTGTCTTTACTTCAACTTGATGGGGTTGGGGACTATTTCAGGCCTTACCACCCAGCTTCAATCAATTATTTGTATTTCAAGACTATGAAAATTATGGGGGAATTTTAATTTCTACAGCACATGCCAGTGTAATTTTTCTGTAAATATGTGGACATCAAGGGAAAGCAAATTGTGTATGGGAGAAACATCATTCTGACTTTCTTCTTTCTTTGCTTTCCTGTGACCATGAGTTAGGAGTGTCCCACAGCTCCCAGACTCTGGGACTCAAAACTCTTACTCGAGCAAAATCCCTGGGAATTGTTTGCCTGGCTCAGGAGAAGAGGATATGACTTGCCTGTATAAGCAAAGAAAGAAATCACAACTCGTTTGACCTCTTGACACTCAGTGGTGCTTCTCCTGTGCACTGTTGCCTCTGTGTGGCAGCTGAAATAAGAGGAGGGGTGATTAACCCCTGCTGTGGTGTTGCCACACACAGACCTCTGATTCCTGCCACTGCAGTCTCCTGTCACTGTTCCAGCCCTGAAGTGATTTCTCAGAGGAGACTTTTCTTTAGCAGAAGCAGCGAGAGCAGCCCACGGCCTGGCTGCTCACGGTGCTGCCCCTGGGGCTCTCCCCCGGGGTGTCTGCGCTGCTGCTCCTTGACCTGTTGCTAATTCTCAGTTAAGGAGGGAACAGGAGGTTCAGAGGGATAATAGATAATAATCAGATCTATGTTCAGCTTGGTGTGTTTCTTGCCAAAAGAGAAGAAAGGGGATAACAATCCATTTTCTGTTCTGTCCCCTCTTCACTGATGACACATAACTGATAATTTTCAAAAATCTTCTAATGTACAAATGCACATTAATATCTTTGCTGACTGTTCATCCATAGAGAACGCCTGGTGATACCCGAGCACATGTTAAAACACGTGCTAAAGCATCTTTTTGTCTGTTTGTTTGCTCTTCTTCATTTTAATTTCCAGCGAGTCTTACAGGTTCTCATTTTTCCTCCTTGGCACTTGAGTTGTAGTATTTATCAGCTTTAGCTAAGTGAAAGCAATATACTGGGTAAAGAGATCCACGAGTCATATTGATCTCCTGCTACTCTCCCTGCCAATCCTGGGGATGATGACAAAATTGTAGCAAAACCAAATGACAATTTACAATTTTCTTTTCAGAGCTTCTCTGCCTCCGTCCTGTCACGTGTAGAATGTCAGTAACGTTTTCAAGTGTCCTGAGTGCCAGCTCACCTTCCTGCTTTGAAGTTCCTCCTTTGATTTACTTAAATTGGGCATCTCACGAGATGTTTATGTATCAAAAATAAGATTCTTTTCAATCTTTCTTTTTAAAAATCAGAATGTGACTCTTCATGGGCCATACCATTGTTTCCCTAACACAGGCAGCTGAAAGGAAACATATCCATGCAAAGGATCTCCATCGAGGACAGTAATTTTAAGAGCAATGAGCATTTGCTGCAAACGTCTTACAAGAAGTTACAAAAATTGTAGAATTCCTCTGTTAATCCATTGCTGACAACAAAGATCCCAACCATTGCTGCTGGCACCAAGAGCAGGTTGCTCTGTGACACATCATCACTGCAGGAAGTGAACAGAAAGAGAGTGAGAGATATGACATCAAATTTCTCTGAAATCAGATTCCCTGGAAGTAAAGCTGCTTCCTTGAAAAGACTAGGGTTTCCCTGGAAATGATAAGACAGTACAGGAGAATGGTATACATGATTTTTTAATTTTTTTCTTAGAAGTTAATGGTTCCCTTATAAACTTATGTACTTGCCCTGCTGCAGACAGTAAAAAAGTAATTTGGAGATCCGGCTACTCCTTATGTAGTTCCTCCTTCCGTACTGTGAGATGAGCCTGGTGGATTAAGTTTTTATACAGTTATTTACTTCCTTTAAAGAAAAAAAAAAAAAAAATGGAAAACTTACTGAGTGTATTTCTCAGGGGTTTCTTTTCCACGCTTCTCCCATTTTTTTCTGCTCAGGCCCTTTTCACAGCCCTGGTTGTGTTGTGTCCCTGGATCAGCCCGAAGCCGGCAAGCTGCGCTGTGAGCAGGAGCAGAGGGAGCCCGGTGTGCTGCTGCCAAGCCCCGGACACGAGCACCCGGCGCCGGTGCGGCTGCAGCGCCGCAGCCAGGAGGGCACAGCAGCTGCCGGCGGGGGATCGGCGCATCAGTCCTGGCGGGACGTGCCGGAGGTGCTGCAGTTTGGAGCAGGGTTTCTGTGGGAGCAGTTCTGGAGCGGGGATCCCCCAGCCCTGTGTGCCGCACGCCGGGGCTCGGAGAGGCACCCAAGCACGGGGGGCTCGGGGGGCCAGCGCGGTGTCGGTGGCTGGTTTGGGGCGGCTTCACAAACTCCTGGCTCGCTCGCATGGGCTCTGAAAACCCGCTTGGAGGAGTGGGGAGCTTCAGGAGGTGTCAAGGGGAACAGGGGGCAAAGGGAAGGTGAGCTGTCAGCAGCTGGCACAGGAGGGAGAAAGCAGAGGGTCGCTGCCCGCTGCTGGGAGGCAGCTCCCGCAGTCACATTCCTGGCATTTTCGTATAAACTGGAGGCACATAAACTGTTTCATATGAACCGGGGCCAGCTTGGCTTTCACCTTCATCCCCCGGATTGGTTCAAACAATTGCCCTATATTTTTTTTCTTTTATGGGGCTTTTCTCTTAAGGAGTAAACAAAAGTTGGAGAGCTCCTGGAAAATATTTTTACCTCTCCATTTTATTAATCCAGCACTAGCTGTCTGGCCTTTTGTTTCCTGTTACAAATAATCCCTAAGATTTTGTGAGACATTCTGAAACGGCTGCAATAAAGGCGTAGCTCCTGCCCTTTGGAAGAGACAAGAAACCAGCCATTTCTGTCTGCAGCTGCATCTTGCCAGTGAAGTTAAAAATGCTTTGCAACCTTTTCCACAATAAAAGGTGAAATAATTGCTCTATTCTGGGTGGTTTTTCCTTGTTGTTCTAGTGCTTTCACTCTCAAAGGCCAAATGGCATTTAGAATGATGAATGTTTTGCTTCCTCTGCCCTTCCCTAAAATACATGGCAATAACGTCTGCTGGAGATGTCTGAGATGAGCAAAAATACATTTTCCTGATCAGTTTTTACAGTCATTTTAAACAGCCCTTCTTGGGATATGTAGGACATTATCAAATCACATGGTTTTCTTTTATTTCTGATGGTACTTAATCCCGGGAGCTGGGAAGCTGGGATTAATAATTTGTGGTAAGATAAAATAATTATTGAAATCCATGGGGTCTTGTTCTGTGGCACAGTTTATCCCACAGCAACACCACGGACTCAAGCACTCTTCTGCTCCATGCCACACACGTCCTTGTGGCACATATTTATGTTTAAGAGATTTAAGGGGTCATTAGGATCCAAGGAGTGTAGGATGGGTTACTTTATGTTGTTTAGTTCTACTCCCCTCTTATTTTGAAGAGAAGTCTCAGTTTCTTAGGTATCACTTTTTATTCCTGCTTTGCTTATGCCCTCTGTCTGTGTGAATTTCCTGCCCTGGCTTTGACTTTAGATGGATGTGGGGTGACCATTGCATTAGCTTGTTCTAAAGTGAGGGCAGGCTAAAATGCATAGAAGCCACATCAATATGTTGTAGCTAATACAAACCACTTACAAAAAAAACAAAGTAACCTGAGTGTGCTATTAATTTTATACTAAGAATGCATCAAGGAATGAAGGCTAATCCATTAAACTGGGACTGTTTTGCTATGATTCCAATGTAAATCAATGTCAGAAAAGTAAATATATTAGCAGCAACTAAGCAGTTTTGCCAAGATCAAGCCAAGGTTTGAGAGATGTCTTCCTCATTCTAGTGGGTTTGTAATTGTTTTTCTTATTCCTCATACAAAATTAAACAGCAGCACTGGAAATAATTCAGTTGTAGACAAGAAACCCCAACTCCATTTGAGACTCCCCTGATGTCTACATAGAACTCATAGAAAGCCCCAGAACTAGGTAATTATGTACAAGAAACAAACACTGAAAAAGTAGTAATAAAACAAGAATTCATTTTATTTCTTTCCTGACAGTTCTTTTAACTACTGGTGCAGGTCAGAGCTATGGGGAAGAGTGTGGCTTTTAAGTCAGAGCTATCCTTTTTAAATTTTTGCTGTTTATTATGCATGGTTTTCAACTGTTAGAGTGCATCAGACACAAAGAGCTGTCGCTGTGAGCCTCTGCCTTCCCCTTTGAAGGTGAGGCACCCACCTGCCTTGGGAGGCTGCAACCACAGCCCCAAGCTTCACAACCACAGCCACTGCTTCCCCCTCCCATTTTGTTTTGAAGGAGAGATGTTTTCACGAGGAAACCCTCATTTTGAATATTTTTTTTTCTTTTATCAGAGTATTTCTAGCAGTTTCCCTTCAGTTCTGATGCTGCATAGCTGGGATGAGGCTCCAAACAGCCAGTGCCTTTGCCTGGGCACAAAGGAAGCAGTTTCCTTGGCAACTGCAACACCAGAAAGGTCCCAAAACAGCACTTCCACCTGCCAGAGATTTCTTTTTAATTTAGGAGTTTGCACATTGGCTTTGCGTGGAGAATTGAGTTCTGTCTTCAGGCTTTATTCGTAACATAAGTTGCTTACAGGAATAATGTAATTTTTGCATATGAATCCACTCTTTGGGCTGGCTGGCTTACTGGGAGGACTTAGGGAGGGACAGAGCATGCTGCAGTGACATGTGGTGGGATTCAGGAAGAACACAGAGCACTTAAGCTACAAAAATTAAAGCACTGCATGGGAGAAAAATTCTGTCTAGAGAAGAATTAGTTTGCTCCTGTATCTGTGTTAGAAATTATGAGATCAGGGAAACTGCCAAACTCGCAGAGATCTTTGGGTTTTACTAGATTTGTGAACTTTAAGGCGAAACAGCCAAAGAGAAGGCTACTGAATAATGAAATACAAAACCTGGGTGCTGTTATAGCATTGACCAAGGGCTGGGCTTTAACCTGCAGTTACCCTAATTAACACAGAGTCTGGGCTGCCACCCCTGAGCCTCACTGCCACGCTCCCAGAAGGACGGGGCTTCATGGAGGGAAACTGCCACGCACTTGTTAGGTCGCTCACAGCCACCCCGGGCAGCCTCTGGGTGGTGGACGTGAGAACACTGTGGGTTTAGGGGGGTTGGCTGCCTTCACCCCCTCATGAGGGGCTCCCCTGTGGCTGCTGGTTACTGGGGGGGTTGAAAAGGGAAGGGGAAGGGAAGTTTCTCCAGCATGGGCAACATCTGGGGCCAGCATAGCCCCCTGAGCCCACAGGGCTGGCACTGGGGGAAACTGGGTACGGCCCTCTGGGCTCAACGCCCCCAGGAGCAGCAGAGACACAAACTAAACGGCTCCATCAATGTCACACACTTAAACAGGCCCTGAATGACACAAAGATGCCCTGAATGACACAGACTCAAGGATGCCACGAGTGCTGCAGCACTCTCAGGAGGCTGACTCTGTGCAGCCATTCTATTCCAACACGCAGGTGCAACTGAAAGCACAAATATGTTTTCTCAGCTCTTAGCTCCCAAGTATTGTCAAAAGTAGCTGCGTGTTGAAGGACCTGAACCCGTGCTCCGTGCCCTGGGTGCTGCAGGAATGAATCCTTGAGGAGGAAGGGCTGCACCACACCAATGACACCAATTACCCCACCCAGACCCTGCCAGCTGGGGGGAATTAGAAAGTGCTGCAGGAAGGAGGGGCTGGGGCAGCCTGGGGTGCCCTGAACGGAGGGACAGGAGGCCAAGGGAATGACCCTGAACTCTAAGTGCAAGTAGAATATAAGCTTCTGGGCAGCAAAGGCTGGATGGGTAAAGCTCTGCCCATAGTTAGGAGCTAGACCTAAGGGACAAAGGTGAAGCTTGGAACCAGAGTTTTTTCAGGCAGCTGTTCCTCACAGGTAAGTCATTGCCTTTCCTTGCTGTATTTTCAGTTTTGATTCATAGGGCTGTGCTGCCAGGGCAGGTTTCCTCAGCTCTGGGCTGTTGCTCAGTGTGGTTGTAGGTGCCTGGTCCTGCTGTGAGGTGCTGGGGCTTTGTGTGCACAACAGGGCTTTTTCTCATGCTTGTGTGGACTAAAGCTTACCAGGATATGCTGGGAGAGAGAGCCACCATCACTTTATCCTGCTTTTGGTGTCAGGCTCCTTCTCCAGCTCGTTGTGCTTAGTTAAAGGTCTTTGCTCCTGAGAGTTGGTTGTCCCAGGATGATTTTCCCATCTAGATTGTGGCACTTTCAGATTTATCAGTAACCAGTTTCATAAACAATCATGGTTTTTTGTTGTTGTTTTGTTGGGGTGAGGTTTTCTCCTGTGTAGGAAATGTGTCTTTGTGCAGCACCTGGACATTCAGATCTTAAGTAAAGGGATTTTCTGTCACTGCTTCTAACACAGGGAAATAAAATCAGAAATTGCATTCTACTGCTTTGCCAAAAACCTACTTATTTTATAAATCTCCATCTAATATTTCCATTTTCATGAACTGCACCTGGAGAGGGGCTGTTTGTGCTGTTTGGCTTTATGTATTGCACTCAGAACAAGCGGGTAACCCCTCCAGCAGCTCCTCTCAGTGCCCCAGAGGTGCAGGTGCCAGCCAAAGCACTGAAGGTGATAACTAAAACTAAGTGGTGTGACTGTCCCTCCACCAGCCCCGTTCCCGGTAGCCAATTAATGTTTCCTGAACTTGAGTGATGAGACTCAGAGTGCAGCTCTCTGCTGAACAGGGAGGAGAAGAAAAATTCTTCCCAGCTGCAGCCGATATTTCAATCCCTCTCTGCCAGAACTCCTTTAATGTGACACTCTTGTCTCCCAGGCAGAGATGGATCCCACTAGCATGGAGGTCCCTGGCATGGTGTTCCGAGACTTTGTGACCTTGGTTCTGTTGCTATTATGCCAATAATTAATATGTCGTTTACTGGATTACACCACTGGTTTTGCTGTGAATGAAATAAAGTCAACCCCAAAAGCAGAATTTCAGACTCCAGATTTAAGTGTGGGTGGAGGGGAAGAGACATTTCTTGTCTTTTCCAAGCCTGTGTTTGGAGAATGACTCTAATGCCCAGTGGAAGTGCTCTATCAACAGAGAAAAACTAATGAAAAGGAAGTTCTCAGGTGCAGCAGGAGTCAGAGCTGTGTCTGCTCTCCAAAGCTTTAGCCTGATCAGCCTCTCCCTTCCTGGTCACCTGTGTAACAGCATTTGCTATTTTCATGTCATGCTTCAGTGAAACCCGTGAGTCCTCAGGCTAAACACCAGCATGTGTGATCTCCGTGTATTAATGTTCCCCTCTGCTTTCCACGTCACTCAGACACTGCCAGCCTGCTGGGTTGTTGGGATATGTGTACATGGATATGAGAAAGAATAAATCAGGATAACAGCGTGAGGAGGAAGCAGGGAATGCTCAGCACAATGGGAGGGTGAGAGCTCCAGCCCGATAAATAGAGGGGACGTGGGGGTGTCCCCATGTGTGTTTAGCAGCCGAGCCCCTGCACAGCTCGGGGTCACAAGCGCCTGTGTGCTGCCGCTGGCCCTGCCCAGGGGCGCAGTCCCCACTTGGAGCCCCCCAGTTCTGTTCCTCCGGCTGTTGTGTCCCCAGCTCCTCTCTGATGGTGCCCTTTGGAATCCTCCCCTCCTGTGCTCACTGCAGGCACCCTCAGCTGCTCTGCTCTCTCGCCTGGGCAGCCCCTGTGGCACAGACCGTCCTTCGGACTCTGTGATTTAGGTAAAGGGACCGCACCACGTTGCTGGGTGCTCAGGGTGGAGAGCTTCAGAGGAAGCCACCAGATTAATGGTCACACATCTCAGTATCAAGGGGTCCTTCAAGATTCCAATGTGAAGGTGAAACACAAGATTTGACAGGAGTAATGAGCACAATGATTTATATTGGGGGTTTTTTTGTCAGTGTTTGCGCTTTAACCACGCTAGTGATTATCTCCTCTGTGAAGAGCACCTACAAGAAGTCTTGTGAAACCTTCTGCTTTGTTCTCACAGCCCACTTATTAATGCTGTGCAACAGAGAGGCTGAAACAGTGTATTTTTAAACCACTGAGAAAAATTTTGTTGAAATATATAAAGCTCTTGAAAAACAAATCTGTTACATGGAAGTAAAAGCCACTAAATCAATGCTGTGCTCCTCTATTTAGTGATTTCTATATATCTTGTACTGATAGAGAGAGAAACATGATTTTAAAAGCCAACAGATACACGGACACTGTGTGACAACCCAAAATATCTGTATATTACAAAAAGATAATCAGCAGATCAATAAGCCCATCTGAAATGGCTGTCTTGCAGCAATATTGAATTTTATTTTTTGCACCAGTCAGTGCTTTCTGAAGGGATGATTTTCCAGTAAAGCAGAGTCATGTCATGACCAGTTTCTGGGCCACTGCTTTTTGTGGCTGAGGAAGGAGAAACAACCAGACCAGATCTATCTCCTAATAATCAGGGAACTTGATCTGAGTCCAGAGCTGCTTCTCAGGAGGCCAGCCAGGCTGTCTGAATGGAGAAATTACACATCTCAGATGACCTTGGATCCAAACCCTGCTTCCAGTGCCCCTGCTCTGCCCTGCCTTCAGCCGTGCACCATATGGTGCAGAAGTGCTGTGGGGAGAAAGTGTCAGCTGATGAGTAAAAATTACTTTTTAATTCTGCCTCTAAACAAGAGAAAACAGAGGGGAGGGTGCAGTCCTTTCTCTCTGGCTTCATTGCTGCACATGCTCCAGATTGGATCTCTTCTTTCCATCCTTAGCAAGCACCCAAGGAGGAGAGATTAGCACGTGCTGATTGCTCCAGCTCATTAGGAAAAGCCTGGGCTGCTCCCACAGGATCTGTCCGTGCAAAACCGGGCCTGAGTGGTGCAGAGCTGGTAGAAAACAAAGCAAAGCTGACTTTGAGTCTGTGTCTAACCTCATTTGAATCAACACCAGGTGGGACAGAGGCAGTTTGTACAGGTAATTACGTGGTGCCCACTTGCGCCGTTCTACATCCGTCCCACCGCCGGGGATGCTCCCACAGCAAGGAGAGCTCAGGCAGTGCCAGATAAAGTGGGGACAGAGGGAGAAAGGTGGCTTTGGTACAGCCTGGAGAAGCTTTGGAACGTTAGGGAATAATTAGAATTAACGCAAAAGGAAAAAAAAAAAAAAAAGCATGTAAAAATAAATGCTTTAGTAAAATTTGCACCTAAGTGTGAGATTTCAAGTAGTTTTGCAAACCCCAGGAGAAGTGGCTGGAAGCTTATGAGGTCTTTGTTTTATAGCAGTAGAAATGGAAAAGGGAGTCCAACATAAATTGAGAAAGGACATTTAATTATTAAAAATCCGACTAGTTACAAATCAGTCCAACTAATGCATTTTAGATTTCCTACTTGGAGACATCAACTATCATTGAAATTTCATTAAACACGACTAGTTTAATTATTTTGTCCTTAGTGGAGAGTGTTAATTAACTTGGCTATGATAAATATGCATCCGAATATCATTTTGAAATCCCTACAGATCCTAATTATTCTTAAAGACTGAGGTGTCATTCTCGCTATAATAATTATTTTTTAAAACAAAGATTTCTTCAAGGATACCAGTGATTTCAAAGGTAATTTTTTTTTTTCTTCTGAAAAAATAGGAGGCAATTTTTGATCAAAATCTGAGGTGAAATTATGAGGGCTCTGAAAATAACCTTGAAGTGTGTGTCTTGCTCCTAGCCATGGGTTCTGCCTATGAATTGAAGCCAAATGAAAATCTGCAAAGGGGGATTGGTTAACTGCTCACCATTGTAGCAGCTTTGAATATGTAATCAGTTGTGTGCAAGAATAGCATTACTTACACTTGAAGGGGAAAAGGAAAATGTGGCAAACCCTCTTTAAGCATCCATCAGGCCTTAATTTGGGGCCATTGTCTTGTAATCACGGTGGAGTGAAGACTTTCCTCCAAAATCGTTTTAAAGTCATGCATTCGTGCCCTTCCTGGCAACTTGGAGCTCATGAGCTCCCTGACTGTTGGCTGGATCTGTGACTTCCTTATGGCTGAGTCGAGAGGGAAAAGAAAAAGCCAAAGAGCTTGCTCGGAAAACTTTTTATTTTAATCATCTCTTTGCATTTACTACCTACAAAACCTTCACTAGAACAAACCTTCTTGCATCCAAGTAGATGGACTATTGATACTGCTGGTCTGTCTGTTCTACAGTTTCCTTTCTTGGCTTCTTGATAAGTGTGGTCATAAATTAGAGCAGATGTAATAATGAAGTTAAGGAGTGCTAATTAAAAATTGAGTCAATACAGGCGTGCAAAGGTGTTTCAAGGATTTGCTTGGGGTTTTTGTTATTGAAATATCTTCGTGTCAGGATATGTTACTTTCTAATCCTTGACCCTGTCAGCTAATCAAACAGAAGCATGCCTGTCTTCTAATTACCAAACTAATTTCCCTTGTGGATGCAGATGTTCCTAGAAATCTAAGATAAACATTAATGCAATTAAAGTACAGTTCAAGTTTCTGAAATTTACTTTGGAACACCAAAATGCCATAGTATTAAGTGTTTAAGGAACTGTTATTCAATGACTCAAATGTTTCATGGGTTATGTTGATTTGGGGGGGTTTTTTTGGTAGTAAAAAGGAGTGTTTTGCATAAATTTTAGTATCAATACTAAAAACAGTGCTGTGGTCTGGAAATACTCTCTGTCTTCAAATGAGATAATTATAAGCTGAAAATATAAGATGATTCTGTTGGTTTTTTTTTTTTTTATCGATGATGTATAACCAGAGCCCCTTAAAGCTGCAATAATAGAAGGGGCATGGAAAGCAAAAAGGATATAAATGCCTCGACTTACAGTGGTAATGAGCACCACAGTTTGCTGGAGTAGCAGTAAATCAGAAGTACTGTAGCTATAAAAAGCCCATAAGACATTTGGATGTGCTCCTGGACTGCTCCTGCAGTACAGGAGCTGTGCATACCAATGAGAAGCCAGCCAGGCTGGGTTCTGGGCAGCGCTGCGTTCCTGAAGCTGGGAAGATGAGAATAGGAAGTGGGTTTTGGAAAGCCGCTCAAGCTGAGCTTCCTTCTCTTGGCACCAGTGTAGGGCAATTGCATTTGGGACCGCATCAATATCAGTCAAATAGAGGAGATTCAACAAGGAAGGAATATGTGATAATTAGGAGTATAAATTATATTAAATTCTGTGGATTAGAGGACTGTATATTTTAGCTTCATTTTAATCTGATTTTTTTTTTCTCCTCATTTTTTATTTCACTTTATGCTTTATTATTTCTAGCTTTTTTTTTGTTCTTATGGTCTGGCTAATGCTTATGTCTCCTTCCCCCTGCACACTGAGCTTAATAGAATTCTTTAAACAAAGAAAGCTCTTGGAGTAGACATTCAAAAATCAATGTACTGTATAGAACATAGGGCTGAAAATGAAGGAAGATGGACAGGAAGGCAAGAAGATAATCTGAAAATTCTTTCAGGAAAATTATTTTGTAGACTAAGGTAATATTTGAGACTTGCAGGACCTGCATTCAATTCCCAACCTTGTCATCTTTGTTCCCCAAATGTAAAAGCAGAAAAGCCTTCTCTCCTCTTTCCCAAGTCTTATGTACACCTTTCCATTCTAAGTCTTCAATCATTTTTAGGTTGGGCTTCACAGTGGGTGCACTTTAATGAGCATTGTGGAATCTAGGTGGTCATTGAAGTGTTTGTATTATTATGGCAGCATTTAGTGTTGCCACTGGTTATGGTGATGTTAATGGATGTTGTCAGCCGAGCACTGTGCTGGGGTAAGGCTGGCACTGCCTGTACCTAACCTTGTCTGGGGTGGTCTGTTCCACACTGTCCAGAGGTTAGATCTAGTGGGAAAAACCTGTGAAAACAAGCATGGTAACGCCTACCCAATTTTGATCCTATTTTTTCTCTGATACGATTTTAGAAGTTCCACTGAAGGTGGAAATTCCCCCTATCCACCCAGAAACCCACCCAACCTCAGCTGATTATTTGTTTCAACACATGCAGGCAAGTAAAGCAGCCATTTAAAATTGCTGCAATTGGATGATCAATTCATAGATTAATATGTCAAAAAGTAATTGTTGGAATGTGTTCCTGTTGTATCAGGTAATGTGACTCTAATTTGATTTAACCACAAAGCCTCCCTTTTCCTGCAGTGCTGGCTTTTGAATCTTTTTAACTTCTCACATTTGGGAAATGCCAGGAGACAAAAGCTTGCACTTTAGAGTGGGACAAGAGAAAATATCAGGTGTAATATGTAGGTGATAAATCTGCTGAGGTCTTTAACAGCTTTATTGATTTTTGTCTGGTGATATTTCTGTCAGGAAGAGACACCTAATCCAACTTAAAGTGGTGTTACATATAGCCCTAGCAGAAATAATTATAAACTCCTTCCGTGCAGTCAGTGTATTTATGTACTGTGCTGGGCAGTTTGGGTCCCCTGCTCTCCATTACCCTGCAGGGCTGGAATACCCCGGCGTGCCCAGAGAAGCGAGTGTTGCTGGTGTGTTTCTGTCTCTTTTTTGGAATGTTTACCTGCCCTTTCCATATGTGTGGCCCCACAGTGATTAATGGGAGCTGTGTGCATTAACCCCCACAAAACCCTAATTCCCAGGTGAATGGAACATCCCGGAAACGGCATCAGAAAGCCAAACTCTCCCTCATAAGCTTATTTTATAGACATCCTTATTGATTTCCTCACATTTGGTGGAGTCAGGAGAGATCTGAGCCATCACGAGAGTGCCCTGAAGCATCCCAGGGGCAGGTAAAACCCCCAGATTGTGCCATATATTTTCAAGAGAGCCTTCCTCAGGCTTTCCCAAACTTTCTGATGCTGGCTCCAGCTTGTCTGGGCTGACAGGGGCCAGCAGGGCTTTTCCTGATGCTTTGTCCTCCCGTAACACTGGCGGGTTTATTCCTCAGTCATGTTGTCTTCACCTGACGGATGCAGGGCAAAACCACCAGTGGGCAAGAGCAGGTCCCAGTTTGTCTTCTCCTTGTGAGCCTGGCCAGTGCCAGTGCCAGAGCTGAGTGTCTGCGGGGCAGTGCAGAAGTGCAGGTCAGGACCTTCTCAGGCTTCTTGTGGGTAACACCAGGCAGGGCTGATTTCTGAAAGCCAGTATAATGGCGATATCAAGTTCATTAATGCCATTCTGGCTACCACACACCGGGATTTTTTTCTCATTATTAGTAGCTGATTGGCTCTTCCCATTAGAAGAGCTCTAATTCAGTGTTGCACTTGACAGAATGCTTTCTTCCAGCTGGGTGTTCTTTAACAGGAAATATAGGTTTATCTTCTTTTCTTGCGAATTTCATTGATTTTATTTACTACTTGAAATACTGTTACTCTCCTGGGCCTCTTTATTGTCATGCCAGAGCTAGTTGGCAAGGATGGATACCTGTCAGCACTTAACACACACATCAAAATAAATTGAAATGGGAACTTTGCCATTTGCCAGGAACAGAAACTCTTGAACACAGAGGCATTCTCATATATAGTAAAAAAAAGAAATAAAAAGGAAAAAGAAAGAAAGCTCTCATCTGTTAGAGTATACAAAAGCGAGTATTCTTTAAAAATGTGAAAGTTTTCTCCTTCTTGCTGTTGTTTCTGAGGTGGGCTGGAAGAAGAGCTGGCCCTGTATCAGCAGTGGGGTTGAATACAGGCAGAGTCAGGGTACTGCCATGAAATCCTGATGTCTTAGAAATACTGATTCCTCCAGACAGAGCCTTCTGTGTTTGTGAGCAAAAATAATGAGAGAAATTAAGGGAGCAGCAGTAGCGTTACTTTGTAATGTCCTCATCCAAATTCCTTTCACAGCTTTTCTTAAATAAATAAAGGGGAATCTTCTGGGCAGTTGTGCATAAATTCTGTGCTGCTGAGAGGCTCTAGAGGTGTTCTGTTTGCAAGGGTGGTTGTAAGGAGGTGAAACAAAAGTGGCATTAGGGCTGTCAAATTACTGCATAACTGGCATAAGCTGAAATATTGTGGGCAAATAAAAGTAATGTGTCCAAACCCTGAAAATATGACAAATGTACTATAAAGAGGAAAATCTAGAGCCTCAGCAAGGAAAATGGAGAAAAAAGGGAGAGGAAACTCGAATGGTTTGAGTTGAAGGAACCTTAAAATTTACCTCTTTCCAATCCCCCGCCATGGGCAGGCACAACTTTTCACTAGGTTGTTTGTCCTAAACAAGAAGCCGTCTTGGGGAAAAAAGCATGGAATCATTCTATAGAGAGGCCTGTTACACGTGGAAACAGTACAAAAGTACAAAAATGCACAATAATATAGCAGACACAGTGAGCAAATATCTACTCAAAAAGATGTTAATTTACTTGAAAGGGCTGTTTTGCAGTGAGCTGTAATGTTGGTGAAAACTGGAACATAAATCTAGGGGAAACGTGTGAGAGAAGGAAACAATGCAAGGCATTTATCCCATTTATTTGAAACCTGCTAATGATAGTGGATGGTTCTCCCTGAGATGCTGTTGGCAAAGTGAAAGGAGTAGGAAAATTATTTTCTATAAGTGAGTTGCAGTTTTGGATTCAGGACCCTCATCCCTCTCTCAGATGAATGCAGGATGCAGTCACTCCTCACTTAAACCTTTGCCAGCAAGGCTGAGGGCATTTCTGAGCTGACACCTGCAGTCAAAACTTCCTGTGCTTTACATAAAATCCCTGCCTGAATTCCCAGGCGTCACATTAAATGTTTATCAAAGGTGATCTGTCACAATGGTACTTGTGTGGTTCTAACGCTGTAAAAGTGGCTCCTGTTGTGTTTAATCTTCCCAAGCCCACGAAGGAGACAAGTGCTACCAGCTTTGTTCATTGATGAAGGATCTGCAGTGTCCCTTGAGCTGAGTTTCCCTGAAATGCTCAGGCCACAGATGGATCCGATTGTGGCGACACCAGCACTGCAGTGCCCAATACTGGGCGCGATTCCAGGCCCTCTCCTCGGGATGGAGGGAGATCTCCTGGGGGGGCTCACTCCGCATGGGAGGAACTCGGGATCTTGGCGTGGAACTGCTGGTCAGTGACCTGAGGGGGAATGCTGATATCCTGCTAAGGGCAGTGAAAGGTGGAGTGTTTCTCAGAGAAAGGGAACCTGGGCTTTGCCCAGGAAACACCCGGTTTCAAGCTTGCTACAATGTACAGCCAAGTTGCTCGCGTGTGTTAGTGGCTTGCAGAACTTGTGCTGAAAAGCAGAGCCCTCTTCTGTTAGCTGGCACTCAGACAAGAGGTTGTGCCTCTGTGTCTCAGCAGTCAGATGGAAACCTATTCCCAGCCAGGGAGGAGTCACCCGTCACCGGGCAGAGGGGCACATCTGCCCTCATGCGTGGCATTAGTTCTCTTGTTTATCCCTTAGCTGCTCCCAGGATCTAACCCTTTCCTTCAAAACTCAACGTCAATATTTTTGGTGATACTGTTTATTTTGCAAGAAGCTCGAACTGTGCCTAACCCTTTCATGAATTTGAATTGTTAATGTGAGCATTTGAGCTCATTATAACTCTGAAATATTTCCTTTGTTACCCGTAGCTGACAGACCTGTGCACAGTGTTCAAAAAAACCCAGTAAGTGCTATTTCTAGGATTGTATTTTCTTCACTGCTGTGCACAACAATATGCTCTTGCCTTTGCTAATGAAGCTTTTCTTTAATGAACACAATTAGAGCTAGGCAAACAATGCAGAAATATTTCCCCATGAATATTCATCCAGAGTCTTAAACGAATTCCCTTCAGTTGTGTTTGCAGCCATTCATTGTCCTCTTTTAGTGAAATTTTCCAAGATTCAGTCTTTGATGCTTGAGTAATGAGGAGGGAAATTAAGTTTCAGCTCAGGGGTTACCCTTCTATTTATTGTTCAGTCATTATTTCCAATGGGCACTTAGATTTCTTCAGGAACACTTGGGTGGGGAAGGAGTGTTGGACGAGAAATGTGCACCTGGCCACTGACACAGCAAGTCTGGAGGTGAGACACAGGTGACAGAGAGCCAAGAGCAGGAGTTTCTGGAGGAGAAAAGGGAGTGAAGAGCAGGTTTCAAATGGTTACTCCAAAGGGGGAGCAGCAGCAGGCGAGGACAGGGCTTCTGTGAAGGAGGTGGTTTTTCTTTGTTTTCTTTTCCTTTTTTTTGTGTCTTTTACCAGCCATGTCAAAAACCTCAGGTACTGTCACTGCTGAACAGAGCCCTGAGCAATGCAGAGATGCACACAGCACACTGAGACATGGTACTTCAGATTTCAGCATTTATGGAACAAAATAAAATTTAGAACTTCTGAAAAATGCCACTGAATAACCCCAGACAGCAAAGAAGGGTTAATGCCCTGGTTTTAGATGTTTCCTGAAGAGAAAAGCAGCAGCCATTAAATCCATTACAGACTCTTTGCCAAACTCTAATTACATTTAGCAGACTGGAAGAGAGCAGGGACTCAGCTGAGGGGTTGCGAGGGGGCTGTGGAACCTTTCATGTGCACAGAGCCTTGGTGCAGCCTCTCCTGGGGAAAGGATCTGCAATCCCAGGGCTGCCTGGTGGTCCATGGGGAGCCTCCAGCCCATCTGCAGGGATGGGATCTGTGTGACCAGGGAAGAGGAGCTGCTGGTGCTGCTCACATTCTAAAGGGATCCCCAAATGAGGCAGATGAACCACCCCTTTCACTTCTGGATAACTTTTCCCTCTCCTTATTCTCCCCTGCAAAGCACAAATCCCAGCTTCATTGTTGAATTTCCATGAAATTTCAATGTAGAAATGGGTTTTCTTTTAAATTCTCCCTTCCAGCTTCCCCAAGACTTTGCTGTTCCTGAAGTTTATCCTGGGCTGCTCAGGCTTTTTGATCAAGAGCCTAAATTCACTTCATACCTGTACTGTAAGAGTTCAGTGGTTAAATCAGAAAATTAATAAATACAATAATCAAGATTAGGAGAAGAGGCTTCCTCACCAGTTTCACCAGCATGTTTCATAAAGACAATTTTAAAAAGCAAAACTATCAAACATTTCCAAGGCAAATGGTCACTGATTGATGCCCAAATCAGTTCCATTTTTGGAGTTTGAGGGTTTGGGAGGAATATTGAAAGATAAATGTGAAGATTTACCCATAAATACAGAGTTGTTATCTTGAGGGCTTTAGGAATTAAAGCCTAAAGCCAACCAGCTGATGTATAAGCCAGGTGTGTAAAAGCAGATTATTATGCATTTCATATAGAAATCTCCTGCAAGGCCATTTCAAGTTATAAACCATTTGGGTTTTTCAATTTTACCTAGTCTCTTCCAGTCCTTGAGTTCAGAGACATTCAATAAATAAGATATAACAAAAAGATCTTTTTATTTTGCATGTGTGGTAACTGAACAGAAACAGAAGGGCCTCTATGGAGCAAAGCTTGAGATAGTTTTAGATTTCAAGGTAAGCAGCTGCAGAAATCCTCTTACTGCAGAGAAATTATTAAAATGAAAAAGTCCAGATGTATTCAAAAGACACTGCTTAATATCCTGGTGTTGTGGTTAAATCAGCCACTTCCTTTTTGTTTTGTTCATTACCTAGCCAGGTAGAAGCACGTCTGTAAATCAGCAAGACTGTTGTAATCACTTTTAGATGTTACTTAGACTGCAACCTTGGCACAAGGTGTTTTCATGCTAAAAGCTGCTGCACTCTCCCTCCTTGGTGAGGTGATTGCAGGGAGACACCCGAATTCTGCTCAAGGGGTCACGGTTATGAGACCACACATTCCGAATGGTGTTGAGGGGCAGGAGGAGCCAGACAAGCATGGCTTGGTGTCCTGTTTGCTCATATCAATCAAATATTTGTTGCTGGGGACACAGGAGAGGAGACAGCAGTGCAGCTGGAGAGGGAATGTTGGGAGGGGCAAGAGGGGAGTTGTGCAAGGGGGAGAGGTGCTGTCTGCGCCTGCCTGAATGTAACGGAGCACTTAAGCAGGTGTTCCAGCTCATTGCTATTCCAGAGAAGCATTCAGGAATGCAAACGCTGCCCCCTTGAACTGCAGTGGCTGTGCAGGTTAAAGCTGCTCCCAGGCAGGGCCCGCTGGCAGCACTGCCAGGGCTCTGCTCCTGTCCCCGCTGTGCCCCCATCCCCTGGCTCTCGCTGCCCCTCACACTGCTAGAGAACGCAAACTCCAATCTCCCCTGGTCCCTCCTGGCCTCGCTGCCTCAGAACTGGCTGCTGAAATCCTCCCAGCGTGGCCTGGTTGGTGTTGCTGAGTCGGGTCTGGGGTCTGCAGCCCTGAGAAGAGTCCTTGCCTTCAGTACTGATTGTGGAGCTTGGCTGGTTGGTTTGGATGGGGAGGCTGGTGTCTACTTCTGTGCAAAAATACACACGAGGTTCCCCTCTGACAAATCTTTGTGCATCAGAAAGTCTTTGAGGTTGATAAGAAGGGCTTTGAATGATTTCCAGCTTCTTCTATGTTAGTTCTGACCATGTTCCCCACTGGCTTCTTCAGTGTCAATAATATACGCTTTCCAAGGGCCTGCTCCAAGTAGTTTTCCAAGGTCTGGGTTGAATACTTAGAATTAGATTCATTTGATGTAAAATACTTAATATTTACATCACATATATCTTCTTTATTTTCTCCCCTCTGGTCCCCATTTCAGAATTTCTGCCCTAGTCAGCCTTTCCACTTCACATCAGCTCATTGTCAGAGGGCCAATACCGAGGCCTCCAGTGCAGGCAGTTCAGTAATAAACAGTGGGGAGAACAGAAGTGGTGGAGAAAATGCACTTGAGCAGAAAGGGTTTTCCTTGAGACTTGCTTTTAAATAAAAGCTCCAGCAAGATCATAGCTCGATCAGCAGCTGCTCTGAATTATGTTCTGGGAAAAATGGCTTTTTAGAGAGTCCTTGTTGCCATAATGAAAAATCTGTTAAGAAACAGACACACAGAGTTTTTCATATGGGAAATATGAATTTGACTTTGGTAAGCTCTGAGGGTTTGTATTTTCTTCATTCCAAAAGCAAAAGGACAGGGTGGTGGGTGCCCTATGGACACTCTGCTCCAACAGAGAACCCACCTTGGAGCATCACCATCATGATTCAGAAATCACATTTACTTTTTCCTGTGCTTTACTATAGCAGGGTCTGATGGTGGGCACTCTTACCCCCTTCCAGCAGAGTGGTTTTAGACTATTGCTTCTGTGAATAAGCATTTCCCTTTGTCACTGCTGCATCGTGCTGGCTGGTTTGCTCTGAAAGGAAAAATAATCAGCCAGCCTGGCACACTGATGGCTGCAAAGATTGGTTCCACAAATTATAAACAACCAGTTTCCTGTCTTTGACAGGCAATACCAAAATATGCAAGGCATTAGTAACTAATTACTACTTTCTTTTTCATTTGAATTTTTCAGCATAAGATGTGAGCTGTGTCTGTTGTGTCAGTCTAGTATAAAAATACCACGTAGCCTGTAGATGTAAAACCATCACTTGTGTATTCCTCTTTGTAACCAGTGAGCCCCCTTTGTTACAGGTGTTTGTAAAGCTCTGGGTGCATTGTTAGAGCAGTGTGAATGATAAATAATACTCGCATACAGAAGAATAACAACACACTATTCAAACCAACAGTGAAATCCCTGAGTTCAGGTTATTTTTCCCCCTTTATGCAGAAGGACTTGTAACACCTGGCAGTTCAGGAGCTGTATTCCTCCCCTTTCTCCAGCAGGTAGAGAATACAGCAACCTGACTGATGTAAACACTTTTCAGGTGTTTCCTGGCAGCCTGTGGGGTTTGTGCAGCATCCCTGCAGGTTTAGGATTTGGGGGGGTTGAGCTGAATAACTCAATTTGTGCTTTCATGCAAATCAAGTCATGGAAGGTTTCTAGAGCCTCTCTCGGTTGAGATGAAGAATTGTATTTCCAGTTACGTGGAAAACCTCTTCTGTGTCTTGGTGCCCCTTCTCTCTTCTCCTCCCCACTGAGATTTGTGGTCAGAAACCAGCATCTCTGAAAGCTGCAGTCTGGGGGAAGAGTTGGTGTTAGTTTACTCCCTGCTCAGAGCCTACTTCTGTGTCTTCTCCTAACAGGGCTCCTGGCTTTTGTACTCAGGATCATCCAAATTTGGATGCTGTTTAGCTGTGTTGTGTGGAGAGCCTGTAACTCTTTGAATTGACAATTATTTTAGTGCTGTGAATTCCCTTTTTAATGAGTCTCTTTTCTGTTTTGGTTTGTTTGTTTGTTTCCCTCACTTGATGCCTCTTTGCCCTGCCCATGTTAAGGGCTAAGAAAGCACCAACAAGCAGTCCTGTAAAATGATGGCCAGTTTGCAGCAATAAGTTGACATTTTTTATCTCAGCACAAAAAGTAGTGGTTTCCACAGCACTGTTTTCCAGAGCTCGGGTGAATACTGATCTCTTCTCTTTGTTTTTAATTGAATTTTTAAACTAATTAAGCTTCTTTGTTTCTCTGCACTCTGTTTTGGTTTTTTCCTGTGTAATATTTTAGCAAATTAATTAATTGGTCAACCACATCTGTTCTTGCCCTTTGTAGCGTATCGACCTCTTAATCACTTCTTGCAGAAGCTTGGGATTTGTTCCAAGTGACACCTTCATCAAGCACCCACCCTTTTTTTTCCTTTTTCTTTTCTTTTCCCCCCAAACTGATTCTTTTCACAGTAAGGCTATAGGTCATAGCATAATTTGAAAACTAACTTTCTGAAGCAGTAAGCTTTAAGTGAGTGCTTAAAATGAAAATGTTTTCATTGTTGGTGGTTTTCTTTCTTTAATTCTTACTCAGGCATCTGCACCAGCTCTGCACTGCTGCTGGTCTGGAATTAGCAGTGTGTCCTCTTATACCTAAACATCTAGACACTTTTAATGGTGTTCATATGATTTATTTTTTCTATGAAGTAACGAATGTAAGTTTTTCCAAGTCTGACCTGTCAGGACTGGGAAGCCTGTGGTCAGGGGTGGCAGGTAACCTCAGTCTGGTCAAAAGTGTCCCTCCCCACATCTGGCTAAAGACCAGAACCAAAGCCAGATGTTGGCTGGTGAACCCTTCCAGCAAGAACCCACGCTGGGAAGTCTGTGACCTGCTCCTGGGTGATGTGCCAAACACAGCTGCAGCTGCAGAGGGTTCTCCTTACTTCCCATTTGCCTTCTGAAGGGTTCATGCATCATTAGCATGGATTCTTCCAAACCCCATTAGCACACTTCCCCCTCCCCACATTATGCGCGGTTATTCATCACTGTAGGTCTGCAAATAAGTATCAGGGCTGGCAGAGATGCAATGAAGGCACCCTAATTAGCCATTAGTGTTCACATATTTTTCTATAGTTCTACCTCAGGTGTCAAAAACCAGAGGCAAGGTTCTTCAGGCTGCAGTTGCTGAGAGCACTCACCAAGGGTCAGACTCTGCTGTGCTGCTCCCACAATGAAACTTCTTTCAGTCTCTCTAATTAACACAGGCAGATTTACTGGAAAGATAATTTCATACCATTCACATGGAGTCACTGGAAGATGCCACAGACAACTCAAGCGGTCTGCCAACAAACAGCATTTTTATTCCAGCTAATTATTTTTTAATGATACTATTAGTAATTGGAGCTGACTGTACACAGCACACTCCAGATAAAGATCTCAGCAAGCTGTACATAACAGTAATGTGAAGCCTCATAGAACATGGAAGATTGGGGTGAGTGACTTTCTTTTATAGGGATTTTTATACACAACTCATGGGCTCATTCTCTGCTCCCAAATCCAACTGTGTCAGAGCCACAAGCTGGAACTTAAACATTCCTTGGCTCCATGCCCTAATCACTGTTGGCTTTTTCACTTCACCCTTTGGTTTTGTTCTCTCGAGGAGGTGTTTGTCACTGTCTCCCAAGGACTTTGCACCAGTTTAGTCCCATGTCTTTCACTGGGCAAGAAGCTGCTGCTCGAGATCCCCCTGCTCTGGCAGCAGCCACTTTGACCCTGATCAGACAACCACAGACAGGGAACGGTCTGCCAGTGATTAATACATCTGCTTCACCCAGAAACGAGCAAGAGGCAAATGAATCATGATTGTGCAAATTGCTAAGCTGCTGCAAGACTAAAATGAACCACAAGCAGTGTAATGAGTTGCTAAACTGCTCCGCTCTGGATGCCAAGCGGCCCAGACCAGCAAGGAGTGGATGTGCCTGGCCCCCCCAGATGTCTGTGATTGCTAATCATCCATATCTCTGCCCCAGCAGTAATTCATCCCTCAGTGCTCCAGAGCAGCAGCCTTTAACCTGACAGCTGGGAAATCCTGTTCTGTATAAACATGTTCGTTCATAAATGCTGCAGATTTGGGGTTTGCCTGCGCTTCAAAATAGGAATTAAAAAAAAAGCATTAGCACAAGCATTCTGTCACCCTATGCTAATTACATTTATGATGGGAGATGATTAGACAAGCTGAGTTTTGTCTGGCTTGAGTGGAGATAGGACTTGGTTGGGACTCAGGATGAGAGAGATGACTTGTCTGCTTGGAAAGCTTCCTGGCTTTTTCTACAGGAAAGACTTATTTCCAAGCACCAGGAAAATTTCTAGAGATAAACTCAACAAGAGAAAGGCTTGTTCAGGGACATATTTCTGTATCTGGGGCTAAGGCTGTGAATAAGATCTTTGTTACAGCGGGATTAGCTTGGAAAATGAGGATCTGCCTCTTAGTGTTTCCTGCAGGAGGGAAAAAGTAGCCCACAGCTCTGCTCGGTTCCTGTCTTCAGAGATGCCCTGACCACTTCTTCCATATTTTTATTCAAACCTATGCAAAGTTAGAAGCTGCAGTTTGTGAAATTGCTATTGTCCTTTCCATGTAAAATAAGTTGTTCTTATGGTCCTGTCCAATTCTTGGGATTTAACTCTTTACTTTTATGGTCAGGCTGGTCTTCAAACCAAGTGGTTCTATAGCAGTGTTTTGTTTAGGCAGTCACAGGCATATTCTTCACTGCCATTTTTAAGATATTTTCAGTTTTAATCTGCGTGCAAGAAGAAAAGTCCTTTCTGTCTTCTGTACAGGTGCTTCAGTTTTAGGTTTTGTTTTCAAGTTATGGACAGACACTCACTTTTACACAGAGGCAAAAGACAAGCTTTGGGATTTTTTTTTTTCTGCTCACGGAAAAATGAGATTCAGAAGTCATTAATTCCAAAAATTAAATTATTCCATTTTAAATCTATGTCTGCAGTAGGTGGTTTTCCTTGGTTGTTAAATTATTTTGTGTATCTGTCTGCACTTGAGAGATAAACCATAAGGAGAGGATTTCAGCAATATGTCATTCTGCTTAACTACTTTTTATCTTTCATATTAAAAAACAAAACCAAAACAAAATAAAGGAGCAAATCAGCTCATCCAAGAGCAGCCCTTGGTGCTGGTCAGGAAGTCTGGTGAAAAGCAAACAAAGGCTGTGGCCACACACTGTGACAAGAGGAGGAAATTCTGCTCTTTCAGATGACTAATTGAAACGAGAGTAATGCTTTAAGGATGGAAACAGTTACTTATTTCTTTCACCCCTCTTCAAGCTGAAAATGAGGGATTAGAGCTCATTTCTGGTTAGTCAGAAAAATAAACCACAATGGAAGAAGCAGTGCAAATTATGGTGGTGCCTCTGGATGTGCGACTGTCGAGGACTGGCTGCGCTCTGACTGGGCTGTGAGACAGCAGAGGCTCTCAGAAACTGCTTCCTTTAGGGTTCTTGCTGCTTTGCTGGACACTGCCACGTGAGGAGGTGGTGAGACCAGCACTGATTCTTTTTTTTAGCAGGTACTGAGGCATATAAGTACATCACTTCTGTTCCACAGTATTTTTGTTTGCAATGATTGATTTATTATTCCTTTTAATAGTTGTCTCCTAGTTGTGTGACCTGCTGTGCAAATCTGTGATCCATCAGATACCAGACCCGAGAGGCTCCTGTCCCCTGGTTTGTGCCGTCTGCTGTGCCCTAGTGCCAGGTGCCAGGTCAGATAACAGGAGGAGATCAGTCACAGCAGCTCTGGAGTGGCACTGGATCACTCTGTGGTGCTGCTGATTGATCAGTGCTGCTGGGCTCTGCTGCCTCCCAGATGCCTGTTAGCATTTGCTGTGTTGGCTGATTCAATTTCTTACGAACTTAATCAGAGTTTTTATGTTTGTCTTTACTGTTTGCTTAGTGTCAGTTGAGAGAAAACACCTCAGAGAATAAAACACTTCAAAACTTTCTGTGGTTTCTTGCCATTTTTTAACTCTTTCTTGCCTGTCCCTTGAGGACAGAGTTGACAGATGCTGTGCCTTTTGTAGCTGTTATAGGTGGGTGCTGTGCCAAACTGGAGCCACACTTTTTGGCTCTCTGAATAGACCTTGGGGTCATTGTTCTGAAAGTATCAGGATGCTGAACTTGTGCCTCAGTCTGGCCATGGTGGTATAATCTGGTATCTGTGCCTGCCTGGTTCATGGCATATCCAGATCCTTCCCAATTAAACTGTTTGGTTTGTGCCCCTCCTCTCTCACATGGTTGTAATGTAGGCTCGAACTTCTTGGTAGCTTTCCTTAAAAACATGAGTAAGCCTCTTGCCTTTGGTCTTGCAAAGCTCCTCCTTGCTGGTGAGCTCCCCTAGACTAAGGAGTTGTTAAAGTCGTGATGGATTTTTAGAAAGACACCCATCTGTGATATCAAAGATGGTAACGTTTTACACGCCCATGCACAATACAGCTTGGGACACTTTTTGCTTTATGCAATCTTTGTGTGAGATATGTCTTTACTCACAATTCCAGTACATCTCTACCTGGCAATACCAAACAGAACCTAAAGGATAAACCTTGGTCTCAGATTTGGTGTTTGGGGAGTAGAAACACTTTCAAAGAAGTGAAGATCTTTGGGTTGTGCCAGCAGAAACTCAGTGCTTGTATTCCTACATTTTACAAAGACTAAATGTGTAGGAACACTTTAAAAATTATTTGCAGTTTTCAGTTGATATAATATTACTGAAAGGATGATGTGTAAATGGTAAAGAAAACGTTCAAAATTTAAGTCCTATGGAGCACATGTCAAGCATTGTATCTTGGATGTACAGCCCAAATTAGGATCAGTGTGTTCTTGGGTATGGATCACTTGCCTTTAGAGAGGTGGTAGCACAGCTACATAGTAAACTCTTAAGAAAATACTTCAAAATTGGTGTTTTGATATCAGGAAGCTTCAACCCACGTCTTCTACAGAAATGTCACACCAAGTACTGCTAAATACAGATCCAGAACTGTGTGAGCACAAATTCCTGTGCCTGACCAAGGCATCAGCATGTGGACTAGAGTCCAGGGAGGTGAAGTGACATGAGCTGACTTAGGTTTGGTAAAGCCAGACTTCAGCTTAATCTTTCAAGGCAGTTTGCCCAACATTAGTTGGGTTTTAATTGCTCCATGTTTTCAAAGCAAGCAAATCTTGACAGGAGCATCTGTGACAAAAACGGACTGAAAATGTTGACACTGTTGAAACTAAACAGCCTGTCTTTTCAAGCCCCTTTTTTCTTGAAGATGCAATTTTGCTGTGTTACACCAGGTCCAGGTCTCATTAGTCCATGCGGAATCACATTTGAAAGTGAAGGGTGGTTTGACCTCATGGTTTTCATTATTCCTATTTGCTCTGCAATTACCAACACAGATCCATCTGGAAAGAAACATGCACCTACTTTAATTTTCATTAGCAGCTGAACCATCCTGTGTTTCTAAAGGAGCAAGGTCTAGTAAACACATTTCTCATTTCTCTCTTCTATTTTATTTTTAATGTCACTTGAATGCTACAGACACCTCAGTAGGTAATCAGGATATCCTTAATTAAAAAATCTACTTAATTGGGACATCTTCCAGGGAAATGAATTAAGCCTAGTGGTATTTAATTATATTGCTTAGGGAAGCTTTAGTTTCTCTATCTACAGTTTCATCAAGCTGTGTTTTTGGAAACTTTTCCCCAACTCAAAATGCTGCTTATCAGGGACAAACCTGTTCTTCAGAGTGAGTGGATGCAGCACTTAGGTTCTCTTCAGTCAAACTCTGCAGTGGGCAGAGCAGCTCCTTCAGGTACGAGCAAACCAGGACTCCCATCCGGATCAGGCCAAGGTTAAAATTCAACCCGGGCAGAGAATTTGGAGCAGGGAGATGCTTCACATGAGTTGTCAGAGTGGCTGAGGGTGAAGTGTTGCACAGACTCCTGTCACCCTGGGCTCTGGCTGTGGCACTGTACAAACCTCACTGCATAAAGCTGAGTTTTGTTCCTTGATGCTGCTCCTCACCGACTAAAGCTCTGTGGAGCTTGAGTATTGCTTGATGCTGAGTATTGCATGGCACTGCTTGGTCTGAGCTTTACGTTGGGTCAGAAGCTGTGCACCTCTTTGGTACGTAAACTTGTGTTCAGATCCACGCCTCAGTGCGTTCAGGGTTGTTGATTATGTCACAGTGTGATGGCACACGGTTGGAATGGAAAGCAGGCGGAGGGAAAGGCTTGGATGTAGCACTTCTGACACTAAAGTCACACATGTGACAGTGGAAAATGAGAATTCGAGCACCAGTGTTGTTGCCAGAATTAATTTGTGGTGCATGGAGTGAACTGTTATGTGTGATGACCGTGTATTTATGTTAAAAATATGTCATTGCAATAGAACAGTGCATTAGTTAACCAGGTTCATTTTCAAATGAAAGCATCAAAACTTGCAAATCAAGCAGTTTGTTGTTAATTGCTGCATTTTAATATCTCTTATAATAAAAAAATATTGTCTCTGCATAATTCAGAACATTAAAAATGCTGAAATAGAATGCCTGGAATATCTTCCAGCATTAGGACTTATAGCATAAATGATAAAATAAAAAGCCCCTGAGCTTCCCTCAAATTAACACACAAGAACTTTACTGATGGAGATGTTATTTGTTAACTGAGATGTTCATACTTCAAACAGACTTTCTTTGAATAAGTCTTGTGGCATCCCCGCTCGCATAATTTTCTAGTCTGCCTCCAGCAAAAAACTTTTTCATGTATCCAGTAGCTTGCAATAATTAATTTGCATTCTCTTGCTTTTTAAGGATGTACTATGTGGTCAATTTTGACTGAAAAACTCTCCGTTTAAAAAGTTAGCATTTGCAAAATCAAACACCGGCAGCTCGGTAATTCCAGTGTCATTATTTGCACTCGGAGTCTTCTTTCTCTCCCAAACGAGAGAGAGCTCTGTTACACAAAAATCAAACACTGAAACCTACTGCAACTGCATGCGAATGAGGAAGTGGGAAAGATCCAGGATTAGTTACACACAAAAGTGAAGCCAATTAGGCTGTTTCATTTCCTGGTGAAGAGTAGCTCAGAGAAGTTAAGCATCACAGCAAATTTTCCATTAAGTACGAGAGTTACTTTTCTGTTTTAACGGCCACTTTTGGTAGCGGCTGTGGTAATTAGTGCCATACCTGGCATTTTAAAGACTGACATGAATAGTGTAAAGGCCTTAATTTCAGCCTTCCGGTTGTGATACTTGGGGTTTGTCCTTAATGACTGCACGAGATCAGGTTTTGTCAGTGCTTCATCCACAGGGCAGGTAGTGCTGCTCAGCTTGAAGAGCAGATGTCCAGCTACACTAAATTAAATGCTAATTTGGGGCATGAAGAGGCAGATATGCACAGACTTCATATCTTTCAACTCCTGTGCCACCCTCAGGAGCTTCCAGGCTGACAAGAGGAGCTGCTGCTTCCCCACATATGACCCAGAACATGCTCTAACTGTGGCAGTCTGTGGTACCCACCCAGTAAACCCTCCTTTCCACCTCCCCCTTACACGTCTGTGCTTCTCTGTAAATCTGTTACTCGTGTCCACGTGGCTTTTGGAGGTAACTGGCAGGAGCAGCCTAAACCAGTATAAACTCTATTTAAGCTGGCATTCAGGCGGCCAAGGAGCAGATTCCTCTGGCATGAATTAGATTCCTAAATTACTTTAAACTTGCACAGCTTCTGAGCATAAAGGAAATCGGAAGTCAGACTTGGGTCTGTGCTGTCCCATTTCCAAGCAGCTCCCTGGGAGCACACCCTGCCTGCTACAAGACATGGATTTTTCATGGAAATTATCCCATTGATAGGAAGGGCTGTCCTGACATCATGAGGTTTGAAAAGTACGTTCAGCAGCAGGCAAATGCTGAAGGCAGGCAGTCAGCCAGGTTGGTTCATCCTTCATTAAACAGAAAACCATATTTCCCATAGTATTTTTGTGAAACCATTCACCAAGCTCAGTGGTTTGTGCTTTGAATTACCTTGAAATGCAATCTACCTTTTAATCTCTTCATTCTGCTTTTCAAAAACTGCGTTTAATGCTGGTTTTGGAGAATGAGGAATTGCAGCAATTTCTCTGGACCTGGCCATATCTGGAATTCTTTGAGAAAAAAATCCTATAGGAAAGCAGGAGGGAAGGGGCTGGGAGTGACACAGCTGGGCTCGAACCTTGTGAGCTGGGGCAGCATTTGCTCCTGTGGTGAAGATTTCTGGCAACCAAAGAGCACAAATGCTGAATGAATTTGACTAATTGCATCCTTGCTTATGCACAAGTGGTGCATAATAGATATTTACAAATCAGGCTGCTTTTCAGGCATCAACACAATTTTATGTTTGGAAGATGGAGTGGTGCTAATTTCATTTTGTACTCCAAAATGAGAACGTGTAAAATGAAATGAGCTTCAGTACTGATTCTGTGCTAATCTTTCCATTGCAGTTTTCTATAAACAAAGGAAATACATGTGACCCCATTCGTTTGGCCTTCATGGATGAGATCTGAAACAGGTTTTTATACATTGGAACTTGTGATGCTGGGTGAAGCAGATGTGCTCTAATTCAGTGCAGGTCTATGGTCATGGAAGCTTTGTCCACTGTTGGCTTGGACTCTGCAAAAAACTTAAAATCTTTAGGTTTAGCCCTAGCTCTGCTAGATATTCATTTCAATTGAAATGTTTCTGGAAATAAAAATGTTTTTGCAATACTCACTATTCCATACTGGATTGAGGGAAGGACGGGGGAGAAGTGAGATTCAAAGCATTGTAAGAGTTGTTTTAGTTCCACTCCATGTATTGAAATACACGGACATTTAACTTAGTAAACACTCCCTCTGGATGTACTGCTTTGTTCACAGCCTTAACTTGGTCTTTGGGGTTTTTTTGACAGAGGTGATCAAATCCTGGAGGAAGGTGGAAAAAAAACCCCAAACAATTCAAACACACATAAAACAAATCAGCAATAAAATCTGACATCGTAATCTTAACTCTTTGCTTGAATCTGTGTTGGAGCTGCTCTGGTGACCCTGGCAACTTGTCACTCTGTTTCTTTTCCCTGTGTGTTCAAGCAATCAGGTTTTATTTGCACGAGTGCCTGCCCAGCAGACTTTTGCAGCTGTGTTACAGACGTGCTGTGGTAAAATACAGGACAGGGACATTTTCCGAGGCAGTAACATCATCTCTCTTCTCTGTTCATGCTCAGGTTCTTTCCCCTTTCTTCTTGGCCTCATCCCATCTCTTCAAATTTTAGTGACCCCATATCACGCAATTTTTGCTCAGGAAATAAATCCTTTTGAAGGCACAAGAGAGCCTTGCTGCTGTGGATTGCCCTTTCCCCTGTTGCAGTGTGTGAATAACTCCCCTGGAAGAGGAGCTGCTCATCAGCTGCGGTGGCAGAGTGGGGTCCCAGGGTTTAATCCAGTGACTCAGTGCATTGTGATTTAAAAGGCTTTTCTCCAGAGGGGAAAAATGTTTCAAAAGTTTAATACTTTGTAGAGATAAACTGTTCCTTTTAAAGTCATTGTTGTCTTGTTCTGATACATCATCTAGCAGGAAATAATTCAAAGTGCTTTTATGTCCCTCTCTGTGCTGCCTGCAAGTGAAATATTTAAAGCAGGCTGCGTGCTCTAATCCTGAATTCAGAGTGGGGACTTTTGTGAGGTTAGAGCTCACATCTCACTTTTTCCCCCACTATTTTTGTCCTGTGTTTCCTTTTTCTTTTTTTCTTTCTTTTTTTTCCCCTCCGATTATCCTAAGGTTGTAGGAGGTCAGAGCAAACACAAAGTACCTTTTTTGAGAGAAACAGAGTTATTCAGGAAGGAATGATGTAAAGTAACAGCAGAAGTTCTTCAGGGAACTTGTGGCTGCATGGAAAGCCTCTGGTTCTTCCCTCCTACCCAGAGCCAGCAGTGGGATGTTAGAAAGGGCTCAGCACCAACATTTCCTGGCATATTTTGTTTAAAAAATTAAATATCCAAATGGAAATGAAAGCAAAGAATCTCCAATCAGCTATAAAACAAAATTAAATAATTTTAGGTCTGTTGCAATACTTAACATCAGCAGTACAGCTATAACATATAAGAAATATCTTCTAACAGAGCTACCTGAAGCAAAAGAGAAATTATTTGCTCAGAAGAAACCAAACTGAAACATTTTAATCTCTACCAAATGCTCTTATTTGTGTCCTGAAGGGAAGTTGCCTTGAAACACTCACCTGCTGGGGGAAGTGTGTTTCTAGCAAAATATCTTTGAAGAGGAACATTTTGTTGAGCAACAAGACAGGATTTTATATATAAATATATATATTTAAAGATCACAGTCTGGTTGTACTACTGTAGTACAGGGGTCAGCTGCAGATTGCCTCAGTTTAAGGGGAAAACACCTCTCTCTCCATGCAGCTGATCCCTTAGTCTGTGCTCCCTGGGATGTCCCACATGTTCTAAAACCACTGGCCCTGGCTCTGAGCTGGTTGTGCCACCTCAGTGCAAAGTTTGAGTCCTTCTGTCCCTGAAATCACCTGAAAAATATGGGGAAACATGAAGCTTTAGTATTTATTATTGTGTTCTGTATCCATCTGAGCCCCAGTTTTGACTCCTGACGAGAAACCATTTTCAGGCACGTGAGATGATCGGGCTGTTGAAGCCACGAGTGTCTGCACACAGGGACTGCCCTGGATTCCCAGTCCTGCCTTCAGCCGAAATAAACTGGGAGCAGTTCTGGTTTTCTCCATGAATGGTCGTGGCCAGAGGTTGAGATGAGTGGTTTGCAGGCATGTGAGCAGATTTCCAGTGGGTAAAGCAAGCAGAGGATGGAACTGAAGAGAGCCTGAGGAGTAAATCCTTGATTAAGGATGTGCATCTTAAAATGCGTGGTACCCAAGGTGTTGTTTAAGACTGGGCAAGTTTCCAGTGAATAATGGGCCCTGATATTATTCTGGCAACCACAGAGAGAGGAAAACATCACTGCAGTTTCAGACTGCGTTTTTCAGGCTTGGGAACTGAGACCTTCTACATTTGATTGGGACTTAAGAACCTCAGCTGATGGTTTTTTCCTGACCTTTTTCGCACTAAAAGTTTCCACACGCAATAAGCTTTGAAAGCTGTAAAGTTTCACTTTAAAAGCTAAGTCACATTTAAATTGTGGGGTCAAATAATAGCTCATGGAATTGTTACGGTTATTTTTCTGCTGTTTGAATGCCAACCGGGAAAAAACTGAACCAGAAATTTGTGGATCCCCACTGAGCAGCCAAGTCTTGTTTTTTGTTGTGATTGGGGGCTTTTTTGTTTCTTTTTGAGCTCTTGCTCTAGGCAAGGTACAACTTTCTCACAAATTTGCTAAGCAGAAGATTGTTTTGTGGCATCAGCTCTAAACAGAGGACTTAATCACAGTAACAGCATCATTTTAATTTTGTAGTTTATGAACAGTGCTATGGACAGGCCTTATTTTAGGGGTCTATCAATGAAAATAAATCTTGTTGTGCATTAGCAAAATGTCTGGACTAGGAAATAATTGCAGAAAACTCCATATAATCACATAGGGCTGAACATCAATGGGTCAGGCCTACAGAAGACTTGAGTTCCAGTTTTGGAACTGCCAAACTAAACTTCATTGGGATGCACTCAGCCACGTCCTTCGGAAGTTCTGTGGCTACAAACTTTGGCACATTATTCTTTCGTAAGGGTGTGACTTCCCTGTCAGGCACCGAATACAAGTAGAAACCTCAATATTAGACACAGGAGTAGGAAACTTGAATGTTTAATGTGCCCTTGGCATTTCTGTCAGTCACCTGTTGGCAGCTGCAGGAGAGATCAGGACAGGGTGCAGCAGGTTTGAGTGTGCCTGGGTGTGTTCTGAACAGGTAGGGTGTTGCCAACCCAAATAATTGAAGAATGATCCTGCTCTCCCTTTCTATCCTCAAATAGAAAATTTTTTTAAAGTTGCAAATTTGAAAAAAAAAATGCAGTAAAACTGTTACTGTTTAAGCTGGTTTTATTATCCTTTTTCTTTATTATATTTTTTCAGAGTTCTCTAGGAAAGAATGTACATTAAAGTAACTAAACAAAAATGTAGTGATTTCAAAGGTAGGATGATCATAATGACACTCCTAAGATTCATACAATCCAGATTCCATGTTCCTGTTTCTTCTTTTATACCAATATTTTCATTGATGGTTTTTGCTACCTGAAGCCTTGCAGCCACTGGACTCAATGATAGCTGTTAGCAGAAAGGGAATTAAAAAGTGGGATTGGGAGGACCCCATTTGATTTTGTATAATTAAAATAGACTTTCTAAAAATAGGAAGTAGTAAAGAGTAGTTTTGCCACACTCCTATGTAGTTCTTTATTTGTATATGTTCTGAAGTCTTTTCCTGTTTTAATAAATCTTCCTTACGTATGTGAAATAAATGAGGTCCACGCACACCCTCCATGTAATTCCTTATTAAAAATTCCTTGTCTCTATGAAGGAGTATCTTTTTAAGGCTTCAGAACTTCTTCACGTAGGAAACTGCGGCATTCCTGAGGGATCAGGTCAATGTTTCTGTTGTATATTTGCAAGCAGTGCATGTATATTTAATCTGTTATAATATTTGATCTTTTGCTTAGCTAGATTATGCGATAAAACTCTCACTTTTGAGCTCTGGTGGAACCAGGCATCAAGTGGACAGTGATGGGTGTTGAGATCAGGTTAATAATGCAAACTGCTTTCCGTGAGTCATTTTTTAAAGTGACTTGGGATGTTTAGAGGATGGGCCTGCCCTCCTGTGCTTGTTTTCTCTCAGTGAGCTGATGCCACTTGAGCCTTGTTCCCAAACCAGCCGCTGTTGTCAGGTCCAGCAACAGGCTGGGGGTGAAGGCATTGCCAACGTGTGACTTGCTTCAGTTCCTGCTAGGTTTGGAGGCAAGAGGCGTAGTGGTGCTTCCTGCCAGTAAATCCTGTTGGGTAGGCCCAGGAGCTGCCCTGCTGTGGCTCCTGCGGCCACCGAAGCTGGGGTCGGGCTGAGGGCGCAGGTGGGTGCCCTGTGTGACCCTGTGAAACCTCTTTCCTCTGGGGCTTCAGTAACCATGAAATCCCCATTTGAATTTGAGGAGAATTGTGTTCCCTTTTCCCCTCCTGGCAGTTCGGGCCCTGAAATGGCTCCTGCTGTCCTGCTGCCGAGGTGCAGTGTGACAAGGAAAGCGTGTTTTCCGCTCAGACACGCAGGATCCATCACACTTCCCATGGCAGTGTCCTGTTCCCTGGCACAGCAGTGCTAATGAGAGCAGCAGATGACAATGAAGCATTCAGGTGTGCTCACTGGATGAGGAGCACGGGCCAGAATGGCCTCTGTTGTCATTTCTATCACATTAAATCGTGAGCCTGGCATCTCGTGTGCCTTCCTCCGATGCTGGGAGGCTGCTGGGAGCTCCTCAAGCAGCTGTTTGGTGGTTCTGACTCTCCCCACAAGCAATACCACACTCTGCTCACTTTGTTAAATACAGAGTGAGGGGTTTACAGCCTTAGGCTGGAAGAGATTGGTAGCACAGAGCTTTATCATGCAAAAAAAGAAGATTGTGTACCCAGATATAAGGAACCTTACTAGAGTTCTGTGTTTCAAAAGGATGCTGGGTCCATGTTTCCCTCCTGTCAGCCAGCATGGAGAGTGGAGTGAAGCATACTTGCAGCCTTTTTTATGCTCTTCAAAGAGAAAAGACACAGTATAAGCAGAAAAAGTGTATATTTCTGTTGGTGTTGTTATCTGCAGATGATTTCTCTCTGGCAGGACTGAATTGTTCAGTTCTCTAGGGAGAGACAACTTCTGCTTGCTTTGTTATAGACCTGCTCTGCTCATGTGCCAAACTGACCAAAGCAGTGGTAGGACATATAAAAAAACAAATTCTGCTTTAACTTGGACATATATTTGGTTTTATCTAGCAGTGCCTCTTTGCTCAAACAAACAACTTAGACAAGCACCTACCCCTCCCCTTTGATTTGGGGGCTTCCTGGGGAAGTGGTGCTGGTCAGTAAGAATGAATTGTACAAATCCAGCTCCTCATCTCACACCTCCTACCACCCAGGCAATATCACAGCACGAGGGGGCTGGCCAGGCTGTGGAATGGAATTGGATCCTGCCCTTTTGCTGTTCTCACTCAAGTAATCAAGCCCCAAGTGAGTGTGTGCATCTGCCAATATATGTGCTGCCAAAACACCCATATAGCTGTGTTAAGAGGAGAACTCCCTTTCATTACAGGTTACGATTTTTCTTGGCTACTGGCAGGATTTTGCTGAAACTTGAAAATAAGACTCAAATTGCCGACGTGGGCCCTGCTGCTCTATCTTATTCTCTTTCCCGATCTTTCCTTGAATATTAACTGAGTATCACACTGGTTAACAAGGCTGGCACTGTAAATATAGTCTTTATTCCCATGCAAACAGCTTTGAAAAAAAGGTATGAGACACTGAGAATTGATAGGAAGGCAGTATAATATGTACTAATTCCACTTTACTTTTAGCAGTTCCATTGGAAAAGCAGTGAGCTTTTTATTTTTGTGACAAGGCCTGTGACTTGGCAGCATAATTGGTGCCAAACAGACTGCCTGGACAAGCTTGATTTAATAGGATCTAGCTCCAGGAGGTAGGAATGTTGCACTGTGCAGAATATAGTTTTTAAGAGTTTTTGGAGAAGTCTGAAGCTGAAAAATTTCCAAAACTGATAGGTGAATCACAGGGTAAAACAAAGTTTTCTTTGTCTAAGAATTTAAAACTTAAAAAGCACAAAATTCTCAAAATCCCTTTTTTCATCCTTGTGCTTTGCCTCTGATTTCCACAGTTGTGACTTCCCAGGTGCCCTGGCTGCTCTGAGATCTTTTGAGTCTGTGTCCACTCTGAACTGCAACTTGAATTGAATTTGTGTTGCTTCTCATAGGAAGGGAAATAAAAAAATGCATAAGCCTTAACCATGGCCTTGGGAAATGCCACCTGGGGATGGAGCTTAACTATTAATCTTCCAACAATTAAGTGGTACTAGTTCTCAGGACATGCAGGTGACCCTCCTGCAATCTCTACCCAGTGGGCAAGGTCTGTGCTTAATTATCTCATTCCTATCTTGGAGCTTTCCCAGCCACCCCCACAGCAACAAGTCTTCTTCATCCCTAAAGCTCTGTGTGCAGTGGTTGTACAGGTGATCCCTAAATACTCGCCTTTGTTGCTCAGGGGGGAGGTTCAGGAAGGCCCTTTAAACCACTGAATGCTTCTTCTCCTTTTCCTTGATGTGTGTTCCTTCCTTTTGTCTTGGACATCCCCTCACTCCAGCAGATGACTCCTGACCCCCTGTCCCCACAGCCTGATGCTTCTCTGAGGAGAGTGAGATGCCTTTGTCCCCTCTTTGGAACAGCTCCAGCTCCTCTGAGGGTGCTGCTGCTGCCAGAGCTGGTCCTGCCTCCAGCAGCAGCTCAGAATTCCATGGGCTCAGCAGCCTGGTCCCTCTCCAGGTCAGGGATGAGACTGCTGTGCCAGGAAGGGTGAGGAGCACGCAGGCACAAGAGGGGAAGAGGAAAGGGCTGCCCTGTGAAGGAGCAGCTTAGGAACTCCAGCAGCTGACCCTGAGTGTGGCTGCACTTTTAAGGTGTTTAGCTCTGTGATGCACTCTGGTGTAAAGGCACCTGAGCTGGCTCTGACTGAGCTGCCTTCATTTCCTGACTCCCAGCTGCAGTAGAGCTCTGTTAGCAGGGCAGGACACCCAAATCCAGCTGGTGCTGCTGCATTGCCTTCCCTTCTGGTGCTGGCTCATTTTCAGCCAGCTCGGATGTCTCCTTTGTGCTGTTCTGCAAGATACAGGTAAACCCTAAATAATCTGTGCAAGGCAAGCATGGAGTCCAAGTCCAGTAAGACAGAGAGTTCTCTGTTTCCTGAGCTATCCCTCTGATCGCCAGAACCTCTAATATAATCTCTAACATAGCATTTTACATAAGGTAGGTATATTGTGTGTGCAGCCATTGCACTATTTATTGTCTTGCCAAGTCTTTTGGAGGTTACTGATCTGAGCAGAAGGGAAAGGTCTCAGGTAGGAAACTCTGGAGCTGGAAGGAGAAATTTATCTCAGTGCAGTCAGTTCAGTTTAGCTGGATGTTTTTCTTTCCCTCCTTTTGTGTCTTTACTTTCTTTCCCTTCTCCCCCCACTCTATCCCCATTACACTCACCAGATGTTGAGAGCATTCGTTGTTGTTCCTTGACTCACTTGAAAGCCTCAGGTGCTTCTCTAAGCTGTAAATCTGGGAAGCCCCTTTGGAAATAGCAGCTACAGTATGCTAACAATGACTGCATCACACAATGCCTCGAGATGAAAAGGAGATCATTGCCTTGATCTCACTTCAGAAGACTGGCATGTCTCTTGGCAGAACTCATTTGGATGTTGCTCTCTGTAATTAAAGACTTGATCATCATGCACACAGGAAGGTCTCCAAAAGGCTGAATTCAACTTGCACAGACAGCCTTAATTTTGGCATTGCCTGGCACCCAAATACTTGACTCACAACTTTAACAGTGTTTCCCTTAAAATTGTTTTTAAGCAGTTTCCTAGGGGAACTGATTTTCTTGTTTAACCTTCATCTGCCATTAAGTAACACATAATTCCTGGTCACATAAAACATCAGCAGGGCTGGACCGATGTGTCACTTGGGTTACTGACAGACCAGATGTGGCTGTGGGTTGTCATTCCATGGCTGGATCTGTGTTAATTTGAGATAGGCACTAAACTGCTGGGTTTAGTAGATGGTGAATGTCAGAAGTGAAGATCCTCAGTTTCCATTTTAGATGCTGATTTACTCAAACTCTGTCCCAAATTTTTTTTTGTTCCTTTGATTTTTTTGGGGGTTATAAAAAAATTACATTCACAGTTTAAGACCAGGAGTCCTTTCATTGCAATACACTCTTCTTCTCAAATCTGCAAGAGCTATTTTCATTTCTCCCCTTGTATCTGCTCTCATATTTTAAACATCTGTCTGAAATGTTTATGATTATTAGTGCAATCAGTCCCCTTCTTTCTTGGAGTAATTAATTCGAATAGTCCTCATTATTTTCTTCAGGAAGAACAAAACCACCTCTGAGTAAATAGGAACTAAGGAAAAATTAGATACCAGATCAAGACCTTCTCCTACACTCCAGTCATACCACGCTCACACATTTACAGTGTACACAGCAGTTCTTTTGCAAGTAATACAGTACTAGTTCAATGTGTGAACACATGATTTCTCATTAGCAATAAATAGGACTTAAAACTGAAAATATGGCTGCAACATTGTCTGTCCCCATTGCCTTATATGAGAGATATTTGTCTGTGCTGTGCAGAACCCTCTCCTTACAGTCTGGTGGTTGGTAAGTGCAGTTCTGTCTTGCTGACTCATGGTGACTACAGCTAATATAGGGATTCCTGGAAAAATGGGAAAATGCAGGGTGGCTGCAGGAAAAAACGTCATGATGGAAATGCATTCGGTAGCTTTATGCTGCATTGTTCAGTCTGAGTTCCTGGATGGAGGAATCATCATTTCTCCCTGGTTAATTGGTGCAGGGGTAAGGGGAGAGGATTGAGCTGGGTTGGGGTTACCTGCACGGGGCAGTGGAGACATCCAGGAAAGTGCAGGGCTGAAATCTGGAGTTCAGCCTAATATTTCACTTAGGGCTTTTAAGATTGTAACACGTGAACACAGAAAAAATAGTTCTGAACACAAAGCCCATCCTGTCCTGTGAATAGTTTGGTCTGAGATAATGGAGCATCTTCTGCCTCATCCCCTTTTATCATGTGTAATCAATGTTACACTTAATGCAGCATGACTTGTCAAGTGATTAAGGGCCTGGTGGGGACATTAACAATGTAAAACTTTATTTGCATTTACACTAATGATTTTATAATGAGAGTTTTATTATATTAATGGAGGTTGCTGAGAGAAGAAGGGAAAAACAAAGCTGAAATTCCCCTAATGTCTTTATTTAGTAGAGTACTCTCGGCAAACACTTTGTTGATATAGGTGCTTATTTGCATAAAGGAAAATATGGGCATTTGGAACTATTAATTATGGAATGGTTAATGTACTTGGTGGCAATTATTATTAATTGAGTTATTTTAGGAGGGGACTTATGGAAAATTTATTTATACAATAACTCAAAGAGGAGAGAAGTTTTTAAAATAGCTGCACTTATATCTTAATTGGTACCGTATCTCAATAACAACATATGGGATAAAAACACCTGTGAGAGCAGCTTCTCTTTAGGCGGATGTGTCCAGAAATACCATGAACTGCTACCCCTGCTCTGTGCTGTTTCAGTGAGTTGCAAACCTTTTTAGCTGGAACAGAAACCTGGCAAAGGTTGAGCTGTTGCCTGTAGAGTTCAGGCACTGCACAACCTCCAAAGAAAATTAACTAACCCTGGATGTGATTTCTGAAAAGCAACATCAGCTGCTTAGTACCACTTCCAGATATTGCCTGAAGGAGAAACTTAAAAAGAAAACAGAAAAACTCTGACCAAACCAAACTGAATTATTGGGATGGAGTATGCTTTCCTTGAAGCAAATTTTGTTCAATACTAGACAATAAAAATGTAAGAAATTAAGAAGTAGCTCCATGTGACTCCTTTGATTTTTGCAGTCCAACTTTTGAGGCTGCCTTCCTATAAGTACCTGTGCCAAGAGATTGCATTATTATCATGAGATAGTTTTCCCAAAACTCTTCTTAAAAGTAGGAGATCAAAAAATGTCATCTTTCTTCCTGCTGTGTCAACTGTAGCTCTGGCATGAAAAATGGAGATGTTAGTAAAACAGAAAACCCTTCTGAGAACATAGGAATAGATTTGATTACTTAAGACAAAAGTATTACAGCACCTACCAATATTGTTTTCATTCTATTTAAAGGCTTCACTTAAACTGTCTTGCTGTGATTTCCCTCCACCTCCTCCAGTGGACCAGCACAGTTACCACCAGCAAGCTGGTGTTCTGTATTTTTTGCAAATGATTGGTTATAGCAATTAGGTTTCTTGGCAGACAGCCCTAAAAGTCAGCTTGCTTTCAAGAGACTTAATTTCATTGCATCTTACTCTCACACACATGATGTGACCTGTATTAATTGGTATTGCCAGGAACAGAGCTGGGGAATTAAGGATGCACTCAGGCATTGTGGGACCATAAGCTTCCCCAAAGACCCAGGGGTTTGTAGCATGAATATCTTGACAGAAGCAGATAAAAATATCAGATAAGTTCTCCCAGCACCCCTTCTTCTTAAACAGCCAGTGCTCTGAGGTAAATAATGGGGTGATGCTGTTGGAAAGGGCAGTTCTGTGGGGCAGCGAGGGACATTGGGTGGAATTGCAGGAATGGACTGGCTATTGACCAGGATCTACAGTGGCAGATAGCGGGAGCTGGAGAAGAGAGAGCCCAAAGCCCAAACTCTTTTGGGGTCTTCCCCCAGCAGCATAAATCTCAATTCAAGTGCAGTGGATTCTGAAAGCTGTAGCTCAGCTTCAGCTCTGACATATATGATTTATAGCTCTGAATCAAGTATTCTCTAGGTGTATCTTTCAAGGACTACTAAAGGGAAGTCAAAGACAAGAGCTGAATTCAGAGGTATTTTTTATCAGGCTTTAGAGGAAAAGGAAGACCTTCACAAGCCAGTTGAATCTAAAGAAAGGAATTTTGTTGGCCTCAGTGGATGAGAATCCTCCATTCTCAAGTTCTTTATAGTTTTTCACATACAAAACAATGATTTTAGGCAATGACATGTATTTTCAGAAGAATTTATTTACAGCATAGAATTATTATTGGACTAAATGAGTGGAATTCTAGGGTTCTGTTGAAGTAGTTCCTTTTTGGGGTGCAGGCTTTTTTTATTGTGGTGAATATTAGAACAATAGAGCAGCATGAAATAATTCCCTGAAAACATATTTAAGTAGTCTGTTTCAAAACACAAAGGTCACCAGCTGTGAACCTGCAACACCCTTTACTCAGGCTTTTTATCAGACTGGTTCTTCAGTGACTTAACTCCTTACAAAAGTCTTATGTAGGAGTTTTCCTGCACAAGTTACCTGAAACAGGTCACAGTCAAAACTTCAACATTTCACTTTAGTGAGGGTAAATATTTATGGTCCTGAAAAACGTTTGTTGTCATTTCCCATCTACAGCTCTGTATAAACAGAACATTTAAGTGGAAATGCAAATGTTCTTTCTCCTGCAGTTCTGTGAACACCTGAAAGATATATAATAGCAAAGCGCAGGTTTTTTTCTAAAGGATTTCTTGAAATCAGTTTAAACTTCTTTAAAGATTCTAGCAGGAGACAGCTGAAAAGAAATGAAGAAGAGTTGTGCCAAGGAAATTACATTACTGTCATTGTTAATTTGCTTTAAATAACTGTGAAAAGAAGTAGTCTATTCTCTGTTAAATTTCCCATTGGCTTACAACCAAGTGGTGAATATTATATTTTATAGACTCTGACATGAAGACTCTGTTTAAATATTTATCTTTTGAACAGCTATGTTTACAGCTAAAACCTTCCTTCAACTTAAACTTCAGCAATAATGAGTTGTATTCTTCTTCTGAAGTTGTCTCAGGTGGAAATACATTAGCAGGTTGAGTTTCATGAAGTTCTTCAGATTATTTGTTCAAATGGAGGTCATTCCTTTACAGGTCAAGGTGAAAATGTATGTAGTGGACCGCATTCACCCTTGTCTGTGAATTTGGAGGAGCCATTTCGATTTTACCCTGGGACACCATTCCACACTGGCAGTGTTGTGTATAAGTTTCACTGTTGGGTTTTGAATGAACAGAAGAAATCAAGGCCTTTTTGGTGAAAATACACGGCCGTGCTTCTGGCTCAGAGATCATTAAAGTAATTGGTTTTCTTGGTTTTCTTCTCGTTCATATTTGTATTTTTCAAACTGCAAAATATTTGTGAGTACCAAGAAAGAGTTTTCCCATGTAAGAGGAGTGCTGTCCCCTCTGTGCCACGTAAAGGAAGCATTGGAAAGTGTCCATGTCATATAAAGGAGCCTTTAAATTTATTGTGTCTATGACTGTGGTTCAGGCAACATGCTGAAGCAGAGATAAATTTTGGTGGCGAGTCAGCTGGGCCTCATAAAGATGCCACTTGGAAGCCTGCAACTCTTGAGTACTAAACTTGTTAGTGTTATAACATCCAGGGAAGAGATAAATCTGTTCTCGGTTCTGCACCGACCCCGTGTGCACACGAGTTCATTCGCCACTGGACACCGGTTACAGCGCCAGCCACAGTGAAGTCCAGCAGGACTGAGCGGAAGGATGTTTGTTTTAAAAGGAGCATTCCCAGCATCCAGGCTCAGAAAAAGGGATGCAGCACAGCCCTGTGAGCCCTGGGAGGGATGGGGAGGCACAGGGGCGGTTTGAGCTGTGGCTGATGTGCTGAAGGAAGGTTTAGGAAGAGAGACCCAAGTCCTTTGCATTTCCAGGCCTCAGCCTTTCAAGCAGCCTTTGCCAGCTACAATTCCAGATCCTCAGGAGCAGCTGGGGGACTGTGTTTAATGTCTTTACCTGGAACAATGAAATTAAAATGCCTTTTCTGATTAGGCTTCAAATTCTGCTTTTGCTTGCAAAGGCACTTTTCCCAATTCAGAACATTCAAGGCCAAATACCTGCAGGATTTCTTTTGCTTTTTTTTCTGTTGAAGTGAATCATCCTGTTGAAACTGCTTGGGGTATCAGCATCTACCAATGAACTGCTCTGGAAGGCAAACCCTTACTTTGCTCCAGGTTTTTCATCTCCACTGCTAGTGAAACAAATTGATCGATAGCAATTAGTCTTATTAATAGCACAAATGCTGGCCTCACGCTGAATGGGTTCTGCAGGCTTTGTCTGATTGAATTTCTGTCTTTCTAGGTTAATCAAATATTTCAGAGAAAGGTGATGCTGAATACTAAACTCCTGGAGTCTATCAGTATTCTGAACAGCTGTTTCTAGCTATGCAAATTCACTTGAGCTGATGTGCATGTATTACATGAGATATTTATTGCCCAAGTAGATTTTTATTTTTTGTAAAAGCAGTCTTCTTACAATTAATAAAGCTCTTAGCAGAGACGTTTTGCAGGAAGTAATGTCCTTCACAGAAATACCAAAGTCATGCCACAAAGGAAATTTAACACTTGAGGAAGACATGGAAGAAAACCCCAGCCTGATGCTCAAAATTGCACTAAATAATTTTTTCTTTTTGTGTATTTTTACTTTAGGTATTTCTGAATTTCAACCCAGTAGCTACAAACAGATCTTTCTAAATGTATCATATGTTTATCTCTGATCTTGAAAATGCTATTTCACAATATGTCTTTAAATTGCAGAAGTATGTCAAAGTATGTTTCAAAATAAACAGTTTATTCAGTAACTTCTGGGAAAAAAAATTACATTTCCTAGATAAGAATGTGTGAAAGTGTTCCCTTGCTGACATCTCAGAAGTATGACATTTTAAGGATTGTAAAGGTGGAATCTTTATCTTAAGTGGAAAATTCCAACCAGGCAGGCCAGAGGAGAGCTGAGGGTTTGCTTCCCATTTATCAAGGATTGCACTGAAATGACATTCTTTACTTTTAAGAAGTAAAAGTTTAGTAAGAAAATAATTATATTAATCTCATTCAGCTTGCTTTGTTTTAACAAGAAATACAAATTACAAATAATTAAACAGTCAAATAAGCCATGTGTTGGTGGGTTATTAATGCAGGCCCAGGGCACATTGCAAGTCATGATCTTGAAGGCAAATTGACTTTAATCAAGAGGCCTGCATTAATTACGTAGTCATTCTAAGCCTTTCTTCTTGCTATGATAATATCAACTTTTTTTTTGTTTAATTTTGCTTCACATGAGCAAACTCGTATATTTTGGGGACAAAAAAACCCCTAGAAGGTCTGCAGTATAGATTTTAATTTAATTAAACGTCCTGAGGTTGAGGTTGTTACAGTCCCCAGCCACACCCCTTGGCTTTTCAGTGTCAGTGCAGAGAATTTCAGATTTTTGGAGCCCCTCAGTCCATGTGGACTGTTTGGATGTCTGTTCCATGATGGATGAAGTGTGACAGGATTTCTGCCTGAACTCATATAAGCCAAGCAGAGAGAAGCCAGGTTATATTTAAATTTGTACCTGAAGGATTCACATTTATCTCTTGGCTGCTGCTTCTTGATCTTGGTCCTCCCTGAAGGCTTCAGAGCAGCTGGAATGGAGCCTTAGAGGGTCAGTGCGAGCCTGGTGTGAAACACAAACCTCATTTAAGCTCAGTGTTGGACGTTTAAGTTGCAAAGGCCTTGGTTTGTCATTGCTCTGGGAACTGAATTCCCTCCAGGCTGAGAAATCCAGACTCTGTTAAACCAAAACGCTGACTTAGCCACAGGGGAACGTGCTCCTCCAGGCTTTGGATGAGTGGATTTTTGTGTGTTTTGAGGTAGCAATAAAGCTCTGACCAGCTGGGACCCCCCCAGTACTTGTGACGGCACGGGTGAGGTGGTGTTTGTGCGACAAACACGTGGCTCCTGGGGAGCATTGCTGTTCCTTGGTATGGGATGGGATACTTCCTGTTCATTTGGATAGCTTGGATAGACAGCTTTGAAAAATGAGATTTGCCGTGCATTGATTTCATTTTTTTTTTAACCATAGAACACTTTATTTACAGTGCAGGCCGATGGCCACCCCTTTTCCTGAGATATTTGAAATACATATGTTTTGTATGCATCCTTCACATATATATATATAGGTATGGATGAAGGCATCTAAGTGTTGTAGCACAGATATTAATCTTCCCTGTAAACTCCCAGGTCGCTGCTCTCATTTAATATGTTATTCTGATCCACCTGAAGAGCATGACAGGGAACTGGACAGATTTGCTTTCAATGCAGAAGCCTGATACAACCTTGATTTATTTGAAAAGAGAAGAAAAGAAACATATGAAAAGACTTCAAACTCATTAAAACTCAACTCCCACTGCAGCAACCAGGCCTGAAATAGTGGCTCCAGCTTTTAAAGGAGAAGCTGGACATTTTCCACATTTCCTCTGGTCACTGTGACTGTGCTGTCATTGTGGCTTGAAGGCACCAGTGGTGCCCTTGGTGCTTCTCTTCTCCACACAGTGTTGGCAAGGGAAGGCTTGTGTCCAAAAAGATGCTGCTGCTTTGCTTTTTTTTCTTGTAAAACTGTCACATTGCTCACAAATCTCACAGGTAGATTTGTTTTATTTTTTTTTTATTGTCAGTTTAATTACATTTGAGAAACTCAAGGGAAGTGAAGGGGTAATGACTTGCAGGAAAGCATTTTTAGGTGGGCTCAGTATTCATGACTGAGGTCTCAGTACGTGCAGAGAAATATCTGGCCACTTCATTAAGGTGCTTCACCAAGAAATTAGCTCGTTAGAGCATCTAGCCCAAAATTCACATAATGTGCTAGTCTTTATGGTTTTTTTTTTTTTTTTGCTTACAAGGCAATTTTGTGAGACTTCCCTCTTCAACCTTTCTTTCTTGTAGCTACATTCAGAGCTTTCTTGTAGCTGTAGCTCAGCATTCAGAGCCAGTGGAGCTTTGTTTTGTTGTACATGGGACTAAGTGGGGAGATGTTGGCACTCAGGGAATGTTACCTGTCTGAAACAGGTTCCTGTTACTGCTGTCAGGAGCTTCCTGAGGGGAATGGAATGAGCAGGGCCTGAGTCCAGCTCAACAGCCTCTTACAGAAAGGTTAAAAGAAAAAGCATTTAGGGTTGTAGCTAAAACAAGAATTAAGTTCCTTCTGTCCTATGAAGTCACCCACGGAGTTGTGGTGCTGTACAGAGAAGAGCCTTTCCTTCCTTCCTGGGGTAAAACCCTGCAAGCTTCAGGATTCCTTCACTTTATCTGGCACCAGAATGAATTTGGGAAGAGCAGAAATCATGGAATAATCCTTAAGTTAAAATGGGAGTTTAGTTCAAAATTAGCAGGAGTCAAGATCTTACCAGCTGCATCTGAGGGCAGATCAAAGATAGTGCAGAGCAGAAAAATAATTTATCTGTCATGAAGACAGACTGAAGCTCGGTGGAGCAGCTCAGCGAGAACTAGAGCAGTGGATAATTATCCTGGAGCAAAGATATAAATGTAGGAATGATGAGGAAAGTTTCCATGGGCTGTGATAGCAATAAGGAATAAAAGTATTTAAGCAGTATGTGCTGACAGGCTGTGCGTGTCTGGGTGAGTACAGCAGGCCTCAGGTGATGCTGTGAACTGTCTTGACAGCAGGTTCACATTTAGATTCCTCCAAGTCTTACACCTTTATCTATCCATCTCAAGTGATTTTAATCACCCCCACAAAAAAAGCACTGCCCAGAGTATCCTGTGAAGGAGCTTGAGACAAGTGGTTGGAACAGGGAATCTGCCATTCCGGTGTTCTGCCTCTGTAGTCAGCCTAAAATATGCCATACCTTTACACATAAAAAATTGGGGTCATGGTGTGCAGCTCTTAGACTATTTCAACCAGCCAGGAGAAAGGCCCAGCACATTTTTGTTTAAGATGCTCTCTAAGAACAGAATGTGGCTTCCATAGGCTGAGAATACATATACATGTTGGAGCTGCACCACAGTTTCCAAGTACAGAATCAAGGAGGAGAAGAGGAGATGTTATTTTGAGAGTATCAGGTTAAATAAAATCAGATTCTTTATGAGAAAGTGTTTTGAAGATATATTTATCCAAAAAGAAAGAACATGGAAGACCATCTAGAAATAAACCAGAAATTTGTTTAGTATCCAAGTTTCTTCTGCAAAAAGGAGTTAATTCAGCCTGTGCCTGATCCATGGCCCTGGGTACCCTGCCAGGAGCACGGACAGACACCGACAAGTAAGAGGGTGTCCAGTCTCATTACAATTCCTTAGGAACAGGAACCTACTTGGGCTCTAAGCTTTCTTTGAAGGCCTATAAACCAAACTTTTTTTTTTTCCTCCCCTATCCTGAAATCTTACACAGTGCTGCTGCTTCCAGACGTCTTGCAGGTAGCCACAATGCAAACTGAAAAGCCTGCTCTCAGTGCTCTGTGCTACTTTAATTGCTAAATGAAGACAAGCACCTGACAAAAATGTTAGCACCATGACTCGCAGCAGATGCAGAGATGCTTATTCATTCAGAAGAGGCAGGATTTGTAATTAGCAGTGGGTTTGACTGTGTAGGCTGCTCAAGCAAGCGTCTGTCTCAGAATGGCTTTGCATAGAAATCAAGCCCTGCTCTTAACTGCTGAACATCTTTGATGCAGCCCAGTTAATTTACCCAGGATTCTGATGGGTATTTTGTCAGCTGGGCCTGAGAGTCGCTTGACTCTTATTCTGTGGCTGATTTGGGGTGACTGTTGATCCACGTGGGCAAAGAGGTTTTTTGGTATCTACAGCCATTGGATCTGGACATACGTAAAAATCATTTCTGCACATGGACAGTGGTGAGTCATACACCAAACTAGTCAGGACTCTGCGCTTTGAACCCGATCATGGTGTTAAACAGAGCAATTCTTGAACCAGGGTTTAGGCAGATATTAAGCAAATCATAAAATGTGGCATTTAGCTGAATATCAATTTGCTGTCCTTGTGTGCAAAGTCCAACAGCCTGGGAAAAAATTGCATGATTTCCTGAGTTTGATCTTTTCCATGCAGCAACATTCAAAAGACAACAATGAATTGTGGTTTTGTACCCTTTGCCTTTAGAGGGGGAAAAATGTTAGATCTGCTTTAAAAATAAAAAGAAACAAGCAAAACTCCTCCCAGAGAGTTCCCTCCACTTTATGGAGTTGTCACAGCCAGGTGAACATTTAATAACAGACAAATTGGTAAGTGAATTGGATAGATGGAGATCCTCTTACTGGCATCCAACAAAGCTTTACAACCCCTCCCTACTTTAGACTGTAATAAGAACATCGATAGGAATATATAGGCATTGCAAAATGTATCTAAAATGGGATAGACTGGACTATCATTTTTCTGAGTTTCTAAGGAATCTGCATTCTCATATGCATATTTTACAGCTGTTTTGACAGCCAGTCTATAAACACACAGAATAAATACAGCTATCAGCTAAAGAGTATCTCCAGACATTGTCATTTTCATTTAAGCTTGCTGATGATATACAAAATAATCACAGAAATATATTTAGTGCAAGTAATGCTGGTTGCTATGGTGTATTACAAGATTAAAAGCATAAATTCCCTCATGTGGGGAAAAGACTGTAATATGCAAATACTTCAGACAAGTGGGAAAACCTGTCACTGTTTGCCAGTGAAAATGCTTCACCAGAAAGGTGTTGTCTTCAGGTGCTTGATTGCACATGTAGAGGGAACTCCAAGGGCAGTGTCACCTCTAGAACCCAGTGCTAGATGGTTTGTGCTCATTACATCCATTGCCACTTTCCAAATGCCTTCATCTCATGAATTACTTCTGGTTTTATCAAGAATACAAAGAAATTCTTCCGTATATTGCTAACCTGCTACTAACAAACCAGTCCAGACTCCTACAGAAGATCCTGATATTCCCAATTAATGCCTCAGGTGTAAACAAATACTCCCTAAAAATGTGTGAATGTATTTAATGCTGAAAAGATTTTCTATAAAGTTGGGACTTGGAGGAGCACAGTCATGGCAGCAAAAGGTAGAGCAGAAAACATCTAAGATGTAAATGTATATTTTTCATCTTTTAGTTGTAAGGAAGGTTGAGTTTGAAAAGGCTTCCATAACACAATAAAATAAGAAAAGGTGTGTGGAATCCAAAGATCCTACATTTGTTCTGACCAGGTAGAAATTGTTTTAAATGTTGGCACATTAGGGCATGAATTAATGTGTAACACCCAGGAGATCAGGGGGTATTGTTCTGTCTCCAAAACATTACTGGCACTACTTTATTATGGGAAGTACAGCTGTGTCTTCTCAGTTAAACCAATATCTGTGACAAAAAAATGCCAAGTACATTCATACTATGCTCTAAATAGTTGAGAAATTCCATAGAAATCATACTAAATAACTTGTTAATGCCCTACCAACTTATTCTAAAGCATTTTCCACAACTGTGCAAAGACGGCATGGATGAAGTCTCCATGTGGGTAAATGCACCTGTGCAGGAGAGGGGGGGGAAAAAAAATCTAGAGCTGCTTGGATGGCACTCAGAAGGTAAATCATGACTTCATGAATAATTTAAGGTGACAAATCAGCCTGACTTTTAGCTGATTATGGGCAGACAGAGGCATTGCTGTGCAGCACAGTGCTTGTTCTGTGGCAGGTTTTCCTGTGTGCATCCTTTCCTGCTGTTTGTCTCACTCCTGCTTGAGGGAAGCTGCTCTCCCCCATTCCCGTGTGCTGTTGGGGATAGGAGTAGTCTGAACCAGGGTCACAGAGCAGGCCACAGGTTCCTGGGACCCCTTGGGACAACTTTTTAAAACAAGTGTGAACTCAGGAAGTAATTGTTTTTAAAAACCACCTCCACCCTGAACAGAAAAGATTTTAATTTCCATCTTTTTAATGCTTATTCCTGTGCTATTTATAAGAACTTGTTTTGCAATCCCAGGGTTTTATTAGCCATAATTACTCTGAAATGAGCATCATTGCCCTTTCCATGGGCTATATAATACACACAACAGAACATATTGAGCTACTTCTGCAGTGAGGCTGCACCAGGAATGAAGCTGCTGTGGTGTGTGGAAACCAGAGAGCACAATGTTCCACTGGGGCTTTGTTCCCCTCGGCCTCATTCCCACAACAATGGCCTGGATTTGCAGCTTATCCATTAATATTACCTACCAGACACAACACGAATAAGAGACTCAGTGGTGGTTCTTAAATTCCCATATAGCATTAATTAATCATTTAAAGAAAAAATTGTGATCTTCCCTTTTAATTCTGGTAGAGGAACATATTTGGCTGTAGCTTACTTTTATTTTTCAGAATATTTCATGTTCTATACCCTTATAAAGCACGTAGGCTCGGTGCTCAAGGTGAAAATACCTGTATATGAGATATATATTTTTGATCTTAGAGTCCTTTAGGTGAGAAAGATCTTTAAGATCAAGTGGAGCTGTTTACCCAGCACTGCCAGATCCACCACTAAACCGTGTCCCTAAGCCCCACATCTACACATCTTTTAAATAACTCCAGGGCTGGTGACTCAACAAATCTTTTTAACGCCAAAGACTATTTCTTGCCCATGAAATGAATAAGAAATATTATTAAAATTTCACATATGGCTTTGGAAATCTTAGGTGTACATTGAGAGGACAGCAAGGTGTTTGTGTATCGGTTGCATCTGCCCTGCCACACAACCTGCTCCAGCATTAGGGCCACTTCCTACCTGGGTTCCTTCCAGCCTTGACTTTTCCAAAATTTGCTCCTTAGAGCCAAGAATGAGAAAGTGATTATTGCAGCAGCATTTTACCTATAACAGCATATTTGGGTGTTTGCAGCAGAAAATTATCATTGCTTTGCACTGATTTAATGGAAAGGATTGAAGCCCAGTAAAGGCTTGGGAGGAAAAATAAATTAAGGTCAAGTGAGGAAAGATGGACAAATGGACTTGATTTCTTTATTTATTATTGGTTTTAGCTATGTAAGACAGTCTTGGGAGAGTTCTGTGTGCATTGTTCAGGGTGGCATCTGAACTGGCCAATAACTGACAAGGCAAGAGGAAGAAGGAGTTTGATGAAGGCAGCCCAACGTTCAGGGTTATCCCACATCTGGCAGGCTCAGGACAACATCCCCAATCCCTGGAACATCTGGCTATGACCAGGAAGAGCCCAGGACATTCCCCAGCCCTTCTGTATGGTTTGTTCTTGCAGTTTCTAGAGCTGCAGCTGAGAATTTTGGTCTTATTTTGCACATATTGAGCAGACAGTTGACATACGTGCAAAATCATCATCTGAAATGTGATTTTTAGATTTTAAGCATCTTACTGTAATTACTGTACAAGGTTTTGACAGAATAATTTTTTTTTTAAAAAGGAATAAACTACTGGATGCATTTAGGGGCACTAATGTAAGAGTATGGGGTTGATATTAAATGCACAAACATATTAGTAAACTGAAAGCTTTAATTCTTCAGTTGGATAGCACAATCTGTTATCCTACATTAAATTTCCAAAGGAGTATTTTTTTCAGATATTACATACTTCATAGCTGACAGGGACACTATCTAATTAGCTATTTATATGCAAGGCATACCAGGGGATAATTAGAAACATGGATTATGCAAAGGCAATCAGACTGGCAGAGGGCAAAGGAAGCTAACATATTAAATCAAATTTGTATATATGCTTATATAGTTTATCATGTGTCGTTTGGGTTGTATTACCTTAATGCTTCATTTAATATGTTGTTACACATATTACTGTAATCCACTAATTTGTAGATTGAACGTGTGCTCTCCTAAAACCAGCATCTGTTGGCCCGATGGACCGGTTCAGCCTGCAGGAAAAGGCTGAATTAAGTTACATGTGTGTCCTGCCCCTCGGGGGCTGCCCTGCACCTCTCCGTTCGTCTGTGGTCACACAGGGCCTTGGTGGGTTCCTGCTGGCCCCTGCACATCTCATCTCACAATTTTAATATTTGTATTGCCAAAGGAAAGGTGAAGGCACTGAGAAATGAGGGGGGTGGTTGTCTCTGGGACAGGAAGAGAGAGGGAGAATGGGAAAAGGTTCTTTTCTTGAGTTAGGAAGGGGAGACACACCACGTGTCTGAGTTCAAGCAGGTGACAAAAGAGGGGTTTTGCTGTGTAAAGACGTGTAACTCAGATACCTCCTGTGACTAATGGGAGAGCGAGGTCCTAAATCAGCTGCTCTGAATCCCTCTGTGAAGATTTGGGATTTGGTCAATTTTTTTACCAAGGACTGTACAGGAAATCTAAGGGATTTGGTCACCCAGTGGTGACCAAATGCGGGACAGATGGCATACCTTTCATGTGTGCAAATAAGTAAAAATTTCCCCACTTTGTGGCTGCCTCAATCAAGCAAATGTTTTAAACAAAGGGTTGTTCGGGATGTGTCAGGCCTACAGCAAATGTGCACGTCCTTATGCAAATCAACACAAGTCTTTCTAAACTTGCAAAAATTTGACAAATTTAACTGCTTCATTTGGCAAATCAACAGCAGAACCAGGCACAGCTGCTGAAACCTAGATGATCTTGTTGGGTTAAAAGACTGTGTCTAATCTGCTTTTACTACCTTTTATTAAACAGTCAGGAGTTGTATCTCCAGTTTATGGTGAAAGGAGGGTCCATTCTTTTGAGGTCTAATGGTAGGAAAACCATGTAACAAAGCAAAGGACAGCAAGAGATATGAGTGATTGTGTGTCCAGCACACAAGAGACTGGTGAATTTTTATCTGGGAGGAGAGAGGAATCTGTATTGTTCTTTGTCCTGGATGACACTTCAGGTAAACAATGAAAGAAAATGCAATTTACGTTGATTCAGTCCATTTCTTCAGAGGGGTTTCTGCTGTTCTCTTTCATTTTCTTCTGATAAAGTGGGGCTAGGCACTTAGGGATTATTAGCACTGGGTCTTGGGTAGCCAGCAGGAGCTTTTCTTCTCAGCAAGAGCAGCTGTGATCGTGTAGGACTCCACATATGGCTGATATTGAAATTGCATTGGAAAAACTCCTCAAATAAAAATTCTTCCTACTTACATCTGAAGAACTCTAATCTACAGTGATATGTAGATGTGTAGACATTTCTGGATTTGGGTGAGGTTCCCCTCCACAGATTGAAATTCCTCTGATAGTTCTTATCCTCCAGCAGATTTCTCATGGGAATCGGTGGCTTGCTGCTTCCAACACAGGGAGCTTCCAAATCATCACAAACCCTCCTTTTATTTATGCTGCACTCCTAACTTAAATAATATTACTGACATATGAACCTTGGCATAGCTGAATGCAGGATTTACCTCCTGGACTCTTGTATGATTTTAATATTTATTCATTGGTCTGTACTAGAAGAATATTTGTCATCTTAACTGGATTTCTGGATGAGGATCAATGGATCATTAGTTTTAATTATAATATATCAATGTCATGCTAGTACAATTTATATCTAATGAAATTAATGTCAGTGATATACAGTACTGTCATCACTAAATTCTTCATGATAACTATAAATATCAAAACCCGTTTTCTTTACGTTCCTTGCAGATTGATTTATCCAGCAGAGTCTAATCAAACAGGCCCCCTTTTAAAAGTGATTGGATATTAATGTTGGATGAGGTGCAGCTGTACTGGCCCATCCAGCTCTGAGAAGGGAACATCTAACATAGCAAGTAATCTATAGATGATGTGCTGGGATAAAGGATTGGACTGGGAACCAGGAAATTGAGTTTTGCTCCTGATGCTGATACTGCACTGTGGATTATCTTCTTCAAAATCATTTGCATCTCAGCATCTTGATTTGTCAAGTTGCTTTCTTTGTGAAATTGCTTGATATAAGCAAGAAGAGCTGCTATATAATATATATGTACTTGTTGTTAATAACAGTGTGTTTCCTGTCAAGCGTGTTTTACTGGATCAGGCCTAGAGACTTCAATACCTTCCAAGAAAAGGCCATAAGACATGGAGCTACCTGAATGTCTGCAATGATTGCCCTCAGCTCACACATCCTGAAATTAAACCATCCCAACCAATTTCACTTCTGCACATGACAGCACAAGCAAATGTCAGAACAGATAGGCTGAGTTGGTAGCCACTGGCAGATAAAGCAAAAGTGATTAAGGGTGCCATAAGTAATTTACATTCCTGCCTCACAGATGGGCCACATTTACTGGATTGCGTAATAATAATAATAATAATAATAATAATAATAATAATAAATAACTAATAGCTTGCATGAAAGAAAAGTAACGAGTATTTTATTGTTTTAAGAAAACACTTCTAACTCCAGTGCCCACCTGCAGCACCACTTGCACTGACAGCTGAGTCTAAACCCTTATGCAACAGCAGAATTCAAAACTTTCTGGAGAAGGGCAGGTACATGATGCATCCCTCTGAACAAAATAACAAATTAGGCATATCATGACTGGGAGTTTTTTTCTCTCAAACTGAAGCTACTAACAGAGAACCAAGGTTGTTTGGGGGCTATGTATTTATTTCTATATATGTCTCTTTGCAGTCCACTCATAGCTCAGAGGGAAAGAAGGTGGATTATAACTTATACCAGTTGATCAAAACTTTTGCAAGGCTGAATGGTGATGACACTACAATGACCCCTTGGCACATCCTTACCTTCCCTCTCCTGAGCTGAAAAGAGTGAGACCAGAGGTTCTAATGAAGTTACCCTTGGGTTTATGTTCCCCTTAATTTCTGCAGATAAAGAAAATGGTCATTTTGAAATCTGGTTTGCTAGAGAGTACAATGGCATTCTAGTCTAAACACAGCTCCTTTTTAATTCTTTATTTACTTACTTTTGAATCTTCTTGCTCATAGTTTTTTTCCTCGTGAAGGCTAATTAATTTTAATATGCTCTGTAAGAGTAATTTTATGTCCTCCATTAATGAAATCTTCACTTGGATAGCTCAGAATATCCAAATCACTTTGACAGCTACAAAAAAAGGAACAAGGCATCACTGTAGTCATGTTTATTTCCTGAATCTTTCTGGGAGAAATTTGCAGATGTCCTCTGCTGAGGAATAGTCACAATTAATAACAGGTAAGAATCACAATACTCATTCTTGTTATACACTTTATTCCTTCACTTCTACCTATAAAATATCCTCTCTATTCCATGGCATTCATCATGTGGAGATGTACTCTGTTATGGTCAATAATCTACTACTTTAGACACCTGATTATTGAGAGCAAGGAGAGTTGGCATTTCTCATTGGCAAATGGAATTTCCTGCTGTTTTCTTCCTTTTTTGTTTAGGTGAAATATTGCAGCTTCATAGATGGTAAATTAAATGTCAAATATAATTTGGCATCTAAACCATGCAGTCTATTTCTGTCCTAAGAGCAAACCTGACAGATGCCTTCGTGTACTGGCTGTATGGAGAGCTATACAGGATGATAAATCACATTTTAGTGTGCCATCACAAATGGTCCGGCATAACTTCTTTATGAAAGTTGAAGATTTTTATAAGTGCTTTTAAAAGAAACATCTTTTTATACAGCTAGTCAAGTTAAACCCTGAAGCATCTTTAATTAGTTCCAACTCTTTTTCTTTTTTCTTTATCTTTCTTTTTTTCTCATATTCATGTAAACATGCATCTAGTTTAGATGATTGAAGTGTGAAGTGCTTGGTTGCTACGGTTTTTGGTCATCACATTACCATGGAAAACATCCATAATTCTGTCTTAAAAACAGAGCACCAGTAAGCCAAGTACAACAGGAGAGTTATAACTTGTATGAGATGACCCAAAATTCTCTTCCTGAATCTTACTATATAGGAAGAATAAAGGCTAACCAGGGTTGATTTTTGACATCACAAAGTACATTTCAACTTTTTGCTACCATGGCTTCCATAAAGCCTTATGGAAGTTGTCAGTGATGCAGCTTCAGGTGTTGCCTCACATCCTTGTGCACACATGCAGAGGAACACCTTAAAATGCAAAACAAAAGTTATTAAAGTGTTAAGGAAAAAAATGGAAACACCTAAAACTGGAACTTTTATAAATTATAAAATATAAGGGATATTCCTAACGAAAGGGGTGTCCATCCTGAGGAAGAGATAATTGGCATAGAGTTGGACTCGATCTTTTCCAAACTCAGTGATTCTATGATTCTGTGACACAATGGTTGTAAATCAAGCATCTGGTCATCTGGTGATTAACTTGCCCACAAATACATTTGTTATAACAACAGAAGTGCTTAAAATAATATCTGTCCATGCAGAAAAATGTTAGTGGGTGTCTGAATCAACAATGCCATTTAGAATTGCCATACACTGCAGAGCCAACTAAAGCCATTGTTGTATCTGGGTAGATCACAGCAGACTTTGAGCCACAGAGGGCTCAGCAATGTGCAGAAATCCTGAGCTGTCTAATCGGTGGCAGAAATGATTTTTCTTTAGCCAGTGTTTATTTTGTCATTGTTTTCTCAGCCCCCTTAAGTACATGTCAGCACTGACCATTAGAGAGATAAAAGAGCCTGAGTAGATCAGTATCGGGCTGGAATGCTGTCTTCAGTCTTTCAAAAGAGAGAGATTAAACCTCTCTGCTGGGTCATTCACGTGGTAAATACGACGGAGGAGGAAAGCAGAAAGTTTTATATAAAATTGATAGTGTTTTCAGAACAAAAGCATGGGAGTTAATGCATTGGATCAGTGCAGTGTCCATGTAGCCCGTATCTGTCACACTCAGGGTTTATACCACGGGCGTCAGAGGCAAACACAGACAATAGCCAATTGTAGTCTAAGGAACTCTGAGGGGAAAGCTTTTCCCATCTTCCAAGGCAGGGAAAGATCTATGAACTTTCCCTGAAAAGCACAGGATATTGTATGCCTTCTAGAGCATTTAAAGGCTGAGGGATTTTGTTTGAATTTGAAATTACAACACCAGATATTACTGATATTCCTGCAAATGCCTGATCTCCACAACTCCTCGTGAGCCCGCAGACTCACAGATGCACTGAGTCAAGAAATCCCCCAGTCTGACCATTCGTTTTTGCCACCAGTGTTGGGAACGACACGAAGTGCTGCTGGAAAGAGGAATGTGAGCTCGTTAGCTTTTGCTCCTGCTCCGCAGAATGGGAGTAGTAGTAGCTCAGTCACTGCAATAGTGTTCGTCAGAATATCCATGTCCTCCCTGCATCAGCCACTTCGATTCCTGGGCTGTGGATCCACCCAGAGGCAGAGGGAGGCAAGGTGTCATTCCTGAATTTACACCCAGCACAAGGAATGCTGCCCTGCTCACGCAGGCCAATAAGCTGCCCATTACACCCTGGTCTCTGCCAGCCGCTGCTAAGTGATAAACATGACCAAAAAAATCAATTATCCAGGAGTGTGCAGTAATAAAGGACTGCATTGTGGCTCTTTAATCTCTGATTTTTGTATTGTGTGTGAAATTAACAGAGGAGGAGTAAAAGCAGTGAATATGATGCAGATTTCTGTGTTGATAGATTGCTAATAATCAAAATGTGACATAGCAAACAAATGTAACTATGGAGAGTCAAGTGTGCATCTTTTTTTATTCAAGTTCTTTCTATCTGCTTAAATGTGATTGTTATACTGAATTGCAGATTGATATTTCCTGGCAGCATATTTGCATAAGAGGAAGTTAAAACAAAAACTTTTGCCAGGAAATGCTCTGTGCCCAAGACCGTGCTCACATCCATCTTAACTCTTTTCCTATGACTGAATGGGTGACTCCAGCCTTGCTCACAGCAGTTGATTGATGACTCTGCTCCCTTTTGCAGGGATGTAACATAAAAAGATGTGTAGAATGGAAGAAGCTTTTGGAGTGCCAAACATGCATGAGAGAAAAGCCTAGTCCGTGATTTGAAGGCTGCTGCAGGTGTTTAACCATCTGTACCTCTCCAAGAAGTGAAGGTTGCTAAGTGACCAGTGCTACTTATCCAATACTGAATCCACCAAACTGTTTATTCCTGCCTCTTTCTGCTGCTGGGAGCAGCCGGGTCCCGATCGTGCTGGTGGCTGCGAGCCACGGTGCACACGAGTGCAGCCAGAACTGTGCCTGGCACGGCACTCCAGCCAGTAGCTCCCCCGTGGGTTTTCTTGGAGGCTGCTGTGAAATTCGACCAGTTTAGTTATGCTCAACTGCCCTTCAACAAGCACCTGAAGGCAGCAAATAGCTCAGTGTGGGATGTCAGCGTGGGGCATGGGACGGTCTGTGTTTCCCTAAGAGATGCTCTGGGCAGGGGTGTGAGGTGTGCTGCTACCGACCAGCAAAGGCTGTTTGCTGAAGGAGTATCGATAAAGCTCCAACCTCTTCACCATCAGCTCCACCCGTGTTTTAAGTGCTAAGGAATAGGGCTGCAGTAAGAACTTTATATCTCTATTCCAAGTGTCTCAGGGTGCATTACACATCAGGAGTGCTTTGCACTGGCAGTTGAGTGCAGCAGATAAACAAAAAAGGAGTGAGGCTCTGGCTCTGCCCCAAGCTGGGCCGTGTACAAATGACCTTTGGCTCTGCCTGGGGAGTAGGGGTGCAACAACACCTGCCTGGCTGAAGTGCCTTGGGAGGGTGTGTGAAAGAGTAGAGCATTAATACCCCTACCCATTATACCCCACATACCCCCTACATGCCCCATTATACCCCATACCATCGTGGCAACTTGCAAACACAGGCTTGCTTTATAAAACAGTAACAGAGAAGAGTCATGTGCCTGTGTTTTGATGAGGTGAAAAGATGGACCTTTCCCATCGAGTGACTGTGAAAGCTGATGTGAAGGAGTTCAAGATTTACTCTCTTTCTGAACAATTTTGCGTGAGGATTTTTTTATTCTCAGTTTGCAGCTAATTGGGCGTTGTTTTTAAACTGCAGGTGGAGGTATTTACAGTGCAAACCAGGTCCTCAGCCATTCAGAGCTGGTATAGTGGTGCTGTGTGGGAAAGATCTTGTAGCAGTGGATTTTGGGACAGAATTTGGGCTGGGCATTCTGGAGGGGAATTAAGGCTGGGTTGAATTTAGAGCTGGAGTTGAAGGCAGCCCCAGGAGCCAGTTATGTCCTCACGCAGGGGATAGATTTCCATTCTGTTAGTTGAACTCATACAATGCACATTCTTAGCCTGTGTGCAACCTGTTGCAAGATCCTTGGTGACTGCACTTGTCAGTTTTTTCCAACCTGTCATTTATTCATCTGCCAGGTCCATTTCCATCCTGCTTTGGTGAGGCACGTGTGGGGTTATGCTCAATGCTTTAAATTAACAGTTTCTCATTAAAAAAACCCTGAATCATCTTGAAGCTGTAGTCATGCCTGTGTTCTTGATTTTGGCCAATTGCTTCCATGCATGTTCTTTTCCTTTAATACTTTCTTTCAGTGTTAGTCTCCTGGTGTTTTTATTATTTAACAGGCTACTTAGCATTCACATGAAGTGCCCATAAAGAATCTGGCTTGTGGGAATACCTTGTAATGAAATATACTGGGCAAGGAGGCCTTTGAAAAGTGTACAAAACAAGAGTTGTAGTTCTATAATCTCTAATTATGAAAAACAATAGAAGGCAAATTAGAGGAGCAACTGTGTCTCAGACCCCAAATGGTGACTTGAGCTTTGTGAGGAGATTTTCTGAGTCGTACTGGATGCATCCACAGGTTGAAACCCCCAGGGTGGCTGTCTGCAGCCTCCACCACAGCAGTGGGGATTTCAGCCCCTCTCCAGCACTAAAATGACATTTTCTGCCCAGCCTCACACCCTACAGAAAGTACCAGAACGGGCAGCACACGGCTGAGGGTACAACGTGCTGAAGATAAAGAGCAAATCACAAGGCTGTCTCCTCACCCTTCAGTTAATGAGCAGATAGGCCAACAGCTCTTCCAAATGCACATTCATTATAAATCTAATTAGTGATATGTATAAAATTGATTTGCATACCTAAAGGAAGAAAAACTCCCTCTGAGAAATGCTGGAATTACTGGCTTAGGAAAAATAAAAGATGATTCTCCAAAGCAAATCTCATATTTTCTGCTGCAATTAGCTGGGGTGTTTTAAATTGTTTATTCTAAGCCTTTAAACATTTTTTAAAGTATCAAGTGGCTGACTCTGTACTTGGAATCAAAACATAGCTCACTTCAAATCAAAAGAGCTTTAAGAGTCTGCTTAGATCCACCAAGTTGTTCTGAAGATGCAAATCTTTAGGCTGGTATTATGTCAAGATAAACTGACAAGAAGCAAACAAATACATTTATTTTTATATGCCTCTATTTTATAAAGCATGCAAGGACAGAAAATCTGTCAAATTCTGTGTCTGTGAAGTATCAAAGACCTTTTCATGATTCATAAATAATCAATAGTAGGAGTATTTGTTAAAGTTACATTGCAGCAAAAATCCCTGGCATTCACATAGTGCCTTGGATGATCAAGTGCTTTACAGATATTAACTAGAGTTGATTTGAATTAGTAAGACAATATCAAGAGAGGTCTAATAAACAGCCTACAGTGAATAATAATAATAATAATACTGAAATTGTACATACCAGTATTTCAAATTTCCTTGTAGGAATGATATCCATGATCCATGGCTATTAACAGAATTTACTGGCCTGAGCAGCGCTCTGAGTTCCAGTTCTGTGTCACTAAAACCTGTCACTGAAAATAAGTGTTGTTAGAACTGTAGCTGTTTGCTTTATGCTAAAAGAGATACGGAATGTTTAACATATGTTGGAACAAGCCATGTTTGTAATCCAACATGCATTCAGTGTTTTAAAGCAAATGTGTGGCAGAAATATGTCTAATCTAATTACAAGTAAATCAGAATTCAGCAGGAGAGCTGCAGATTCAAGCAGTAGCTCTGGAGAGATGTTCAGAGAATTGCTTGAGATGATTTTTTTTCCTTCTAAACTTTTGGGCGTAGCCACAGTCTGTATGTTGGACAGCCTTGGAAAGCAGGGTCCTGCTCTCTGGCAGGAACTCTTGGGAGCTGTTGTCATACAAATAGGCCACTTAGAGGTATGACTTCATTCAAATTATTTAGATATTAAATTCCTTCCTGAATTTAGGGTTCCTTTTAAGCCTTTATTCAAACCTCACAAATGAAATGCTGCACAGCAGTGGGCCTCAAAATTCCCAGTGCCCAAGTTCTTCCAAAGCAGAATACACTTTCAATAAGGTGCTCTGTTTTCAGAGGGAAAATGATCATTTGGCCCATAGTATGTAGACAAAAAGTGTTTAATTTAGAAATTAACACATTTCTGTATTTATGTACATGTGTGTATTTAATAATCATTCAAATGTCAATGAAAACAAAATCTATTAATATGCTGTAAGTGTTCATGTTCTAATCCTTGTTCTAACACAGTTTCATGTGCAGCCATTGCTTTCCCCACATATCTGTGATATATAATATGTACCCTCTCATTTGAATGGAGTACTTGGGACCTGAAAATTCAGGCAAATAATTTCTATTGTTTCTCACCAATGTGTGCATGCATTGTTGCAAGAAGTGTAGACAGTTTGCTGGCAGGGAAGATCATTTTCTAGCTTTGCTAGAAAAAAAAAAAATTTGTTGCTAGGTGATTTGGCTGTTTATTCAGGGATATCACTTGAAGTTAGTTTTATCAGACAATATCTGTGGAGAAGACTGAAGAAGACTATTTCTCTTCAAAAAACCCAAACAAACAGCACCAGTACCAAGCCCACCTGCAGCACATCCATATTGATTTGTCGTAGCGATGCTACAACCAGGAAGCAGCCAGTGCCTGAGCCATCCATCACTGGGACACACCACATATTTATCGTTATTAGGAAAATGGGGATTGATGGCTGGTGAGCACAGTTCTGACTTGTCAGGTCTTCCACTGCTCCTATCTCTGTATGAGGGAAGCGGGAACTTCTCAAGGTTGTTACACAGGTGACCAGCACCACGGCCTGAGCTCTGGCATGGCAGAGGAAGCAAGAAGATGGTGCTGACACTGTTGGCGTGTTTAGGAGGCATCACCTGTCCTGTTCAAGGGGAGGAGGGAAGCCAATTAGCTGAAATTAGGTTGCTGTTATCCTGAGTCTACTCCTCCATGGTCTACTTTTAGTTATATGTAATGAGCTTACTGGGAAAAATTATACATAAAACATGACTTTTGTCCTGCAAGCAGAAATGTCCAGAGCAGAGTCTGAACAGCAACATCGTTTGCCAAGGACTCTTGTGTAGCAGAGTTCTGTGCTTACAAGCTTTTCATGTGATATCTGCTCTTTTCTCTTAGTTTTTCCTAATTCACCGAGGAAAAGTTCATTTCTAAAACCATAATTATTTTACTATTCATGACTACCTAAAATACATATTGTGGTGAGAATAAAGCTTAGAGACTGGGGACTATCTAAGACCATGGGAACAGGGATCTGTAAACAAGCTCATCCAATATATTGTCAACAGGAGACATATATTTATGGTGAAATGGCTTTCAGGGTAGAAACTATTGGATCTTCTTTTTTTATCTGTTCCCTGGCAGAGAAATGATTTAAAGTGAACCTCAACTCACATTTCAAATAATAGATGACAGGAGCTCATCCATTTCAATATAATTCATTGTGCTGCATATGTATGGGGGAGATTTCGAAAGAAAAGCAGGGACTGTTATTTCCAAGTGAGCCACTAGATTTTTAAATGTAGTGTTTCCTCCTCACTTTCCTTCTATTAAAGTTATTGGTTTCCCTGAATAGGAGACTGTACTTTTGTGTTGGATATTTCTCTTTGTCTGATGCCGGCTCAAGAGCCTGGGGTGCAGGGAATGGTTTGCTCTTCTGAATGGAGTTTTTCTGGTTTGGTATTCTGAATGTTTTACAACTTAATTTTTTTGGTTGTTGTTTCTTTTGTTGCTGTTCTCAAGCACTATTTTCCTACCTTTTTTGCCTAACGTACAATTCACTTTCCCGAAGAGTTGTCGGAGCTCTGATCTCTGTCCTTCCATGTGTCTGAAACACATGAACTTCAATTCTCTTCAATACCATAAACCTGAAAAGTCAAGTAATATCATTTCTTCATTATAGATTTCAGGGTTGATGGTGGTGGTGGGTGTTCTGATTGATCTATTTGATTTGAATCCTGGATAAAGATGTTCCCTATTAAAAATATTCCTTTGTTTGACAAGCACAGAGCATAACTGAGTCTTTCCAGGAAAGCCAAGCTGAGGGTGCTGGGTGCTTCCACAGCCTGGTACTCTGCTTGGGAGTGGAATCTGGAGCCTGACATTTTCACTGGAGACAGATGTCCAGACTGAAAGCCCAGCACGGGATTCACTTGAAGTGAATCAGAGGCTCTTCAGGGGGCTTTGTCCTAATTTTTAATGCACGACGAACCCATCCATTACTTCAGGGATGCCTCAACACAATTTGGACATGGCCTATCAGGTCTGTAATGCATATGCTGCACGTAAACCAAGGCAGCCGCTAGCACAAAATGTGTCAGAGTGACTCAAGGAGGAAAATCAGTCTTTTGTGGTTCCAGGCAGTTTTCCTACATGAACAGAATGTTTTATTTTTGGAGACAACTATGTATGACATGAATGACAGGTATGCTTTCTCTTTGAAGGAAACAAAGTGCATAGTCAGTGTTTTACTTTCAGTGAGCTGCAAACTTAGGGTGATCTTCAGCTGATGGAAGCAAAAAGAAATTATTTTAAAATGATGAGGGTCAGGGCATTTTGGCACAGTAGAATTGAATGCTGTTGCCATCATAAATTGCCTCACATTAATGTTGGCTGGAAAGGCTTTCATCAAGATATTCACCAAACCAAAAGACATCAGAGTAAACAGCAACTTGGGAGCTGGCAGTGAGTGAATCTTGGGGCAGGAAGGGGATATTTGTGCCAAATCAGCTTAAGTGACAGCATTTTCTTCATATCCATTTGTTTATCACCTGTTCTTCTTCTTAATTCCCTGTTCATTCAATTAATTTCCCTGCTCTTGGGAAAAGTCAAATTTAATAATGCCAACCTGCACAGAAAAAGTTATGCATATTCATGAAAGCTCATGAATTATTGGCAAAAATCAAGTTGACTCAACTTTGATCATGGCAAAAGGCAGTTAAATGTACTTGTCTTGTAAAAAACCTCAACCTCAGCTGGAGATTGTCTTGATCACATGAAATTTGAAATAGATTTTGATGAAAAATGAGACATTGAAGGGTATTAACGGAGGATCCCCCATTTCCTGTCTATAGAGTTCTATGCCTGTTCATAAAAGTAATGTACTTTAAATGCCTAGAAATTCAAGAAGTTTTTAAAGGATCTCTGGGGTTAATATTTAAATTCAGAAATCCCAGGTAGTTTGCAATGCATTCAATTTGCCTAATTCTAGTCAAAGTGTCTGCTGCCCCTTTTTTGTCATTCTGAGGGAATTGACTCACTCTAGGGAACATTTCTATGACTGTCACAAAATGTGATGGGTAAAAATCCTTGACACAACAGTGTCCTGTCAGAAAATACAGATGAATCAAAAAGTGTTTCTCAGGGATACAAGAACTTCTTAAAAAATAATAAGTGTGAAAATGTGTGAGTTGGTAGATTCGATTTTGTCCTTGTGCTTCACCTCATCCCACCTGGACTCTCAGGTGTTGTCCCTGGTTATGATCCTCTCTGTGAAATGTGTCCATGCTCTTGGGACTGCAGCCCTGAGACTTTCTGCTCACCTGAAAATGTGGAAACTTGGTGTTTCGTTCTGATCTGACACACAGCAAGTTTCCTTCTCTTTGCACTGGGATGCAAGTTCTGACTTCCGGTTGTGGTCTGGATTTCCAGGTCTGTTCTCAATGTGTGTGTGCTCAAACCCCACCCTGGGGAATCCTGATCTGCAGCACAGCAACCGGTTTGAGAACCCACCGACCAACGTAAGCCTGTTAAGATGCTGCAAGGATTTTCAGCAGAAAAAATATGAGGAATTTTTGCCTCACATGTGCCTTAAAAGATCCTGTTTTTTGAGCTAAATCCTCTATTTCAGCAGCTATTCTATCAGACTCCTTAAATCAGAGTTGAGCTTGGGGTAAATGAGAGGTTTTTTCCTAGTGCTGGCACAGGAAGGATCTCTCATCCCTCTGTTCAGTGAACATAATCCTTGGGCAGCTGAACTCTGGCACGGCTGCAGAGCAGGAGCAGCTCAGGGAGCAGGGAGAGATTGGGATTAGGCAGCTCTGGAGTGTATGGGCTCCCTAAATTGCCACCTGAGGTTTGGGCATGCTGGGACCCTCATCAGGTTGGCGTGTGCTTGGACACACGCAGAATATATTGTATTGTTCCTCCTGAAATAACAACCAGGAAATCAGCTTGTAGCTTCTGCTCCAAGAGCACTCCTTCAGGAGGATGTGCTGTTTAATCAGGTAAACCCACTCTCCTACTGTGTTTGTTTTGTAGGACAGAAGAAAGCAGAACCAAAGGCATAGCAATTAGTAACTTCCCTGTGAAAACTTGTACAGAAACCTTTTCAATTTTAGTACTGGAGCTTGCAAGCAAATCTGGGAGGCGTGGAAGGGCTTTACATAAGGTATGATCCCAACAGTTCATACAATTAGCAAAAATTAACATATATTACCATTATGCTGAATTTTTCCTTGCTGCTTTTAACAGCCTGTATTCTGAGGAAAACTGAATTCTCTAATTGAGCATATAAATGTGGTGTTATTTCATATTCATGTTTTCTTGATGTTTAACAGAAAGGTAATTTTAATTATGCAAGCTAGTATTTGTTAGCCTTTTGAGAGCCTTTTTTGAGTGTCAAGCCTCATTGTTTTTCCTGCTGCTGTTTTCCTTGAAGGAATAACTCAAGGACTCCGTGCCCAAAGGACATATTTTCTGCACTGGTAATGCTGCATTTCTCCCATACAACAGAAGTTACATTCCCACGAAATTGTTTTTATTTTAGATGAAGAGCATCACAAAATGAGAGAGAGGAAAACGGTTTGGGGTTTTTTTTCACCAAAGAACATGGGGTGAGCCAGGTGCAAATCATCAGGCACTTGACAGCAGTGTCTGGGTGTGAAGAGGATGGGGCCAGGCTCCTTTTAGTGGGGCCCAGCAACAGGACGAGAGGCAACGTGTAAAGGATAAACCAGTTAATCAGCTACAGTTCTACAGTTATTTTTCAAAAATAGATTTTAAACATTTCCTGAGTTGTTGTTACAGAAAATAATCACTTTCCTGAGAAGCAGCTACTCGGGCAGTCCAGTGATAGATTTTCTTCTTTACTCCCATTTGTCCTCACTTCTCATCCTTGCTGGGTGTTTGATCCTCTAACAATCACAGTAAATGTTCAGGTGGGGTTTTTTGCCCAAGTGGAGCATTGTGCTGGGTCTCTTTGTTCCTCACCATTTTTCCTTTTAAGAGCATCCCACTGACAGGAGCTGGTTCCCCGCCAGGGCACAGAGGGACCAGCTCTGAGGGGGATTTCTGCATTGACTTCAAGGTTTCCAAAGGCAGGAGGGCTTTCCCTGGGACAAGGATCTCAAACTGTCTGACACTTAGAGACACAAAGCCATCCACCTGAGGAGTTCTGCACCTGGGCTGTCTACAGAGGACAGCAGGGTTGGTGCTCCTGGAAATGGTCTTTACAACTGTTTCCTATTTCTGGTAGCTGCTGGAAGGGAAAAATGATAACCCAGGGGAAAATTGTCTCTAAGGACTGTGAAAAATTATGTGCTAGTAGGGGAAAGCAAGAGAATCCCTTGACGGGCAAGAAGAGCAGAAGGGACAAAGAGGAAAGCAGAGGCTTAAGAGAGCTGTAAATACCAGGGACATGTTAAATATCAAGTGTGGACAAGAGCAGCCCCACTGTTTTTGCAGCGTGTCCTTTCTGGACCAGGAGGGATGAATCAAGATTCCATGTGAAATGCTGAGCTCTCTTCTCCAGCAGAACTTTAGCAAAACACGGAGGGAGCATTGACAGAGCTACGAGACCTTGTTTAGTGCTTGCTGAGCCTTGTTCCAACACGTGTGGCTGCAGTCAGTTTTTGACTCGTCTGGCGCACTAAACCGAGTGCAACAAGAACATGAGCTGGGAATGAGAATGTAAATGTGATTTCATGGCACTGTGATCAAGAAGATACAGTTCTTTATTCACATAGGCTTGAAAGAAAACGATGTCAGAGGAATGTAAAACAAAACCAACCTCAGATCCGTTTGCATAGTTATTTTTCACCTCCGTCAAACATTGGAATTGATGTTTCGTATGTCAAACCACACCTCATGATTACTGCAGATAGGCCATGTCCGTGGAAAACCTATCCTGTTTTCTTGGGTTTTATTCACCCTTGTAAAAATAAAAAGCCTCTATTTTTGTTTTCCCCAAAGAGATTATTACTAGATTAAAACACTTCCTGAATGAAATTATGCCCTCACAATTCATTCTAGTGCTAAATATGTAATTTTTTTCAAATGTATAGTTTAAACATTCAGAAAGTACTGAAAAGTCTATTTGGACTGTTATGGGATCCTTGAAAAATCTTTTTGAAACACAAGCTCATGTTTTAAATATTGCTTTACTGATGTGAATACTTGATTTCTTTTTAAATTTTTGACATTTTTAATGGGTTCTGAAACTCTTGACAGTCTAAACTCCATATCTTGGGTCAACAGTTAATAGACATTGATATATTCTTAGTTGATGAGTATTTGCAGAGTGTGGATAATGCTAAATAGGCCTCCTTGGAATAAGGTGAAAGGGAAGAACCATTGGCAGCAGAGAAGGTGGGAACTGGTGTTGGTTTGAGCCTGATTTGGAACAGGTTTCCATCACACAAAGATCCTGGGCCTTGGTGAAGGGTGTGGCAGGAGCCTTTTTTGCCAGCAAATGGATTAACTGGATCAGCAGTGGGTGATATTTGCCTTGGCTGTGTTCTTCATAAAGGGAATATTGGAGGATTCAAATCCCAGGGGTTGTTGGGCAGCTGCTTTTCAGTCACGCTGAATTCAAATTAAAAATTATTCTTTTTCAGCCCAGTGCAATCAGGGCTCAGAGAGCACCAGCTCCCCAATCTGCAGATGAAACAAGCACTGCAGATGATTCAGAAACAATGGAGAGTCTGATTGTTTAAAACACTGATAAAAAATGTGTTTTAAAAATAAATTATCTGCTAGCTGCTGGGATTGCTTGAAATTTCATTAAACACTAATGAGAGAAGGCATCACAGACAAATTAATAAACACCCTACGCACTAACCTAGAAAATGCCAGCCTGAAACCTTTGATGCTAAACTGATTAAAATGAGAAACATATTTCATGTGAAACCGCTTGGCGTATTTCAGTGTATTAATTGAGGCATAATGAAAATGGAAGATACAGCACAGAAAAGGGAGAATACACATTACAAAACAGCCTACAGTCCTGCAAAACAGTCATACCACACTGCAGCCTTGGTTCCATGCTTATGAGCAATTCCACAGCAGTGGAGGTTAAGTATATACAGATTTTTAGTGCATTTTCGTGGGTGAAAGCAAAGAGAGGGATTTTTTTTTCTAGTGAATTTCTGCATGTGTTATAAGATCATAAATTCTTTATATATATGAAAAATCACCCAATTCTGTGTCTCCCATTGGTTCTGTAGGATAAACTTGCATTGGGGATGAGGGAAGAGTTGAAGTGAAACCATGCTGGATTTAAAAGACAAATCTCATGTATTTTACCTTGCATAGATAAGCATAAATTAGAAAGAGTGAGAAAAGAAAATTGGTTTCAGTAAAGAAAGCAGGGAGGTGCTGTTGTGGCTGTCCAAGGGGTTTTGTGTGTTCAGTACTTTGCCATTCAAGCAAAAGGACTTTCCACAATGACCATCACACCTGGTGGAAGCTGTAGGTGACAGAATTAAACACATCCCCTGAGGGAGCTCAGCACCAGCTTGGTGTGCAGCGCGCAAAATGAAAATCATTCTGTGCATCCAGACCGTGTCACCTGAACCCCCTGTGTGAGGAGTCCTGGACAGAGGCTTCTGTCCCTCCTTGACAAAGAGCAAGGCCAGGGGTGCTGCATTCTTGGAGGAATATGAGGGAGTAGGGACGAGCCTTTTCGGGAGAGAGCTCCCCTGAGCCTCCCCCTGAGCCCCTGCACAAACACCTGAGGCAAGAGCAGCACGGGGCTGGTTCGCTGTGATCCTTGGCATTGCTGTGTCCCTTGGCATTGCTGTGCCCGTTCATCGAGTGTCTGTCACCTGAAATAAGGCCTGCTTTGTGCCGGCCTTCCCCCAGGGACACGTGCACGCGGAGGTAGCGGAGGATCCACTGTGGTCGTGCCCTACGAGTAAAAGTGTCGCTGGATAGCGATACAGAGCACATGAAGCCTGATGGAAAACCCTCCATGCCTGCAGTTGTCATTATCTGGGGTGGCACCCTCGCTGCTGGAGAGACAGGGAGCTCTGTGGGGCCACTGTTACGGGCCAGGAACCATTCCCAGCCGTCTTCACTCTGTTTTTGTGATCTAGGTAAAAATTGGGTCCTACATATGACTAGCTGTGAACTGGGCCCTTACAAATTAGTATTTAAAACCCAAAACAACCCAACCAAATCCCACAGTGTTATCTATCTATCTATACATGCATACACGATATATATATACACATATATATGTGCATTTCTTTATTTGTATTGTTCCTAATTATTTGAGTTTGGGCCTCTCTTTCCATAGGAAACATTTGAACTGAATGATAGGTATTTTTAAACAAAATCTCATTTATCTGTTCAATGTCAGCAACAGAGGGATTCAAAGTCATTGGTTGCCATGAAAGCAATAAAATCACAATCTTCATCTCAGCCAGGTCCAGATCCAAAAGCTCTTTAAACCAGCAGGAAGCTGTGAATTAAATTCACTGGACTTTACAGCAAAATAAATAGCTGCTCTGCTTCATCTTGTAATTCTTTTTGACCACTGTTACAAAGTTCATGTTTAAATATATTCCTCTAGAAATGAAAAATTTTTTTCAGCTTTTGGAAAACCAGTGTAAAATATGTCTGTTGCAATCTGTATGAATCAAACCTGCCTCAGTGAGGTGTGACACAGAGCACAGAGACTTTTACTGAAATCAGTAGGAGCAGGAACAGCCCATTATTCATTTTTGATGGAAAGGGAAGGGGAATAAATACACTACAATCAAAAGTAAAGCAGTAGAAATTAATAACATGCACCCCAAACAACAGGTATGTATTTGGAAGTGTGTGAAAGCAGGTTCCTCTTCTGGAGTTCATGGATCTTTTTCCCTGCTAATGTAAGGTGGTAATATTTGGTGCTATACCAGTATATTATTTACATTAGTGTAATATAGTCACAGAGGATTTCTGCATCTTTAGGCCCATATTGTCTTCAAATAGATTACAGGATAATCACAGTGTATTTACAAGGCTAATTCATTCATACTTTCAAATCTTTTCACTGTCTGAAAGACAAGGAACTAAAGGTGTTTTAATATTATGATATAAAGCCTGTAAATCTCTGGCAAGTATGATGTGAGCTGTCTGGTTACTGCGTGCTTACCTTAACCGAGCTTTCCATAAACACTTAACAAAATGAGAAATCCCATTGTTTCTGTATTCATCCTGAATGTTGTGTGTTGCTCTAAGGAAAGTTTTTGTTTGTGGATAAGGTACAGTGTAAAGGTTATTGAAATATTTAAGGAAAATCACAGGATATGTTAAAACTGAATCCTCTTGATTTCATACTAAAGGAGCAGAGGGCTTTGAGTAGTAAATGAGCTGAAGGTGTAGTGAAGTGTAGTGGTGAATGCTTCTCTGTGGTGACCAAAACTCACTCCTCCCAAAGTCTATTTCCATAATAGCTTTATTTGGGTTAGGTGAATCTAGAGAAAATAAACTTTTTTTCCTTAGGACTAAGAAGTGAAGGTAAATGAAGGTAAGCTTCTGAGAACAAGTACATTGATTTAGACAAATGAAAATTGTTTTTCAGTTTTTCACCTTCACCGCAGTTTCTCTTGGAAGGATATTGCACCTTTGGTTATTGTTTTGGTATCATTCTTAATGTTTCTGTGTCTTTGTTCTTCATTTGATGAGCTCAGAAGAATAGAAAAGTCATGAGAACCAGGCTTACGTGAAATGCAAGGCTTTATTTGAAACTCAAAGTGTAGTAACAGCTTTCGTTACGGATCTTAGTTTGTGCTGGAAAACTGAAACTTGAGCCAATGCTGAACCTCTCAGGCGTCGTTATTACCAAAAGCAGCACTGAGGACACAAAGGTTTGGTTACTAATGGCACATTGGCTTCCTTGCCAGAGCAGGGCAGCAAAACCCCTCGGTGTGGAACTGACACTCAGCTCAGGCTGTGAACCGCAGCAGTGCAGGGCTCTGGAGCAAACGGTCGTAGATTTTCCTTACATCTTTCTCATTAACTTTTTAAAGCCTTTGCTGGCTTTGTGGGCTTATTGCTGGGAGTTGGAAGCGATGGATGAAATAAGAAAGGAGTGGCGAGCTGTACTGCACGGTCTCTGCTCTGTGGGATTGGGTGATGTTATCCTGAGCTCATAAAAACCCAGAACAGGTCTGAGCAAACAACTTCCTGGTGCTCCTTCCCACAGCAAAGCTGGCCATGAGCAGTGGTGCCCTCATGCTGTGTCTTTGCTGTGTTTTTGCCGTTTTCCTGCTCCTTTCACCAGGTGATTCAGCAAAGCTGGGCTTCCCTGAGCTCCTCCGTGCCCCGGGAGGTTCCGTCCATTCCAAGCTGATATCCTGTGGGGCAAAACTTAAATGATGGCTCTGTCTATGTTCTCCTGCATGACTTTGCCTAAGTCATTTAGGGAAACAGTGAAATCACCCCATCCCAAGGATGGCTTTTGATTTTTTGTCCAGTGACTTATCAAGCGTGGGCTCTACTTGAGTTCACAATTTATTTTTCAGTTGACTTACCTGTTTCAAGACAGCATTTTCTTTTGTTTTGCCTTCTCTTGCTCTCCCATTTCCCACACATAAAGGCTTAGCTTTTTTCCAACATTAGTCCTGCATTTTGCTTTGAACAGTAATACAAATAATAGCACTATCTATATATATGACAAATAGAGTTTTACTCATCATTTTAGATGTCATTCTTAAGACAAAAGAGCTGCCAGGAAAAAAATAGGTAGAAGAAAGATAGTAAAAGGTGCAATCGAAAATTAAGGAAAAGAAGGACTAACATGTATATATATTTTTCTGCAACCCCTTTCTGTCTGGATCTTATTGATCTATGATATTGATATCATACTCCAGACTCTATCAGCATTTAAATCAAGCTCATTCGTGTGTTTTTGTCACATTCTCTGAGAAATGTTGATTGAATGTTAATTCAGTTTGATGTGGGAGACCGGAAAACAGAACATTGCTAACAGTCAAAAGTTCAACAAAAATACATTTATTCCAAAATAATAGACTGGCTTCAACCTCTCAACTGTGCAAGCACAAGCAGCTGTGATGGATGTTAATGCAGTGATTCTGCTCTCCACCTTTATTGGCAGCAAGAAAGCCCAATTGAAATAAAAACAGCAATAAAAATAATAATAAGCGGTGGTGGATAATGCACACTGGTGTGGAAGCCACATTTCTTGTGCCTGTCCCATGCTCATCTAGGAGAGACGAAGTAGTAGCACCACCCAAGGAGTTCATTGATGCACTTAGCACCAGAGATGCTTGGTCCAGCTTCTCCCAGGAAGTCTGAAAACTTGGGAGGTGGGAGAGAACTGGTAAAGTTTGGGTTAGAAATGTAGTAGCACAGCATGAGGGACTCTGTCCTGCTGTGTAGAATGGGCTCTTGTCATCTCTTCTTAAGTGCATCCTACAAGCCAGTCTGAATCATCACACAGGAGTCCTTTATTCTGGTTCCAGATAACTGACATAAAAATTTGCATTTTAAATGAAAAAAAAGTTATTTTTTATAATCCTTTCTAAGCCAATTTGGGTTTTAAATGTTATTTTTCATCTAGTGGTGTTGGTTTAATAATAAAGTATGGTCTAAACTTGTGCAATAAAGAGAAGATGAAGTGAATTTAAGCTTTGAAGAAGCTGATGATCTCCAAATTTGCATAATACTTCGAAATAGGTGTACAGACTTGATCCCCATTTACACAAATTAAGTCTGCAATTCATGCACAGTCACAGGTGGGCTCCAAGCATCTCACAAAGCCCAACATGATTGCCTCTGGTTCTTTTCATTAGCTACCAGCAGGTTGCTAGAGCAAGGTTAGGCAAAATTTAAGACCTTACTCATCTTTTCAATCTATAACAGATTTTTTCAATTGCACCTATGTGGTGCTCAAGTCAGTTTAGCAGAATTTTAAAGTTTTATTATAATTGCAGGTGGGTGAAATCAGCCTGTCAGTGGCAGCACAAACTTTGTACTTGTTTTGTGAGGTGCTGAATTTCTTCAGGAGACTCCTAAAAGGAGAAGAGTAAAAATTCACAAAATCACTCAAGATTGGAGGCATCAAAGATGTCTTGGACAGCCTGGTGTCCTGTGCAAGCATGTCCTGCTGGGCATGGCCAGTGTCTTCCAGAGGGACCCTGACAGAACAAATCCTCTTGTCAAATCCACGGGAGCTCAGGCAGTCTTCGGCACAGGGTTCATTTTTCTCCCTACTTATTTCAAACAGAAAAGGCTTTTGTTTCGCTAATTACAGAAGTGGGAGGAAATGCTCCTGATTTAAGGTGGTACCAACAACTGGGTGTGAAGAAAGAGGCACTGCATCTCCTTTTCTCAAAGGAGTACGAACCTGGGCTTTTCCTTTCAAAGCAAAAGTTAATGTAATTAGATATAACATGTAATGTGGAGGCTTTCACTTTTATATTAAGAGAAGCTCTATTCAATATAATTGACCAGTAGATCTGATGAGGTTTGGCCATCTCTTTGTGGAAAATCTTGGCTATGTTTTAATGTGAGCTCTGTAGAGATTTGGTTCACTTTTTAATCTCTTCGACATTAACATCACCATCTTTCCATTTGTACACCACCTTTATTGCTGAACCCACACATGTACTCCAGGTGCTTTCCTATGAATCCAAAGTAAGTCAGGGACACAATCCAAGGCTCTGGAAAGGAGGAAGGTTTTTTCCTAGCTAGGAGGCTTTGGAGTAAGCCTCTGGTGGGTAATTTACTCAGGTGCTGGTGGAGTGGTGCTTCATACTCTGAACATATTTCACTGTTGCACTGTTGACCATCCTCAGGCTGCCTAAACATTGTTAGAGGGGGTTTAGGTTGTTGGTTATTGGTCTGTAAAGCTTTTAGAGGTTTGGGAGTTGTCTGGGGCTCCTCTCAGTGAATCTGCCGGGCTGGTGATCAGCACCAAGGCATGAGAATGAGTGTAATTCTCCAGGCAAGATAGGCAAGGTTGGAACTCCCTGTAGAGAGCCCACGTGTGAGGACTCCAGCTAGGCCAAAACAGCCTGATCTTTTTGTTGTGTCAAACAGTGCAAGGGGAATTTATACTTAATCTGAATTTTAGCAAGGATGATGGCTGAAAAATATTTATTGTGGAGTGGTTGGGAGCTTTGCTGAGTCAGGGTGTACTTCCAGTTATCATGTTTGAATCCAGAACATATTGAACTGATCCTAATAGTGTTGTAATGGTTTGACTTATCCTACATTTAAGCGGACATGCACATATGAGTACTTAGAGGCTGGCAGGCACCTCTTAGTAAAAAGTAGTCCTCTTTGGGGGGAGTGTGTTTGGGTAGGCAGTAATTTTCTTCTAATTGTTTCTCACAGAGAGAATCATGAATGTTCCCTGTTGATCAAGGTATGGCAATCCCTGCATTGATTCCTTTGATAAATGTAGGATGATTTCCTGGTAAATCTCAGTCAAGATCATGTCGAGTGTATCCCCTGCCTGTTTAAGTTGTGCACTTGTATAACAAAATCTAGTTTGAATCTCGGTGTTCCTGCCAAATCTATTTAAGCAGGGGATGATTTGCTGACACATTTCAACAGCAGGCTCTCGGGAATGTGTCCCTGTAAATCCTCCTGTGCTCTTTGTTTGGCCAGTGATGCTGTTTGTCAATGGGATGCCACTTACTGCTGTCTTGTGATTGCTCTGCAAAGTTTGCTCAGCCCTCAGCTGAAGGAGGAAAACAGCCTGGGGAGTATTTTATAAGGCAAGATGTATCTCCTCAATATTAAAGTCACAAATCTGTAAGGAGTGCAAATTTTCTGTTGCTAGGATGCCAATTCCCTTTTATGACTCCCTTGGTAATTACCGAGTAATATTTATGATGGAGCAGTGTACGAGGGAATAAGTGGGGTTTTTGTAGATGGGACCCAGAGTGAGATAAGGTGTTTGACAACAGTGAGATCTGCGTAGTGAGTTCATGGATGTAGGACAAATGAAGAAGAGATGGATTTTAAAAGTCATCTTGTGAAAAAAAAAACCCTGTAGTCAAAAGTATTTGCAACTGATGCCAATTTGGGATGCAGAGCACAACCTTCTCCCCCTTGCAAACTTGGCTTTGCTTCCCCACTGCTCCATGTGCATCCCCTCTGGCATGAGAAAATCACATGAAATGGGCTGGGTTCCCATCTTTGGGACTGCTTTGACCTGACAGGACAGTGGACATTGGAAACTGGGAACCACGGACACAGGTTATAAACCCTTCAGGGTCTGGACACCATGACTTTGCACGGGTCAATCACAGCACAGCGGGACCCTGATCCCTGTCTCAAGCTGCTAGGAACCAACACAGCCAACAATAATGCCTTCTATTTTGCTGGCATAGGAAATTTTTAAGGCCAAAGGGACCATTAGGTTATCCAGTAAATGTGCTGGGCTGTTACAGTCCTCCAGAGATGAGGATGATAGTGCTGGACTGGGAATGAGTCAAACTCAGGCCACACCACCACAGGCCTAGGTGCAATAAACATCTTTTCTGAGGGGTAAAATCCCTTCTGTGTAGTTATATTTGCCCATTGCCAATGACTTTGGCTGGGATTTCTAGGCCTTGCAATAATACCAGTGTTATTAAAACTGGCTACAATCTTCAGAAACACGTGTTGTGAAAGTAAACAAAATCTCACTGGATCTACCCATCACTCAGTTTTCCTTTCCAAAGGGAACTCTTTAATGATAATTCAGGATGTACTTACGTGTAAATGATCATATCAACTCTACACATAAACACAAATAGTTTATATAGATGTATTTAACATTTTCATTCCCTGCTCATATGAATAAGTGAGTATTTACACACATACATGCATGCACATCCTATATTTTTTCAAAATTCCAGCAATGTGAGTCAGAGAATTCCAAAGGTTTTTTAAAAATTTCCCTGGCCAAAACCAATAAAATCAGTTTAATTAGAAAATAAATGACTAGACTTTTGTGCCTAAATGTAGATTACTGCAATTTTTCATTTTTGTTGCTGAATGGCATAACATTTGGAGCGAGAGCTGAGAATTTCAGCCTTTTCCCAGAACTTCCTGGCAGTCTCAAGCCATCAAGACATTTTCCACTGTTTAATTATATTTAATGTTTTAGGACTGGCTAAATTGAATGGGTATGGTAAGCTTTTAAAATTAATTGATGGTCTCTCACTTTAATAAATGCAAGGATGGAATAAGGCCCTAAGCTTCAGCCTAGGTGCTGGTACTTCCCTCTGAATATCCATGCCCACGAAGACAGCAGCCTCATTCCCCTCCTCCCATGATACATTAATATTTTATGGAGCAGAACAGCACAGAGTCAACAGACAATTTGATATTATGGTCACGGTGACGTAAAGCCCAGAACTCGGCGTATTTTTCACCTCTGAAACCTCAAAAGCCTCCTGCCTGCACCTGATCCAGGTTAGAACTTGTGGCTCCCTCCTCATTGTCTGCAAATCTCTGGCTGTCTCACAGAGTGATCTTCTGCAGAGCAGGGGTGGGAGCTTGTCGGGCTTGGGTGGTGGGATGGCTGCTGAGAGGAGAGGGAGGAAGCTGCTTCTCTGGGTTATTGATAACAACGTGATGGGAAATGCACTGGGCCACGTGGCTGTGTCTATAAGCATATTTAACAACACCTAACTAAGGATACTCAAGGAGAGGAGGAATTACTCTGAGCTTTGAAGTGCCAGGTTGTTTGCAGAAGGAAGCTGAGAATTTGGATGAGCAGGGCTGGAGGTGAACTGGGCTCTGACACACACGCTGTAATTGCTGTAAATATCTGGGTGACCTGGCAAGCCCTTCCCTCTCCTCCTTGGGTGACTCTGAGGGGCCTGCAAGGTGCAATGGTGAGAGAAATAGATTCATTCCTTTCCTGGCTTGAAAGGAAAAGCGTGAGGAAGCAGAGGACAATGAGGTGCCACTGCCCTGCTTAACCTCCAGCTAATGCCTGCTTTGGGAAATGGAGCCAGGACATTAACTGTCTGCTGGTTCTTCTCAGTTTCAGAAGGTTCAGCCAACGTGTTTAACTTCAATCCCTGTTTATCTGATTGGCAACATGTTAGAACAAAAGTGCTGGACTTGGGTCAGAGCAGAGGTTTCGGTATCTCAGGCACCCACCCTTTGACAGAGACCAGCAGCAGACACTTCGGAAAGAAATGCAGGATTCAGGCAAGCAGGGAGGGAGCACCACACCCTCACAGCTTTCTTCCATGGCACAATGTTCTGTTCAGACCAATTCAGATATTTCACTAATATATTTTTAGCTGTTGAACGTGAAAATGATGTGGAGAAATTTAAAGTTTCCCTATGCTCAGAGAAGGATGCTCAGTGCAGGCAGCATGAGAAATCTCAATTTCCCTGCTTCTCCATCCATCCTGGCTTTCTGCCTAAAGCACACGGCTCAGAAAGCTGTCACAAGGACAGCAGCCCTTTCGTTTTGCAAAGCAATCCACAGTTGTTGGTTTCAATTTGATATTTGCTTTGCTTTGGTCTTTTCCTCCAATATTTCTGCCCTGCCACTGTTAGAGGCTTCTTTTCTGCAGGGCTGCAGGATGTCTGAACACTCTGGCCTTGGCTGTGGCATGTGTGTGCTGTGATTGATTGTGTTCATTAGGGAGGTTGACTGTTGTTTGTTTCCCTATCAATAGATACGTTCCCAAACAAGATAAGTGCCAGCCAGCACACTTGCTGGAGTAATTACTGCAGGTTCAGATAAAGCACGTGGCACTGGAGCTCTCTGTGATGAATCCTTGTTGACATGGAGCAGGAGATGCATTATATAAATATATATATATAGTAGTCAATGAAATCTTTCAGAGCCAAATGGGAGCAACTGCAAAAGAAGAAAAGGCCTCATTCTTTAGGGCAGTGCAACATCTCAAATAATAAGAGCATGGTTAGTGCATGGCACCAGCTTTTAGCTGAGGCACTTCTGTTGGTGGAGCCAGGGACATCAAAATATCTCACAAAATTGGATCAATTTTGATGAAACCTTCTTACTGGGAAACACAGCAGCAGCAAGTTAAGCAGTTAAGACGCTCCAGCACGAAATCTTTGGACAGTCTTTCTTACATTTTCCCACTTTGAAATGTCCTCTTAAAATGCAGTTAAGTCCTTGAAACGAAACCAAAATATTTTCCAGATACCTTTAATGTTCTTCACTCTCCCTCCCACCACAATGTTTGAATTCTTTTCCCCCAGCCTGACTCAGCATCCCTCATGCCTGTTTCTTTATTTCAGGCTGTTTCCCTCCACTGGCTCCCTTGTCCTCTCCTGCTGAACTGGAAAGAGCAACTGCAGAGGAAGCAGCACTGATCTCAGCACACCCTGAGAGTGTCTGCCAAACCAACAGCTCGGGGCTTAGCTGTGCTAACCAAGCACTCTCCCATCCTCGGGTCAGCCAAGGGGGTTGTTTTGTATTAAAAACCCCACCACGACAGTGGCCCCTCATGTCAGGGAACTGGGGCTCTCCTGGCCGGCATTGTGAGGGTCAGGGACACTTTTAGATGTGATGAATTAACTTCTAGTGCAGTGAAAAGCTCTTGTAACAATTAAATATTGTCTGCTCACAGCTGATGGTTATATATAGTTTCAAGCAGTTGGATTCCCAAGGGCTGCTCATGCCCCAAAAGGAAACAAGCAGCAAGTTGCTGCAGGATACAATTTGAAGAAGCATAAAATATTTCTCATGGTTTTAATTAAGTGACCTTTGTTTGGTGTTTGCCAAACCTACCCCCGACTCACTGTTCGGCTGATGGTCCAGGGATGTTGACACCTGGTGATGTAGATGTCTGATCCTGCATTATTTTAATAATTTCTAGCATGCTTGATGAAGATTTTTAATGGCACTGCTGCTTTAAAAAGCAGTTCTTGAAACTATGCAACAAGAATTTGCAGTTCTATGTGTTATGTGTACCATGGGAAGTTTTTAAACCCAGCAGGCAGAAGAGAAAGTACCCTAAAATAAGTTATTTTAACACCAAAGAGGCTCTTGGAAGCTATTTGTGATCATTATCCAGCCATCTTATCTCAAGCATCAATTTCTGCATTGAGGTGCAAGGAACTGGAGAATGAGATGAATCTCGGTTACCTTCAAAGGGTGGGGAAAGTTTCACAAAGAAGATTGAATAGCAGACAAATGAGAGAGCCCACTGAGAGGGATTTACAAGCACTCAGTACCCACATCAGAGGTGATAGGTGAAGTGGTAGAAGTTATTTTACCCTAATTGAGACTCCCTGATGCCACTCCAGACTCCTTTAGATCGCTCACCCTCTCACACCCCTCGTGCAGGAGTGATTCTGAAGGGCTGTAGGTGGGCACAAGGCGCAGACTGAAAAACCAGAATGAAAGATATGTCAGAGGTACATTACAACTTGAAACCCCGTCAGCTTTGATGCACTCACACCTTACCCACCACATCCCTTGCAGCCATCCTGGCTTGTGAGCCCCAGGCGTGTGAGTGACATCAGCTTTGTCTTAGGAGCGCTGCAGAGGTGCGTGTCACTGAGCCTGTAATTTAAAATGACTGCGTCTTAATGAGCCCCAAATGATTGCTTGTACCTACACACACGTGGAGTGAGAGCACGTAAATCCGAGGTGTCCTTCTGTGTTCCCTTGAGTTGCAGATCAAGCCAGCACGTCCTGAGACAGGGGTGGGAGCCACGCTGTGGTGCAAGACAGAGCAGGAGGGGTGGCAGGGTGTCCATGGAAGGGGGATCTGTGCGGTGGTTTAGAGAAACCTGTGGTTATGTGCTCACCTGGTTCTGGCCTTTAGTGGGGATCCACACGCTGGTGGTTTGTTTGGAATCAAATAGGTGGAGTGGGGGAGCGTGTGACGTTTCTGTCGCTATTTTTGTGGATCACCGTGACAAACTCGAGCTGCTGAATATCTCTGTGTAGAGATTGTACTTGAATGACATGTTTGATACAGGGGAGGGTTTTATCTCCTGTTGTGCTTTGTTTAGTTTTATTTAATAGTTATCTAAACATCACTATTTCAGAGCAAAATCATAATTATATTAATATATCAGTAATTATATAAATGTAATAATTATATTAATGAAATTTATAATTTAAAAATTGATAGCTTTAACTTGAGCTCTAAGAATTTAAATAAATAGATAAATTCACAGAAGAATTTTATAAAAAACCTTATATCCTTCCTTTGTTTCGTGGTTTAACACGGGTAAAACATTTGTTAGGACCGCAAAGGAACTGCTCTGGCACCTTCAGCAGCACAGGAGGTGGACTCAGGAGAATAAGTTGCCCGGAAAAGCCATGACATAGCAAGTCACCCTCCACTGTAATACTGCAAGGAGAATGGGGTCAACTTCACCCGTGTAGCAACACAGCTTTCCTAAGAAAGAGGGAGAAGTGCCCCAGCTCAGGGGTGCCACACCGCGCTGAGCAGCCAGCACGCAGCGCAGTGAGGGAGGCCTTCGAGGCTGGCAGCAGCCGTAGAGAGGGTGTGATTTGGTGGAGAGCAATCCGCTGTGTGTGGCCAGCCCCCTGTGCTGGTCAGTGCAAGGCCTTTAGCTCTCCCCACCGTGACTGGATGAGGCTGCGTCTGGCAGCCCCCCGTGTGTGCAGGGGTCTCCAGATCCCCAGGCCAGCGCTGTTCGATTCTCTGTGTGTGTGTCCATGTGCTGTTCGGATGCCTGATGGAGCAGCAAGGGCACAGCAGTGCCTCCACCGGCTGTAGGGATCTCTGTCCCAGCGTGTCTTTCCCTTTCTCAGACGTTCTGAAGTTTGTCTAGCTGTGCATTCGAGCTCTGTAGGATTAAACTACTGCAATTAGCTCCAGCTCTGGCTTGAGGGAATGAAGCTCTGAAGAAATAGCTCTGTATTGTAAAAAAAAAAGATGATCATCTTAAACTGTAGTACATGGCATAATTCCTGCAGCACTTTCATAATTATGTACCATCAAATGCCATGTCACGTCCCTCATGATGGTCATTAGCAATTATGTCACATTGAATCACAGAAAACATAGTGAATTTGCTACTAATAGAGCAGAACAAAGTCTTTTTTGGCTTCTGAGCCTTGTTCTTTAATCTCTATAACTGGAAGTTGCAGTTCAGCACTGCCAGGGAATCTTGTTTCTCTGTAGCTCTGTGCTTGCTTTTAGTTTTAAGACATCAATTCTAGAGAAAATTCCGCCACTCTTAGGCATCTAAATGTGGTAATTTTTGCAGGACAAGCACTTTATCTATGGAGACCAGCCCTCCTCTTCCTTGTGTTCACAGTGCTTGTGAAAATGCAGGCAGCAAAAGCCCTGGTGTGCAGCCACCACTGCCCAGGTCAGCACAGCTTCGCTGCTGCAGGAGAAGCTGCTGTGCTGTGAAGGAGAGGAAGAGGTGCCAGAGACCCCAGGTCTGAGATTTTTCTAGAGCAGTAATTATGCACTTGCACTGGCAAGAGCTAGCCTGGCAAACAGATGCGTTCGTCCTGTCAGGGCTCCCTTATTGCCAACTCAGGGAATCGTTTTGCAGGTGCCAAGAAAATAAATATGGGCTGTTGGAGTATTGAGGTGAGAACCAGCAGTCTGTCTGTCTCTTCTGTGCTGCAGTGACACTCTTAGGAAGAATTGTGTTTGACGGGAATTCTCAGAATGGCTCAGAAACGGGAACAGGAAGCCGAGGGTGAAGCATCAGCACTGAGTGGTTATTTTTCAGGAAAGAGTTACATGAGAAAAGGGACAGCAGGAGCCACCAGCAGTGACCACAGCCATGCTCACCACATCATAATCATGGGGGAAGAAATGAAGCCCTTGTTTGTGTTAAAGTCACACCAGTCCTTTGATGAATAACACAAAAGACAAATAGCAACACAACCTAAACACCACCTCAGAGAGAGGGGAACATTTTATTTTCAACTGCCCAGTGATCTCACCAGACACCGGTGTAAATTCTTCTTGTCTCAATTTTGAAAGCTGGACTTGTAACTGAATCAAATCAAATCTTAACGTTTGTGGGTGCCTTTAATTATATGTTTTGTAATCAGTGTTTTCCTCACAAGTTTGACCTGCTGAGCCTAATTTTGTCTGCCCACTGCTTACAGGCCAAGCTCTAACGATGTTTTACTGTCGTGTGCAGGGAAAAATAACACAAACTATTCCAGTAACACTTTGTTGCTAGCAGGCTCTAACTGATTGACATTGGATATCAATCTGGCTGCACGAGAGTTTGTCTCTTACGAGACAAACCTCGTTTATGTTGTTAAGTGGATGATCCATTAGCAACAAATGTTGTTCTACAAGTCTGCTACATCTCACAGAACAGTGGTCACAGTGATTTCTCTTGAGATTCATGTAAAGTAAACTTAGTTGAAATTGAGGGATGAATCATCTCTCCCTTTAATTTGCTTGGATTTTCTAAGAATTTCCTCTTATATTGAACTACTCTGAAGTTCAGGTGCTGCAGAACTGATGTTACCTCTAATATTTTAAACAACAGCATGTCCAGCTTTTAACCACATCATTTATTAGGAGCTGGGCTTCCTGTTTGCTGAGGTTTAAGAGCACCTCTATATCCCATAGAACACTCTCTTTGAAAGCCCAACATGACCAAAAGGACTTCTAATTTTAGACCCTCCAAATTGGTAATGTGCCCTCAAAACAGAAGCCATTGATTGGCGTGGATCCTTAATGTAATATAATAATATAATACACATTATGTTCTTCAAAGATCTGCTTAGCCTACTTTTCTGCCAACATTGCTGCTGTGGTTTTCTATAGCTATTTTTCCTTCTTTGTGTTACTTCTAATGACCCCATGTAAAGCTGGTCATTTTACTTTGCCTTGAATATAAATTATTTTAAAATAGTGATAATTCTGAATAAGAGTCATGCTGAGCTCCATAAAGTGTCTTTCTTTTCCCCCAAACTCCCATCTGCAGCTATTCTTTGGTATAGGCTGTGCTTCATGGAGGTAAAAAATAGATGTGAAAGTTTGTGAAATTACTTATAAAATGAAAAAATCAAACACATCACTAGAATGACTCTAAAATTTTTACACATTCAAAACACTGTTGGGTTGTGGCCTTTCTCTGGGTGGTTTATTTGAAAGTCTAAAACTTTTGAAACTCACCCCCAGATTAGTAGAACCAACTGAAATGCTATGAAGCTGTAGGGCGTAGGGTGGATTTCCCCTCTTCGAGCTGTGTGGCAGTTTTTATTGATGAGTGAGCGCTGCTGTCACTGAGGGAAGGAGGCAAAGTGGGGGTGAGAGAGAAGCAGCCCAAACCTGCAGGGTGGTCGATGCCCTGAGTGATGTCCTTGGAATGTATCTCATGCCAGAACCAAGAGAAGCTTCTCATGCTCCATTTGCATTTAAATACTTATATTTACCATACATTTATGCTACCAGGATGAAAGCCAAACACTGCATTAATTTCCTTAGCTCTCCAATCCTCCGGACTGCTCTTTGTCAGGATGTGTTATTAAATGGTTTGTGGTCACACCTTATCTGCCTTTCTGGCCAGCTGCAACAGGAGCTTTAACAATGTTGGCAGCATGAAACTGAGACTAAAACTAATACCATCCATGAATATGTATAAAGATATTAAATTCAGTTCTGGAAGGGGTTTTTTTGTGTGTGCTTTGAAAACTACGGTGTGGTGGAACAGATTTTCTTGCAACAACTTTTCAATTCATATTTTAATTGACTTTCTGTAAAATCATCTGTACTTTCATATGATTTTTCCCCTAAAAAGCAGTGTGTGCATTTTTCAGTAAAATGATAAACAGTGTGTGTAAAATCAGTAAATATAAAAATGAGACAGGAACATCTGCTCATAGAAATTACTTACTTTCAATTTGCTTATTCATTATGTTTCATTTTATCAGGTCTGATTCTTTGAGTCAGTTTGTTCTAAAATTGTCAGAGTGTAGAAATAGGTGACAGCATGAGAATAATTGTTTCCTACTCACTTCTAATAAATAACAAGCTTATTAAACATAATATGTAAAGTGAAATAATAAGGAATTGATTCCTGTTTGGGCCAATCTGGCTGCACAGAAAGAAAGACCAGATTTCTGTTCAAAAGGGATAAAACTGAGGTCATCTGAGCAGCAAAGGTGAATGAATAAATTACTGTGTTATCAGAAAAAAAGAAAAAATCCCCAGTGGGTTCACCCTCACTGTGCACACGTGGTTACACACCTGAAATTTCCAAGCACAGGCTCTCAGTAGCACATCCACACGTGTGCTCAGCCCACAAACACAAACTCCTCAGCCAATATATTCCTCTCCTCTCAGCAATTTAGTCTGAACAGATCCTTCTGTCTCTTGAAGTCTTGTAAACAAACAGAAGTCTCTTTGGTTTCTGTATTCACAAAGCTCAGGGCATCAGCAATAGAGAAAATTTGGATGGAATAACAATAGATTTCTCTTTTGAATTCGTGAAGCCTCCCCTTAATGAAATTGGTTCCAACATGCTGAAAGTCACAGGCTGAAGTTGTTTACTGGTAGGAAAGGCTGCTGCCCTTAGGAAGGTTTATTTTCATGAGCTGTTGCAGTGAGCTTTGGGGTCTTGGGTTCTGTGCTTAGGCTGGGGGCAGGGTGGTCAGAGAGGGTGGCAGGGAGCTGGTGAGATCCCCCCAGAATTCCTGCTCCTGGCCAGCCCCACAGCGCTCACCTTCCTGAGCAGCATCCCAGCTGGATTGAGGGGCAGGGTTTTGAGGGGCAGGGTTTTGGAGGAAAGAAATAGCTCGTTCCTGTTTAGGAGAAAACAGTTCCTTTCCATAGTCCTGTACGAGGAACCATTGCAGAAAGGCAAACGTGCTCCTGAACATTCTTTTTTTTTGTTTATTTTCTTTTTCTTTTTTTTTAATAAACCATCTACAATAAAATTATCAAAATAAACAAAATCCACCTCCAGCAAAGCCTAAGTTGCTTTTCCACCAGGAGCTCCCCTATGCTGCCCTCTGAGAAGGTTCTGTTCTATCAGGAACATCCATGTTCCCTCTCCAGCTTCCCTCCTTTGACTTTCTCCCAGCACAGACATAGAGCATTTACTATCTCATTCAGGTGGTGAGTAAAAATAGGAATATCACATTGGAGGCCTACAAAATGAGCAAGTGATAAAGGAATCTGTTCATGCACACAGACAACTCATTTGGTGTTTGCCAGGGACAGTTTCAGAGATGCTGCAGTTGTTTCGAAGGCTTCTGTAAAAGTAATAGGGAGGGAAATGAGCAGGAAGGGATGGGGTGAAGGCTCCAAACAGGGATCAAAAGTGCAGGGAAGCAGTTCTGTGAGATGGTACTCCAGCCTGGAGCAAAAACATCAGTGATTAAAAAAAAAAAAAAAAGCAGTTTCCTCCCCATGAAATAATCTTTTTCAATATAACCCGTGAACATCTTCCTGTTTGCTGTGGATGATATCTCTTAGTAAGGTGTTAATCAAAAAGAGATTTTACTAAACCCCAGTTTTTGACATGTTTATTTTCGTGGAGTATTCTGCTTTATTAACCAACCAAAGAGAAATCAGAGGAAGCCTGCACCCTGCAGGGTCATGTATATGTTATGTTATAAAAAGGGGTTTTATAGAAGGGTTGGCAACCTTTTGTTTCTGATTGTTGGTTATTTGGAAAGTGTATGTAGTACCTCTAGAAATAAAGAGGATGATTATGTTTTATAAGCAAGAAGGGATTAATAAAACTCATAATGCTCAAAGAAACAGCTGTTTCTCTGTTCTGTAGTGCTTCCAAACCCTCATCTAATGCTGAGTGAGTCAGCTGGGAGACGCCACCAGTGTTAAAAAAGAATTAAATGGAAAAGTAGTGGTTATTATTTGAAAACAATTATTCTCTAATTGTGCTTTGAGGAGAGGAAACGAAGGAAGAAAACTGCTGGTAAAATAATTTATAATTGGAACAAAGTATAGATTAGGAAAAAAAGATCTTTTAAAACAAAGACTTCCTAATCCATAAGCAGAGATGAAGCGACAGCAATAATGCTTTCATTGGTCTGTTCTTGAAAGGCTGCATCACTCACAAGCGGGGTTGAAGCCAGTGAGTGGAGCCAGGCTTCCTCCTGGGGCTCCTCTTGGAAGCTCCAGCCGCACTCCCAGCTCTGCTGTTCCTTGGAGCAAGGCATTGCATCTCCTCAGGCCTTCTCCTCGCGCAGCCAGCCTTCACCCTGGCTTTTCAGTTTGGCTGGGCTGGGTTGAAGAGTCAAAGATTCAAAGCAGAGATTTGATACATAACACATGTAATGTTCCATTACTTCAGCTTCAGTTGTTGATATGGTACAAAATAGCTACTGGCATTTCCACACCATTCTTTTGCTTTTTTTTCTGTTGCCTGGAACATTCAGATGAATTTGCTGTCTGACTGGCAGGAGGAGAAAAAAGAGTTTGTATCTCCGTTATGCACATTCCAATAGAAGTCCATATATTTAATAGTTATGGCTTGCAGTGACCTTAAGCCACATGATGTAATCCTTATTCAACTTTTAATAAAGGCAGAATTCCCATCAAGTTTGAGGGTTGTCAATGTGAAAGGATGTCGAGATTTACCCCATTAGACTACAAAATATTCTTCCCTGGTGCCTTATGTTCTTTCAATAATGTATTTTAATGGCATCTCTGGAAATGCAGGAATACTCTTTGATTTGATGAATTAATGGTCTTTTCTATTAGTCTTTGTAAAGAACTTTGATCCCATGAGTACCCCTAGATTTACAGATGGTATCTCTGTAGCTGTGTCCAGCATGGCTACTTTTACTCCTTGCCCTTTTGTTTAGCTTTCGTTTCATTTTATTTTACTTTTCCAGCATACCACTCTTGGTTTTGTTCAAACTAAACAGCCAAATCTAAACCATAGCAGTAAAGGCAAATAAATCTCTACTCCTAAGTTTTCTAGGGATTTGGCAATCAGGAGCTCACAGGTTACTCTTATAAGAACGAAAAGTGAGGAAAAACCCAATAAAAGGCAGGAACAGCAGTTCCATCAGAGAGAGCCAGAGGAAGCCCTGGATAAGAAATGACTCCTGCATTCTTTCCATTTTCCAGCTCCTTCCCTTTGCAGTTGCCTGTAAAAACTTGCCAGGAACAAGATCCCCTTTCTGGAAGAAGAAACATGTTTTGTGTAATTGCAGGTTGTGTTAAGAGTGTGAAAAGGTAATGAGACAGTGGTAAATTCAGAAAGGTATTGGGTTTCCCTCATTTTCCTGGTGGTCACTCTCTGTATCTGTTTTATCCCTATTTTGTAGGCAGTGCTGCAACATGCTGCACTTCTTAAAGTTCACTCCAGAGGAGGTTGAAAATAAATGAAGAAGACCTTCTTGAGGCCAAAGAAAGTAATTTGTTAGTCCTTAAGGCTGAAGTATATAAATTTGAGAGGCCTTCATGGGGCTAAAGAAAATAAATTAAACCTAAAAAGATGCTATTTCAGGGACAGAGATTTATCATTTGGAGGTGTGTGAGGGCTACACTCATATTCTGAAGTTCCATAAAAGAAGCTCTTTGTTTCTTCTCTGAAAAATCCATTAGCTTCAAAAATACTGAGCCCACTCCAAGATTCAAAGAACCTGATGTTTCCTTGCTCCTGCAATACATTACTGTCCCCTCTTTCTGTTAAATTGGGCTGCTGTGCCATTTCCTTTGTAGAATATTTTGCATAGAAAAAGAAACTTGTGCCATTCCATCTCTAAGCCCACATGACCAGCAGATTTCCTGGTTTCTCACTCATCCCCCCCAGCACACTGCGGGAGCATCCTGGGGCACATGGTGCAGGTGTCCCTGTGCCACCAGAAAAACGGGGCCTTCAGGTAATTTTGTAGCAATTAAATGGCTCCTTGGGTCCAGTGCACGTGATTTGTTTGGATTATGCAGAGCGTGGAGATTTTGGTGTTTTATCTGTCCTGTAACCTTTACATTCCCGATTCTGCTCCAGCAGTAGCAGTAGAAGTGCTGCTCCTAGAGGAGAGCTTTACTGGCTGTTGGGATACTTCTGCACTGACATCCTCCCTGTGGTCTCACAGGTGAGAATTTTCTCGAGAATTTTCTGTTTTCCTAAACAAAATTCTATTTCTAAAGGATTTAGTTTGTTGATGGATGCATTTCAGTGTGGCTGATTTTTTTTTAACCAATTGTCTGGAGGTAAAAAAAAAAAAAAAAAAAAAATCAGCACCCAACCACTTGCCAAGTTCCAGAAAATTCTATAATCCAGAGGATGTTTCACCTAGTGTGATGGAGAGGGAAGGTCACCGGGGTGGATTTGCAGTGTCCCCAATTGCTTCCTGTTGGCCCTGGGAATCTGCATTCCCTCTGTTTGCTGAGTAGAGGAGCTCCAGCTCTAAGAGGCTGGTGTAGCTGCTCTGGTGTTCCTAACAATTACTCAAAGGAGAGGAAAAAGCAAGTTATAACACACAAACCCTGAATCAAACAGTTCAGCATTTGCTTGAGTTGACCTTCCAGGGTGTGAGTTGTGTCAAGGTGGCTCTGTGAGACACAGCAGCCCCAGGAACACGCCTGGGGGCAAGTCAGAGCTCTGGTTTGCAATCCTGCCTCTGGCTGACAGCTGTAAAAAGTGTTAACTAATGAAATATTCTAAATGGGTAAATAACAAAGCAAGAAAAAAAAAAAGATATGGGCAGACAGCTGCCCATAAAGCACAGAGTGGATTAAAGCTTCTTACATGCAGGATTCATTTTGTTTTCATACTATGGCATCCCTGGTCATCATATAAACCAGCTGGGGAGTCCAGAGCAGTAGGCAGCAAAATCCTCATTAAGTCCCTCATGCTCCTGTTGTTTTTCTTCTGATCTCAAGTTTTTCTCTCCCACAGTGACATGTGCTGTCAGTACCTGGAGGGAATAGAGTTCAGGATGTTATACTGAAAGTTTTACCTTTGCTGATGTACAGATCATGGCTTCCAAAACTGCTAAAAGTTAGAGTGAAATGTCACTGGGGGTTCTCCAACAACTGTGGAGCATCCTGCAGCAAGACACCACCTCCTCCAGAGCCTGGCTCGCTCTCCCTCCCCTATAACATCCAATAAGAAGGGCCAGAAATACTCCAGGGGACTGAAACATTGCAGTAACTTTGGGGGGTTTGGACCTTGTTGCTTCCCAAGCTCTGACATTGTTTTTAGTGTGGTGGGAGAAGAAGAAGAAATGTCCCTGTGACCAGAGACTGTTCGGCTCATGCAGGAGTCAGAGGCCCAGGAGGATTTGTGGAGGTCCTGCCTTGGTGCTGACAGGATCAGAAAAGTGCAGTTTTCCCTCACAACAGCATCCAGAATAATTGTGTCACCATGGAGATGAATAATTAAGCAAAGATCTCTCCCTTCCAACATGTCACTTCCCTGCCTGCAGGAATTTTGTATTATTTTTCAGGTGATGTTAATTAGATTCAGCTTGAGTTATGAGATGTTATGTATTGGAGATATCTGTGTTTCCTGCTCCAACGACACACCAGAGTTTGATTTCCTCAAGCATTTAACACAAATTGGCCTTTGAGGCAATTCAGGAACCCTGCAGGCCAGGCCCTGGTTTGGGTGTGTGAGTTTTCAGCAAGAGAAAACATATTTATGGTCAAAGAAATCTTGTAGCCTAACAGTGGGATTTTCCTCTGCTCCACAGACAGAGACAGAGACGTAATGGGTGAAGTGTTCCCACTTAATATTTTGCATGTGGTCACAGTGAGGGAAGAAATCTCCACATGGCTTTTCCTTTTCCCTTTTGCAGATAGCGGGGGTACACCTGAGTTTTAACTCTGTTCAAGAGTAACCCATGTGGGGGGAAGCAGATCCCACCAGGAACGCAGCTGCCACAGCATCTCCAAGCAGCCCCTTATCCATCATGTTTTGCTCCTGGGGAACACATTGGTTCTGAACAGGTTTTGTACTCATCAAGAACCATGGCATGTTCTTGAAACAGCTGCCATGCTCATTTCTGGCATTTGCTGAAATAAGACAATAAGTTTCTCATTTTCCTGACTCTTCATTCATCCTGGGATCTGAAAGTCAAGCTGAATTTCTCCTGGTTTGCATACTCTGTTGCTGCTAGTAATGATGAATTATTCAGTGGAAGCTAAATGAACAAGCCTGTTGATGAGTGCAAATCAGAAATTAGTTTAGTTAACTTTCCAGGAGCTTTACTGTCCACAGGAGTTGCATGATAGGGAACAGAACTGGCCAAAACTGTTGTGTTGAGGGAGCGTCGTAGTTTGCTCAAAATCAGATTTGAAAAATATTTTAGCAGATGAAATGTTTTTGTCTGGTTCTATTTCTGAAAGGATTTCCAGTACAGGATAGATCTCTCTTGGCATAAAAGTCAGGCATTCCTCACTCAGCCTATGGAATAAAGTTGCACTGAAGTGTTTCAGTAACGAGCATTTGGCTCATTAAGAAGTGATGACCACTGCAGCCACTGGAGCTGGACTCCTGGGATTTGCTGTGGCTGTGCAGATCCCCTCTGGAATCAGTGCCTGTGTGATCACCGTGGTGTGATCCACTGCAGGGACACAAGGCTTTGGATTTCCAGACACAGCAAGGAGTGTTGCAGCAACAGGATTAATAATAGTCCAAATGAATCTTGTCCAGGAGAGCCGGCTGCTCCTGCTGCAGAGAGCGCCCAGAGCTCTCCACTACATCTCCTTCCAGTGACAACAGCTATTAAACATGCAGTGCCACATTTCAAAATTCAGCAATAACACTGCCATCTGAAACTCCACAAATACTGACTGGATAATTTAAAACCCAATGTTTTTCTCTGTCTTGCACACTCTTGCTAACACTGACTTTCTCCTGCATGCCCAGTTGATTTATATGCATTGACACAGACAGATATGTAGAAAGGGAACTATGGGGGTTTTTTTCAAATAGAAAATAAGACTAAAGACATTCTTTCTGGTTTTCTAACATGACCATTAGCAAAAGTTACAGCTCAGGAAAAAGCTTTTGCTAGGTTTTCTTCCATGAATGATGCCATAACCATTTGCAGATCTGCATGCAGATTTAGGAATTAAGACACCTGTAGTCAGACTCCATGTTTTTACTGTTCTAAGGCATTAAATGGAGTAGTTTTTCTGTATTTCTCTGCTTGAAAAAAGTCNTCTTCCATGAATGATGCCATAACCATTTGCAGATCTGCATGCAGATTTAGGAATTAAGACACCTGTAGTCAGACTCCATGTTTTTACTGTTCTAAGGCATTAAATGGAGTAGTTTTTCTGTATTTCTCTGCTTGAAAAAAGTCAGACTCCATGTTTTTACTGTTCTAAGGCACTAAATGGAGTAGTTTTTCTGTATTTCTCTGCTTGAAAAAAAAATAATGCAAATATCTTCATCTGTTGATATTTGTTCATTGAACACAAAGAATTTAGCTTCCCCCCAGCCTTGTATTTTTTACCAAAAAAAAACCCCACTTTTAGCCATAGAATACAAAAACTCATTTAAAATTCATTTGCTCTGCAAAACAAGCAGATGTACAGTTATGAACTAGCAACCTATAGGGCAAAATGAACTTTTGCCTTGTCAGAGAAGATCCCTGCTGTCACTCCTCCCCGCTTCCCTTGATGTGTTCAATACTTTCCGGGAATGCACACTGTAAAGGCTCCAGCAGATCAAATCTCTCCCGGATTTGGTTTTATTACATAAAGGCAGTGCATTCAAGTAATTTGTGTCGTGCTGCTCCCCTGCACTCCCTCGGCACCATGTGCTGCAGGAGACGGGAACGAAAGCACAAGTGTGACATCTATTGACAGCCCAGGGCCCGGCCTGGCTGCTGCAGCTCTGGGAGAGCCTCTCCTCTGCAGCACTCACCAGTTTTAAAGCAGACATTTACAGCAAAAGGCTAATTGTTGGCTTTGGATCGCACGTGTTTTTCGTGTTCAGTTTAACCCAAGCCCTGCCCAAGTTTCTTGAAGAAAAATCCATCTGGGGCTGTGAGACACAAACGACCCCAGGAAACCATTGAGCCCCAGACTCCTGCAGGAGTGCAGCAGGGGAGGAATGCCTCATGCTTCTGGTGTCCATATGCTCTTCCCTGGGCCTTTGCCGTTGGCTCATGATTAATGCATCCATCCCGGGAGGCTTATCGGCCTGTGTTAGCTCTGGAAATACCACGGTTCTCCGAGCTGGAGCAACCTGAGGAGCCATCACGGCCGTAATGAGCCATCTGCAGATCTGCTGGGTGTTGGCCACTGCCCAAACGAGGATCCTGGGCAGAGCAGACCTTCCTCCTGCCCTGCTGCAGCTGGTCCCATGTTTAGACTGTTTGAGCTGTAAGAATGAACATTATTTAGAGTGTTACAGGCTCTGTCTAGCTGCTATTTTGTCTTCTGATGTGACCGTGGAGGAGGGTGGTGAAAAGTGTCAAAGTGCTGAACTGCAGGACCTGCATTCCCTGTGCTGTGCACAGAGAACTCCTTGAACCATCTTTTGTAATTTCCCCAACCTACTCTTTTTCTGGTAAGACCCAGGTTTTCTCACAGTTCTCTTATTTTCTGACAAATCAAAAAGTGGTATTTGCACTTGAGAGAGCTACGAGTACTCCTCATTTACACTCTTTATTGCAGGGAGAGAGGTGGTGGTCTCCTCAAGAGGTGGTGGTCTCCTCATGGTGGTCTCCTCATGGTGGTCTCTAGCATCACACCTGGATTTAAAGGCCAAGTTTTCCATATGTCACCTCAATCCAGCTCTTGTCATTCCACCACAGCAGCCCCCTCTCAGTACCAGCAGCCCTTGCTCATGGCCTGATGCAGTTCCCCGAGAACAGCCCTGGGAATGTGCACAGGGAAAAGTGCTTTCCAAAGGGCTGGGAGCCATCAACTGGGAAGTTGCCAAAGGCTACTTACTAAGACCTTTAAAGGGAATAGTTTTGAAAGTAAATCACCTTTTGAACTCGGTTTTCTAATGTGTAATTCCATTGGCTTTGGAGAGGTGACTCATACTTTGTCTTATTTTAAAAAGATTGAGATCAGGCTTCTTATCTCCAACAAAACCTTTTTTTGCTGAACTTTTGAAAGGTGTTCTTAAGATGGATTCCCAATGTTTTCAGTGGTGATAGCTTTAAGATGAATACATGTATCTGGGTAGAACTAGAGATTTTACACTTCTTTCTCCGTTACATTCCTGTCATCAGAGGGGTTTGGATCTGAGTTTAAACTTTGCATCTTAATTTAACCAAATTATTGTCATTAATTGCTAGCGTTCATGATACCTTTATATTTATCAGACAACCCAACTTTCCTGGGTTACCTTTCACCCATGGGTTCCTGAAAGGAAGAAAGATTCTACCCATGGAAGCTTTTTCGTGTATCCCCCGCTTCTCCCCACGGCAGGAATCCACCTGGGATTTCTGCCTTTAGCAAACACCTGCTGTTGTTCTTTCTTCTTCAGATCTCAAGGGATAGGAAGAAAGTAACCCAGAGTCAAAGGTACAAGCAAAATGTCTTCTTGTTTTCTTCAATATCACTGATTTTTTTTTAAAAAAGAATATATTCCTGCAATAAATTAACACACGGTGAAAATCTGTGTGGGAGAATGTGGATAAAATATGTGTAATTTCTAAGTTTGCCCTTTTTCTGAGCCCCATATGTTAAGTACCAAACTAAAATTACAACACGGGGGAAATGGGATGATAGATCCAGGACATGGTGGGAAATATATGGCTATTAATTTGTAATTTTGTTTGGCTAACTGTGAGACAAGAAGGCTCTCTGCACACTAAATAATGACGGTATTTGGAGCGATAAATCTGAGCATCCTTGTGCTGTCTCCTGCTGTTGTATAAATCTGCTGGCCTGTTACAGGCTAACAGTTCTGCTGATGGTTTTAACTGGGCTGTTTCACACAAAAGCAGCCCCTTTCCCCTCAGCTCCGCTGAGATCCTTGGCAAGGCATGAATGGAGCTCTGCCGGTGCCAGAGGAGCAGAGTCAGCATGCCAGGAGGGATCTAAGCTGTCCTCAGTCCCCCTTTGCCTGGGAGATTCTCTCTCCTGAAGTTCTGCTCTCACCACAGCAGAGCAGAGGGGTCACAGCTTCTCGGCTGTGCCGCCAGTGGGGCCAATGAGGAAACTCAGAGCAATCACACTCATTAACTGCTCCCATTAAAACCTTAAGGAAAGCCCGGTTAGAGTGGGAAAACTCATTTTCACCTGATGTAAGGGATCGTTAGGCAGCTGAGTGATTACAAGAAATGCAGCGTCACAGCACACCAGTGGAGAAAGTACAGACCGGCAGAATTCCTGTAAGTCCAGGAACCATTAACCCTATATATGTACAAAGGAGGGATTTCTTGTTTGGTTGTTGTTGAGTTTTTGGCTTTTTCTTTTTTCTCTGAACTCCATTTTGTACTTTCTAGCACCTGTTGTGATAGGCAGCTCTGTGAGCTAAAAGACTCATACAAAAGTTGCACAAATGCTTAAACTGGATAACTGCAAAATAATCTTGTACTGCCGTCATCACCTGCTTCTTCACAGCCTGGAGTGAGATTGTCTACAAAACTAATTCAGGAAGCTTGGCTGTGTGTTAAATTCCTTCAGAAGGAGGCAGTAGTGGCCAGTGTGCTCTTAGCAGTCTCATGTAGGCAATGTGGGAAAAGTCAGAGCACACATTAAAGCAGCACGTTTAAAGAGACCACCATACGTGTTATCTGCCAGCAACACATTTGTCCAGGGGAGTGCTGTTTCTCCAAGAAAAATCTGTTCAGATTGCTGATAGATAGGTAACTAGGATTCATTCACAGCTGTTATTTTGGCTTATTGAAGGTCGGTGCATTTGGTTAATTTGCTGTCAGATGTCGCCTGTGGGAAGGTGATAGCGTGATGTCAGACCAAAGATCTTAATGAATCTTTCCAAGATTTCCCCTTGTCTTGTTGCAAGACCAGACACAGTGACAGTGACTGGGCCAACAGCCCCTTCCAATGCTTTTTTTCCTTGTTTCTTTTGTAAAATTGCTTCCCTGTTGGCAAATACTTGATGTATCATGTGCATGTATTGTTGCGTGTCCATAAACACAGTGTTCCTTGTGACAGCCCCAACCACAGGATGAATGTCCTCATCTTTAGGCTATTAAAGGGACCTGCTGATATTTGAAAACACAAGGCCAAGCCATTCCCATTGCTTAGAGGAGTGGTTGCAGAATTGGTGATGTGGACCGCAAGGCAAATGGAAATCTCTTTAGCACAACCAGAGATGCAAAAATCTGTGGGGAATGAGCAGGACTTTGGTCTATTACTCATCTTTGACTTCTTAGTATTGCACCCACCCACATTTGCTGACCTGGACAATCATCCAGGGGAGACCATATGTCCTCTGAGATTAATCACATGTGAGCAGACGGAAGTGCTCAGTTGCACACAGACATTCTGGTGGCACAGCCTCCTGCCTCAGACCCTGGATCCTTCATTCTCTTAGTCAAATATTTAAGCCCAGTCAAAACTGATGGACATGAATTCAAACCATCCAAGGGAACAGAGGGAACAACTGTAATAAAAGTGAGCTGATCACTCTGAAAACACGCCAAAAATACACTCTATTGTCTGGGATTCATTAGCTAAGATTTTACCATAATTAGAACCTGAACATTCATTAATTACACTGAGTTTATTCAGAGGAAGTCAGGTAATCATTGCTTTTCACAGTTGCTCATGAAGGTTGTAATTAAATCTTTGCCATTCTCAGTCAGACATTGTTAAAAGGACTTGCCCTGCATTGAGTTTCCTGCTCAGTTCTGCTTCCACCTCCCTCTGACAACTGCTCAGGGTTGTTAAAAACTTCCTGCGGCAGTGTCTGAGTGAAAACTGATCCTGGTATTTTTTCCCATTTGTGACGTTTTTTCCTCTTTGTGGCATTTTCACCTTGTTTATTATACAAGTGTTACCTTAGACAGAGTTGCTCCAGCGTTAGTCTGTTATGGGTATGGGGAGAACAAGCCTAGAAGAGTCTTTTTATTTCAAAATCCCCCACGTTTAGAACTTAATGTATTTGATAAAAACTGTATCTATTCCATGGATTCTTGGAAAATGCGGTAGAGCTATGTAAAATTAGGAGAATCAGAGAGCTAGAAAACAGTTAAAACTTTATTTCTGGTGACATAGCTAATGCTAACAGAAGAAACTTGGAAGATGTAGTGTGGGGAAATTATTAAAGAGTTCTACTCTGATGAGTTTATTTGTGTCTTCCTCTGCAGCACCTGGATGCTGTAGAAAATAATAGGTTGGACCATGGGTTTTATTTCTGTGACAGTTCCTTTTTTCTGAAGTTGCTGGCTCAAAGTCTAATTTGCTGTTTTTGAACTGGAATCATGTCTGAGGTCTGTCTTGAGCATCACCAATTTGCAGTGTAATTTTTATGGTCCTACTGAAGATGAACTCTTCAGTGTTAACTGTTGGTAAATGAGGCACAAACTCTGAGTTTGATCCATAGGCTCTCTCTAATGTCAGCAGAAGCAGGGAGGCAACTCCAAAAGAGATGGCAAAATTCTTTTTCTTTTTTAAAAGAGCACTGGAAAGAGCAGAGAAAATTAAGGAGGATCCAGGGCACCTTCCTTGTTGTTAAATTAACTCTGGTATGACAGTGATACAGCTGCTCTTTTCTTAAAGTTCACACTCCTGCTCATTCCCTCACTCTCTTTATCACTTTAAAGAAGACATTACAGCCTATCACACCCGTAATTCACTGGCTGGGACACCTTAAGCACGTATTTGCATTGCTCTTATTGCACTGAATTCTAAAGGAGATGTTATAGTTCAACGTGCCTAATCACACTTAATCAACAAGCCATAGATACAAATCTCTGGGCGTCACGAAAGGGATAAAAGAACATAATCATTCCAGGGGTGTTTTTTTAATAAAATTATTCTTAAAATAACAGGTCTCTTAGGCTCAAACCTAGCAGAGCACAGAGGATCGGGGCAGTGCTGGGGCATGAACAGAATTGTTGAGAATGGTGCAATTCACTTATTTTAAGGAAGCTGAACAGTAAATGAGCGAAATGCTGACCACATAATGTGCTCTGCAACAGGAAAAAATGGGTTGCAAGAGACTTCATTGAACAATTTCCATTAGCATTGAGGGTGGTTCTGCACTGATCCTGTGTTTCTCAATCCCCATCCAAGTGCAGATCTTTCTGAATTCACATTACTTCTGGTGGGCTCCAAGTGTCCCAGGGCAACCTGTGGACAATGATGCTACTAAATATAGTAAAGGTGGCCAGATCTCTCTCTGTCACCTGTGACTGCTTTGGAGTGCTGTGTTTTGGTGTTTTTTTCTCTGAACTTGCACAGTACAATGCTGTTTATTGCTACACATGCTTTCCAAATGGTTTGCTGTGCAAATTAGGCTTGACGGTATTATGCATATGAAAGGTTGATGTGTGTATATCATTATCAAGGTGATGGTTATACATTGCAACCACCTACTGTACTTTTAGATTTCACTGGTCTTTGAGGACCCAAAGAGAGGCTTGAAATGCTAAGGCAAGATGATGAGTCAGCCCAAGAAAGGTCCCATGGTATTACCACATCAATTTGACAAACCCCAGAGCTTATTATAACATTTGGACAAGTGCTGTCTGTATATTTGAATGCTTTTCTGAGACAACTCCCTCAGGCAGATGAAAGATCCAGCCATTACTACCCCTGAGTCAGATTTGCTGTCATTCTGCATAGAAGGAATAGGAAAGTCCACTAGAAATAACAGCCAGAGCATCACAGGACCAGGGACAGATTAGAAAGGAGTTATTGCTGGCACTTTCTATTCTCTCTTGGCCCACACAGCTATTTATTATTCACTTTCCTCAGTGTCTGGATTTATCTGATGACTGACATTCCAATACAAATTGAAATTTAAGCTTTAGATATATGTACATGGTTGCCTCTTCAGGCTGAGGCAGCGTGAGCTAACGGTGAGTCCCTCAATGTCAAACACAAGAGGAGCCAGACTGTGAGGGAAGAAAGTGGTATTATATTTGGCAGATGTTCCCAGTCTCCACAGCAAAGACATGACACTTACAGTAAGTAGAATTTCCCACAAATTAATGAAATGTTCTGCAAACTTTCCCGTCTGTCCTTTTAAGTCCTTGAGGTTTTTACACTCTGAAAATGATAACAAGCACTGGAAAGTTGGAGGCCGGTTAATGTTGTCACAGGAGAATAATATACAATGAATTCTGTCTAAATGAGCACCTGATATGAAAGACACACAATGATAAGGCTCAGAAATCCATACCCGCTCTCCACTGCGCTGCTCTCCAGTGGTAATATTTATATGCAGATAGCCATGTAAATGAATATCTTATGAATAACTCAAAGTCAGAGAGAAAAACAAATCCTTCTGTAAATAGATAAAACAAATTACAAGATGTCTTTTAGGATGATCTTCTTTGAATTTGCTGTACTTGAGGGGCAAAGGGGGAGCTCAGCGTTTTGCAAATGTTCTCGAAATGAATGGAGAGAGGCACCTTCCCCTTTTCCCATTCCCATGCTGCATTTTCTGTTTCATATGGCACAGAAGGGGATTAGGTACAACTTTAAAGCCTGGAGTATGATATTTAACCTGCTGTGTCATCCCCATGCATGATCCTAATGAGGATGGAAGAAGCCCTGCTGGTCCCCGTTGTGGCTGTGGAAATCACAGGCACTGTGGCAGCTGTTAGATTTTTCCTTGGTTTACAGAGAAATGGAAGAAAAGCACTTGGTCCTATGGACCAGGTAGCAATAAAGACCTTTCCTATGGGCTGTGAAGGACATAGGGCTGAATTCACTGGTATCCAAAGCCTGGGCAAGGGAATATCAAGGTTAAATTGGCTCATTGCTTTTATATAGAATGTATAGTCAGCTTTCCTGCTGCTCCAGCAGCTGACGGCAGTTGCATGGACAATTTTGTTTTGAATAGAAAGAAGTTAAAAACAATTGTTTAGGTTGCAAGGTCAGGCACTGGGTTTAAGTTCCTATAGGTACATTAAGTTGTGCCTGCTGGTTACTGCCTCCTCTTCCCTGAATGGAGAGAGGTCCTGGAGGGGGAGAGGGAGTTACAGAATTATTCAGGTGAAAGCTGCCAGTGGGAAAATGAAGGTTTTCTCAGAAATTTACTTGTCTTTTTTACATGATTTTCGTACCCAGCCACTGTCCTGCACCAGCAGGTAAAAATCCTCCTGCCATGCCCTCACCAGGAGTCAGCATTTGGATGGAAATGTCCTTGTGATGAAAACACCACGGTGCTTGGCCTCCCCTTAACGAGGGGTCAGAGAGCAGGGCTGGCACAGGGCACTGAGAAGGAGGAGGTAATTAATGCTGTGGCAACTCCTGCTGTACAGAGCAGTTCATTATTTGAGCCACTTCTCCCACCCTGTCCCACCTGGATTCTCCCTGGTTCAGTAAAATCCCAGCAAGCCATCCAATATGTGCCTTCCCTGTGGGCTTCACATCTGGGGACCACATTTACCTTTTGATCTATGCCAAAGAAACATTTATCTAAATTTAAAATTAATTAATATCACGCCGCTAAATCTGAACCCTGTGGATTAGATTAAAGTTTATCCAATAAGAGCAGGAAGTCTGATCCTCTGAATATAAATGACTGCATCATCTGCATGAGATTTAATTGAGAAAACTGCATCGAAAAGGCAAATTAAATACCAAGAACACAACAGATTTTCCACAGAGAAACACCGTGGGAAGTGAAAAACCATCTGTACAGAGAAGACCAAAATGACATTTTTGCATCATGTCAGCCAGATAATATTTTCTCTTTCATCCATTATCTATGTTAAACATTTTGGTAAGACAGATAAATTAATGTACTTTTGACTATCACCTGACATTAGTTAAGATGATGAAAAGATTATTGCAAACTCAAAATGACACATGAATTTTAAATGGTTTCAAATTTACATTATTTCTCTAATCTTGTCTATTCTAAGACAGACAGAAATGATGATTGAAAGGAGTGTTATTTAGAATTCCTATCAAACTTTTAGTCTGGGAAAATAATTCTGGAACCACAGATTTGCACAACTCTAATTTTTCACACCACTTGTTTTTCTAAAAGACGTACCAGTAGTTTCTTTAGGAATTCCAGTGAAATTAACCCTACTGTTAATAACTATATTTTAAAATTATGTTTCACAGCATATGTTTCCAAACCTCAGCAACGCTGCCATCTGTTTTTGCCTGGGTTCTGAAATAGCCACAGTCAGGCGATACTGTCAAAGCCCTGTAGCTTCCATATGCCTTTACATCAACAGACAGGTTTGAAGCAGGATTTCCAGTGCCATATGGACTCATGCCATTCTCTCATGACCTCAAACAAAACCGGCACTTTGGGGGTGTGTGTGTGTGTGTTCTGGTTCCAGATTCACAGGTGATTCAACAGAAAAACTCAGCACTCAAGTCACTGCTTCTCATACCTGAGAGTTTTTAAGGCTAAACAGCAACAGAGACAGCAAAGGTGTGATATCCATGAGGTCCAGGAGCTCTTGTGGCCAGAGTTTAGGAATATTTTCTCAAAAGCAATATGGTATTTCACTCCAAGAGTAGCAGCATCTTTGGAGTTGGCACTCCCAGGATTATCTGGGCTCTCTTTACAAGGACCAGGACAAGGTACTGCTGTTTTTAATCAGCCATTAATTTCTGTGTAACAGGGTATAATACACCCCACACAGGGAAACTGGTTCGTGAAAACAGCTCTGTTTCTCTAAGCTGTCAGCATGCTTCTGGAGTCTGCAAAGACTCTGCAGAGTTAAAAATAATGAACTGAGGTATCTGCACAATTATTTATTTTCAAATTGGTGAAGTGCCATTTTCTTCTCAGTTCAGGAAATTAACCTCCCCAAAAGCCAGCTTGCTCTACACAAAATTAATAAAGCAGAGCATGCTGGCAATAACTTGCACATGTTTATTTATGTGGGATGTCTCCAGCTAGAAAGGCTAAGATGAAAAATTGACTCAAAAGGCTGCACTCTGAGGGGATTTACTCCTGGGTTGGGCCCATTTTCATGTTGTTTAAACTCAGAATTGATGGAATAAGAACCTCTTGTGGAGTCTATAAAAATTAAGCTCCTTTATTATCACCTTTCCTTTCTTTATCCCATGGCACACACCTAACACTTTCTCTTAGAAAATAAAGTGAAGGGATTTTCCATGCAGTCCTAAAGGAGAAGCAAGGGGGAAAAGGTGACGAGAGCTGCAGAGAATCTGTTAGTACCAAGAAAAATAAATACTTTATATCTTTTTACTGAAGATTTACATGGTTTAAACTGAAGTTGATATTCATTTTAAGTGCTGGTGAAATTTTGTCCCAATTTAGGTGCTTGCAGGGGGTGCTGATTTGGGTTTTGCCAGACACCTGTGGTGTTTGTACCCTGTACCATCTAATGAAAAGCCCCTCAAGGTAAGTCTCACCTGAAAGTCAAGCTGAGGTACTCCAAAATTAACTCTATCTGCCTGATTTAAATTTGATGTGAAGATTAGGAGTGATAGAATAATCTCCCTGTGATACTTCTCCTGCTTTGTTGTGTTTACCCTCTCCTTGTTTCTCTCCTCAGGGAACACCCATTAACAACCCCGGTTTGTATTTATAACAGGTCTCTTTGTTCTGGTTTTTTCACTGATGGCTTTTCATTGTTGGCACCATTCAGAATACAGGATTTAGCAAAATTTTAGCATCAAACTTGGCTTTGAAGAGCCATATCTGCACAGTCCTGACACGCCTGTGCCGGGTGCTTCCCTGCTGTGGGGTCCTGCCCAGGCTGTGCCAGCAAAGCCAGGCTGCTCAGGGGAGCTGGGAGGATTCCAGGGGCAGAAAAAGGTCCTCAAAGTGAAAGGGATAATGCTTGATGGCATCTTCCATGTAAGGAACCGGCAATTGCACCCGAGTTCTTTCTGCCCTGGGCAGGTGTGGTCTTACAGGTGAGATATCCAGGTAAGGGTGGATATCCTGGGCACTAACAGCAATCTGGTTTTTCATGCTGGAGAGAGATAAACTGGCCAAGAGTGAATTTCAGTGCTGTAGAAGGCAAAATAATATTAATTTGAGGCCACACTGGACACTTTCCGGGACCTCTGCAGCCCTACTCAAAATGGGACCTTCAAGTGCTCTCCTACAAGTAACTTCTCAGCTTCTTGCTTGAATCCTGTCATTTAGCACCAGGCAAGGACAGGACTGTCAGACCATGCAGAGAGTGTATTTCAGGGTGAAGTGAGACAGCATTTCATAAACCTCCAGAGTGGCACCCTCCTCTACTTGTCCCTCCCTTAATTACACTGAGGACTGGAGTCCTTTATCCAAAATAATTCCAGCTGACTGCTCTCTCAAAATGAATCCAGTTCATCCAAAATTACCACTCTGTCAAAATTCCTGAGTGTAGTAAAATTGCAGGGGTTTCATTACCTTGGGGAGGGGTGGTACAGCATGTACCAGGTCTGCCCCATTTGGGCTTTGAAATGTGTCCTTTTGAAAGCCTAATAGACTCTGCCGTGATCATGTCAGAAATAGCTCCTGCTTTGCCTGGACTCTGGAGACATTGAGAGGCAATATTCACATGTGAGTCAGCAGCTGAGTTCACATCCACTCCTCCAGCTCAGCTTGCTGGGGCAGCTTCAACTTTAGCGTGTCTGGAGAGCAGCTCAGACAGCAGCTCCTGTCCCCTCTCCTCTCTGGGGTGTTTTGGCGCTGCTGGCAGGGGGTTGATCCTCCTACCCTCAGCAAACTGGGAGTACCACAGGTGCCAGGCAGGGCTGCAGGGTTTGCCAGGGCTGTGTGGCCTGGAGTTGAGAGGATGAGGAGCAGAGCTGGCGGGAGCTCGTGCGCGGCTGAGCCGCCAGCGCAGGGACGAGCCTGGGAGAGCCGTGTGTGTTTTTTGTCTCTGGCTGCTGTGGCTGCAGCCAGCCCTCTGACCAGTTCTGTGCTTTCATCTGAGCAACCCTCAGAAGCCTTTTGTTCTGTAACATCAAGCCAGAGCTGCACAAACATGACTTCCAATAACTCTCTTCTCTGCCTGGAGGTTTGGGGTTTGTGCCCAAGGCGCCTAGGACAGCCTTAATAAATGTTAGTATTTGTTGTGCTGCATAATGCAGTGAACAACAACACCTTTGTCTGCTCTCATACAACCTAAATAAGAAAGAGCCTCTTCTACCCCTTTTCTGAAGCAGGGAATGGGCATAGAGAGAGTAGGATTAGCCTGAGACTGAGGAAAAGCCAAGAGCCCAGTATGGAGGAGTCTGGCAGGCCTTGGCAGGGAATCTCATCACTAACTAAGGATAAAAAGGCCAGAAACACCCAATCACTGAATGCAGTTGTTTCCTGGAGCTGCCTGAAACCAGGATATGCAAAGAACATATGCATGTATCAGAATGTTCTTTTAACTATTTTTACTCCAGAAATTGGGACTAGCTATTGGTAGAGGCTTTGATTTCTTCTTGAACTGGATTCATCTGATTGACAGGAAAGGCAGTTCAGTTTCATTTTTCCTGACGTCAAGAGAACTCCTGACTTCAAAGGCAGAAGCAGGTCCCAAATTAACAGAAGCCATGCAGCTCATCCCTGACCAAAATTACCATTGTTAATGCACTTCCACTGAGAGCTTGGCCCACCACTACTGCTCAGTTTTCAGGGTTCAGTCCAGTTAGGAGCAGAACTTAACACCAATTATTTGATAGCAAGTGAAATGAGTGTCTGATTTTCAAAAACCATGACTAATTTCTGACATAGTTTTCAACTCTTGCCTTATTAGAAATACTGTCTTTCATGTAGTTTTCTTTATAACGATTTAATCTGCAGAGAAATTTAATGCATTCTCTTTGACACCCTCCCTGCAAGTCTCAGTCAGAATGTTCTCACAAGCCACCTTGGACAACAATACTTAAAAACCCTCCAAGTCTTTGGTGTTAAAGATATGTTAAAGGTGTCAAAGATATGTTTCTTGGTGTGGTGCAGATAATGCATCCCTGAATTGTGAGCTTTATGGGGAGCACTTTATTTACTGCTTTCAAATGGAAGAGATTCCTGGTCTTGCAACTGTTGGGCCGGATTTCAAGCAGTGTAAAGGAGTTAGAGAGTATTTTCAAGTGAATGGAAAATTAGATTGAAATCAACCCTGAAGGATGGTAGGGGAAACCCTCCATTTTTTAGGGTGTCCAGATCCTGCTCAGTTAAGCAGCACAGTTCAGTCCTGTGACAGACACAAAAAAACAAAGTATGCAGAACGATGGGAAAGGTGCTGGTTCTCATTTCCCTTCCTTAATGTGCATCCCTCAGAGGCACCCTGACCTTCAGCAGTTCCTCAGATAATTGAATCATGAATATTTTGGTCCTGTGATATGCCTGAGCCTAACAAATGAGCTTCTTCAAAAAGCTGTGTTGTTAATGGATTAAAGGAAGAAATTCAGCATAATATCTATAATTCTCTTAGTGATATTGAGTGCAGAAGTACTGGCTAACCTACCTTCACTTTGCAAGCTCTTTTATTAGTACCAATTGCATTCTTTTCCTGTAAAACCAGGTAACTATAGGATGAAAAGCAGATGTGCTTGTGTTTTAATTGGGCAAAACATTGATTGCATAGTTCACTGGACATGTTTCCCAATTTTTGTAAAGAGATAATGAATTAGCACCAGATTTTCACATGTTGATACAAGATAATTACAAATGAGTTCCAAAATCATTCTTTTTCTATAATTTAGGTTCTTTTCTTCTCTTTCCCTAGTTTCCCCTATTTGATTTTCCTCCTCCAGTCTTCAGGCTCGGTTATGGGTAAACCTTTTCATTATGTTGGGCATGATTCTCCTCCTTTCTGTTCCCAGGAGTTTGGGATGAGATTCATTTATCCTAACATTTGCTCATAACAATGAGATGTCTGCATTTTAGGGAGCCAGACTAGACCAGACTCTTTTTATAGTCAGTGGAGAGAAATAGATATGTGAAATTTTGCCCACTGTGTGCAGGAATATGCTTTACACTGTAATGTAGACATTCAGGAAGATTTAATTGCCAATCCTGGAATTTGGCCAGGGTGAGGAATTGATGGCTGTACTTACACTGAATGTGCTGTGGAGCATTAAAGATAACATGGGATAATGGCTTTTCCTTTCCACTCCTCTGGAGCCTGGCTTCCCCCAGCAGATGTTGCAGGGCACACTTGGTTTCAGAGGCAAGTGCTGCCTCCTGTAAAACCAGTATCAAACCCCTCTCAGAGGCAGCAGGTTAAACTCCAGTAGCATGGACCAAATAAGTGCTAGTTTAAATTATTTCTCTCTTTTAGCAAAAACAGCAGAATCAGATTATCCAGTCTGGTTATACTTCACTGCTGTATATTCTGCTGGAGCAGTTCTTATCCACACTGCACAGTCTTGAGCACTAAATTTGCCTAAATTTAAAAAGAATTGAGTACTTGAAATCAACGTTTGATCGATTCCACCCCATTCATCAGAATTATTTCCAAGATATTAAAATGTCGCTTCATGGGCGGTTCTTCTGACAATCCTAAAGCCGTGCACAACTGCTTTGAAGAAAACAGATTGTGAATTTAGATGGCAAGCTCACTTTGAAACTTTCAGCAAAAACCATTTGTGCCAAACCATGCCATGATTCAATATGGTTCCACAGGAATCATCAGAGAAGGACCTGTGTCTCAGTCTTCAAACTGCAGAGTTTAACAGGCTTGCAGGTCATTATTCTCCAACACTTCCCAAAGGAGAACTTTTTAAAACAGCTTTATATTGCTCTACATTCCTCGTGGCAGCCTTGGGTATGAACTTTCCTAATTCATTTTCCCTGTCAAGAAAAATGAGTAAGACAAGGGTGCTGGAAAAGCATCCAAGAAAGACATCTCGGTGGAGACACTGGAAACACAAATCCACATTTGGCAGCTGTTCCTGGTCTGCATGTCCAGATACGAGATGCATAATTCCTCCAAGACGAGGAGATAGCATCTGATCATTCCATGTAGATGAAGCCTTAGAAATGCTTCTGTCATTCAAATTTTCACAAAGAAAATGTAATTTGTGGTTATTCGTGCACTGCATAGGCAGATGGAAGCACAGCAGGTAGATAAATACTGACATTCTCTTCTCTGAATACCTTCAAAAGAAAGGTCAAAGGTAAGACAGGGAGTAAAGTGAATGTAGATTAGGCAGAACATCTGTTGAAGTGGGATAGTAGGGAAAATATTCATTGCTTTTCAAGTAGAAGCTCTGCTTTAAAAATGTCGATGGGCATCTGCTTAATTATAAATTCTCTGCCATCCGTAACATTAGTTTTTAAAAAAAAAAAAATAAACGAAGGAAAAAGCACAATTAACCCCAAGAGATAATTCACTCCTGTTTCCATAACGTAACACCAGAACTTGCTTGGGCTAGAAATACGAGAGAGTGGCTTAGCAAGTACAGGAGTACAGGAGGTGGGGATGAAGGGCACTTTGGGCAATGTCACCACCATCCTCACCGTCCCTGAATGGGAACGGAAGTGACAATCTCTGCACAAGTGGCTGGTGGCACTTGCCGTTGTGTGATGCTCCCAGCAGGGCACTGCCCTCCTGCAGCAGCAGGGCAGGCCTGGCTCTCTTCATTTCACACCAAAAAGGAAATTAGTGGCCTGGACCTCGGTGAGCTTCAGAGCAGAAGTGAAGACAGGCTGTTTTCCACACCTTTGTGTGACCAAAAAAATCCCACTGACCAAACTGGGCATGTGCATGAAATACAGTATATCTCTGCTTCCTCTGGAACTCTTCATTGATATTCTGCTTCTCAGGATTGGTTAAATATAGTCAAAATACTAATTTCACTTCCATCTTTTTGATGTTTCATTTTTCACCAGTCTCAGCTCTTGCTTAAGCACGTTCCCATTCTGTGCTATTATTGGACCAGTTGTTTTAATGGGTGAGAAAACATATTCCAGCACAATTTAAGGATAGTGGGAAGAGGCAATTCTTTTTCTCCTGACCTTTTGACCAGGAAAATCTGGTTTGACACCAGGAAGGAAATGAATGCTAATATAATGACATGTGCTAATGACAAGGCTCCTGTCAACCCAGAGCAACCTTTACATCATTCCATGTACGACTGCAGCTGTCTGAGGGAGTTAAACAGCAGAGAATAAAACATATAAACAGGCAGGTGACTTTGTAATACTGATGTGCTGCATTTTTCTCCCTGTTCCTTTTGCTAAGCACCTCATGACTGTTGGATACTGAGAATTAAACAGAGAGGATTTTCCATGCACTCATTGCTTGTGCACATCCACACACACACAAACCCATCCTCTTTATTTTGACACTGAACCAGGGCTGTTGCTTTCAGTGCTCTGTTGATTTGCACCTTTGTGATGTCATTAATGGAGAGTTATATCCCATTTTCTTTCTGTTCCTAACCCTGTAGCTAAGATTCCTCCACACACTTAGCATTGCAACACTACGGTGGGAGATTGAGGGAGGACAAATTTGGATTCTGCTGTATCTGCAATTGGCCATTTCCACCTGGGGTTTCCACCAGCCAGGGAGGATGATGTGGTGGGAAGGCTGGCTGATGGTGCAGGTTGTCCCCAGGAGGACAGAGGTACTTTTGCTGAAGCCATGCAGAACCAAAAAGTTGATTGCACAGTATCAACAAGTAGTTGATGTTTCCACAGGGTCAAGTTGCTGTACCTTCCCTGCTTCGTTTCCAATCTGCTATTACTTTCAGAACCATTCCCATGTTTTTCCCCCAAAGAGATAATATCTAAGGATTCTCCAAATTAAAGACTTATCATCTTTAAGTTATTGTCTCACATCGAGGACTTGCTGTCACTGGGGAAAATCTTTGCTTTTAAACACTTCACATACTTGCAGGGTTTCTTGTTCAAAGTCTTTCTATCAGTTGCCCTCCCTTTTAAAGGATGTGGTTTCCCTGGAGGTGGTGCCCAGCTTCAAAGTTTCTGTGTTTCTCTCCCAGGCAGGGTCCTGCCCTCAAAGGGCTCTGCTGCCTCTGGCCGAAGGAGTTGAATGCAAGGAGTGGGGACAAGTGCTAAAACATGGCTTTAAAATCTGGTGCTAGCCCTAGAGATTTTATTTCTTTTTTTTTTAATCAAAGCTTCTCCCAGACAAACATGTCTTAAGAAAATCTGTTTCTAAACTATGCCTGAGAAGGGACACAGCATGGTATTTTTTTTCTTCTCTTTCTCTCCAAATATCTCATTCAAAACCCATGAGACATCTCTATTTGCTATGTCATGTATACAAATATTTAACACTAACCATATGCTTCTGTGTTTTCTTGAAGCCCAAAATAATTTCTTAAACCATCCATCCTTTGCAATTTCTATGTTCGAGTGCCTTTTTGGCAGCCTAAAGTGCTCAGTGTTTAAGTGAAATTTGTTTCACGAGAGAGGCTTTCTGTCCGTGAGTGTTTGCTGTTTGTGCTGGGTTCATTACAAAGCGCTGCCACGGCTTGTGGAGGCCAGGAATGATCTCCTACGGCCAAGCTGGGACAACTAAATGTGTCTCATTAGCTTCAACTCAGGTGTGTAAAAGGATGAGCATTAAAAATCAAGGAAGGTTAGAGAGGAATGCAAGACGCTGGAGGGAAAAATGGCAGAGGAAGAACCCACTTGAAGACAGATTTGTTTTATAGTTGTTATAAAAGTCACAGGTAAAGAACCCCTCGGGGTGAAGGCCAGACAACAACCCACCGTGTAATGAGTGGGGTCAGGGCCTCACCTTTTACCAGTCACCTGCAAAGAGCAAAGCTTTCTTGCCTTGAATAACAATCACCCAATTTGCCAGCCTGGAGCTGAGGAGCTGAACCTGCTCTGCATAAAAACTCGGGGCTGGACCTGCACCTGGGAGGGGGAACAGCCCCGTTTTGGTGAGATTTTAAAGTTCTGTCCTGGCTGCAGAAAGAAATTAAATGAAGAAAGATGGATCCAGGCAAATAAAAGCTAGAAGGGGAGTCCAACATTAAAGACTTATGTTTAGGAGAATGAAGTTACTTTTATTTTGAGAATTTTCCACTCATCTTGTGTTGATATTTTTTTTAAAGTGCTGTAACAATCATCCAGCTCTGAGCAAGGACTCTGTAACTGACCTGGACTTGGCCCACGATCCATGACTTAGATTTGGAACCACTGCAGTAGCTTTACCTCTTCACACCACTCTTGAGTTGAATAAAGAGTGGTCTCCTGTGCTGAGATCAACGTGACACATCAGCAGCTTGAAAAGGGTTGCAGGTTTGCATGTGGGGAGAAGATTCTTGTCTGAAGACACATTTAGATACAACCTTGTCAGCATTATCAGCTCATGGGAGAATCCAAATTCCGAACTTAGAGAGTGTTGGAGCACCTTGCCGTGATTTTGCTCAGGCAATCACATTAGGATGCATAATGAAACCTATAATGACATAAATATTTAATTCTTATAACTAGGTTCTAAACACTATAGAAATGTTGTCATCATTAATTTTCAGCAAGTAACTTTTTTCTTCCCCTTTCTAATTAGTGGAGTGCAGATGACATGCTACTGCATAATTGATAAAAACTATGTTTTTAATTGCATCTATGTGATCATTCTTACATAGTTACATCAAATGAATCAAGTGTCATTGCCCTTAACACAGCTCAAGGGCTAGAGAGGATGTAGCAATAATTTTATGCTGGTGATAGAGTCATATTAATGCTCCTTGCTCTTCATCTGAAGACATCAAAGATCTTTGCAAAGCTGCATGGAATATTCTGCTTTCATATGTGGGGAACTGGAGACTCAGCGAGATTAGAACTCACATTTTTTTATCAGGAGATCATCCAATCATGAGATCAAAATGAGTGAGTGGTGTTAAAATCCTCAGCCTAAAAGTTTTACATAGGTAGGGATGAAGCATAGAGCTCTGGACTGTGCCTTGGCCCATATAAATTAAACACGCCTTATTCAGTGTAGGATGTCCAGACAGGTGGTATAACGGATGGGCACGATGGTTTCAGGGACACCAGTGGTAGCTTTGCTCTCTGGGAGAGCTGCTTGCCCAGCCAGGCCTTCCCAGTGTCCCAAGCCAGGAGTGACAAACACCTTAACCTGAATTGGAAAAGCACTACTGACCACGGCAGGGAGATACTGGTCCAAATTTACTACAGATAAAAGTTACCTGGAGAATTAGAAAACATCAAAACCAAGTCTTTCCAAGTGGAGGATTTCAGAGCCCACACCAGCTTTTTTGGATGTGGCTTGGAACACAAAAATAACCATTCCTTAATTCATCCACCAAGCTGAAAAATCAATTATTGCACTCCTCAGGTCTAGTGAACTGTTTGTTCCTTAACGTAATGACAATTGTCTTCCAAGAAAATTAAGTCCAGCGCTAGAGAAAATAAAATATTCATTAGCAAAGTTATTGGAAAAATAGATCAAATTATATTGAGGCAGTTTATTTTCCATGTTCCTACAAGGTGCTTGTAATACCATCTTGCCTGATTTTAAGGACAGTCTTCTGTTCTTCTAGGATAGAATGTTTCCCATCCAATTCCTGGAAAACCCCATCATCCCACAGTGAAGGTAAAGGCACAGACAGTGGAGCTTATCCTGAAAGACCACTGCTTCTGTGGAGTACAGGAATTAAAGTGGAACAGGATGCAGCAGCTGTGTCTTGGGGAAGAAGGGCTGTAGTGTCACAACAGAAGTGAAGAGAGGACTGAAAGTTGCATTTTAGTCCTACGGGGTGTCCTGACCAAAGAGAAACCCAAAATCTCTGCCTCCTGAAGAAGTTGTGGAGCTGCACCTCGTTCTGAAGGATGGAGGAAGTGCTTCATACAGGAGGAAATGGAATCACATTGCTTGCTCTTCCCTTCTGCACAAACCTGTGGCTGGTTTGGGTTCTTTTTTCTGCAATTGATGGAGTAAAAAAGAACAGTCCGTAGCAGAACAAGGAGCAATATCTCCCACACTGCTGGCACAAAGAGCTTTAGACTCTTAAACTATTCACACCTCACACTCCAGAGATGGCAGTGAAAGGCCCTGGGAACACCTTAGGTCTTCTGTCCCTTGTGGGAACTCTTGGATGAGAACATGGACATGCCAAACTTCAGGGATATTTTCTGGGGGTTTTTTTCCAATGATTGTCTTTAATCTCCATGGAAATCAAACCATCCCATCATCTGAAAGTCAGTCACAGAATCCTGAGTACAACTTCTATCCAGAAACTCCCTGTTCAGAGCAGGGCTGCCCTGACACCCCAAGACAGTTCCCACTCATCCAAATAATCCCTTAGGTTAATGTTAAAGCAGCAACACAGGGTTGATACTTGGAAGCAAAACTGGATTCTTTTGACAGAATTTAAAAAATAGTTATAATTATTCTCTGTGATCTCTCTGAAGTGCTGGGAGAGAGAGAGAGAGGGGAAAAATGCAATTCCCTTATTTGTGTGTGTGTTCATACATTATGGCTTTTCCTTCTTTCCTTACATCTGGGAATCTGTAATGCAGCTGACAGTGATTTAGGGTGTTTTAAGTGCTTTGGAACTAAACCCTGCTTTCCTGGGAATTTTAAGATATACATTGCCCTTGTGTTCACTGACCTAGCTAGCTAATGGTAAAGAAAAAAACACTATTTGGAGTAATAATGGGCAGCATCTGAATTACTGTTAATTGCTGCAGACAGGCTCAGCTCATGTGATGAATGTAAACATTGCCTTTGAATATGAACTTGCATTTATCACAAAGCAGAGAGTAATATGGGCTTGACCTGAGAATAAATATTTTTAGATTAATTAGTGACCTACTTGCAGATACACTGAGCAGTCAGCCAGGTTTTATTTTTTTGTAAGGAGTATTTTAAGTGTGTACCAGATCAGCAGCAGATCTCAGTGCATCCTGCAGGATTGCTTTGGAGCAGAAGGAAGAGGTTCCAGTTTGGGCTTCAGATAAAACAGGTGGAGGAAATTCCTTCTAGAGATGAGAAAACCCTGGGTGTTAATGAATTAGGCAGAATTATTATGTGTTTTTGCAAGCTGGGGCATATCAACAACCCCTCTCTGTGCTGTGTGGTTCTAGCAAGAGTCCTGTCACCACTGGCAGTAATCTCCTCTCCTTATCCCCTTTTCCATGTGCTCAGGAGACGTGGAAGGGGCTGTAGCCCAACACCCCAGCTCAAGGAATCATCCATGTTAAGAAGGGCTCTTGAATGCATGCTGAAGTTTAAATATGTATTTAAATGCTTTTCAGGGTGGTTTGTAGCATGCAGTAACTGTTTTGCTGCCTCAGGGCTTTAATTAGGAAATGCTAGTGAGCATCTGTGCTTGCTGGCTGGTGTAGGGGACAGAAGAGAGAGTAGGAAACAATCCCACAATAACCAGAGACACAGTTTGGCTGTTGGGTGTCTTCTAGTTTTAGAGGGTTGGAGATTTCACCCTCCTAAAATGAGTGTCTCTCTCTATTGTCTTCTTTCTCTTATTATGCAAAAAACACACTGAAACTTTGTAAGGTAGATTTGATCAAAAATCTTTGACTTTAAAATTAGTTTCAACCAGTATCTATAGAAAGGGAAGTGCTGCTAAGGGCCAGTAATTTTAATTGTAAGCCGTGGCAAAGCCTGATTTGTGAGTCCTTAGATGATTTAGGTCAAGATACCCAGTTCACACAAGATGGAGACAGGTCTGGCATGCAGGAAATCAAAACTGTTGTTCCCTAGTTTATTGGTTAGAAAGTCCTTAAATGTTGTAGGGGCAAGGCAAGCTCCAGCACTGCAGTCTGGGATTTGGTACCTGTGCTCAATCTCCGCACCCCCCGCTGGTCCCAGTTTGGTCTGTAAATATTCCAGTTTCCTGATGAATTATTGCACTTGTGCTGCTATGATTTCTGTTCTCACATTTGAACACAGGTAGCAGGGACATCTTCCAAGGTGGGATTCCTTTTTTGTCTCCTTGTCCCTGAGGTTGCCCCCATACACCATAAAACGTTTTGTGCATCTCTGCTTGAAATTACACAGCATCTTTCTTCTTATCATTGAAAGACACAGATACTGCCCAGATTGGTGGAACAGCAAGGATAAAAAATATTGGCAAAATTCTAATAGATCTTTGCGCAGTTCTTAATCAGTTAACAAGAATAAACTCTGCTGGTAGAGAGGTGAAAAGAGGTACAATATATGGCTTATATCAAAAGGTTTTTTTCCTCTCCAGAATTTCAAAAGAAGCCATTTCACTACTTACATAGTGCACAGAATTTTATCTCTCCCTAAAATATAAAAATCAAAGGGCCAGATATCTCTCCAAATGAAGTGGTACAATATTTTCTTGTTCACAAGAAAAGTTAATTTGTGCCCTCATTCATCAGTGCAATACAATGATGAGTTATTCGTCTTTCTTCCCCCTAGTTAATAAAGGGAAAAAAACATTCTATAAGACCAGGATTATAAAAGTCAACAAAATCCAAACGTTGATTATCGTCCCCTCCAGTGTCAAATTGCTTCTTGGCATTGCTGAGGATTAAAACAATGTTGTTTGTTCATGGAGTTCCCACCAGCATCTTCACCATCAGTGCCTGTAGCCTCAGGAGGAAGGCAAAGAGGAAAAAGTGGAGGAAATTCCCATCTCCTCCTCTTTCCCTTTGGTTCTTGAGCGTAGATGTGCATTTCTAGAAACAAAGCATGAGCTCCGTGTTCTCCCACGATTGGCACGATTTAACGTCCGTGACGTGGTGGCACTGACAGAGCTCAGCCAGGCTGTCACCCATCGTTTGAGCCATTAAAAGGCGACCCCTGTCCCAGAGAGTTTGCAAGACTGAACCTTGTGTGAAGTCCAAACCAGCAGAGCACCCAATCTTGGGAGCTTCTGGGGGCCAGCACGCTGCCCAGCTGGCCACAGTGGCCATGGCAGGGGCCTGGGGACAACAGCAGGCAGGGGAGGCCCACAGGACACAAAGCCTGGAAAATGGATTTCACAAAGTGCAGTGCTCGTGGAAAAGCTTTTTTTTTTTAATGGTTTTGGCAGCCGCTTTTTAAGATACTCTTCACTGGTCTTTCACTTCTGCATCTGCTTACAATTTTCAGCTGGCCAGGTTATATATGAACTTACAGTTTTCTTTCTCCTCCTATCTCATGCGAAGCATTTGGCCTTTTGTTCTGGACTGCTCCTTGCCTTCAATACTTTCCTCCATTAATCTATTTCAGTGCTGTTTTTCCCTCTCTTAAGTGCAACATTTTCACTTCCTTGAGCAATGGACTGAACCTTTGCTTTTAACAAATTGGTTTTTATAACACTGTGACTTTTTCATAGGTTTTAGGGAACTCCTAGATAAAGAAAATTTGGGGGAGTTTCAGATATCTCTTGGTTTAAGTGAGGCAAGGGAGGAAGGAAATATTTGAATGAGCTGTTGCAGAAACAACGGCAACCTGATTGTTTGGAGGCAAAATTGATCCTAAAGGGTTGTTATTGTACTGACTCTGAAGGAAATATAACAGCTGATCTGGGGTTAAATTTAGTTGATTTTCCTGTCTCCTCAAGCAGATTTTCAGCTTCTTTTTCAGCTATCTTTTTATTACTTTTTTGTCTATTGTCATTAGTACCAATGCCCTATAATCTCCTGAAAGCTTGTTTTGAGGTTGTTTGGTTTCACCAGGTTGGTAACAGCTTCCTGAGGATAAACTTGAGGGAGAAGCTGCATATTTGTGTCTCATGGGGTCTGTCCCCATTTCCCTCTCTGTGGTAGAGGGACTTTTCTGAGCACACCGCGGGCTGGCTGTGTCCACTGAGAGAGAGCAGAGTGTGAGCAAGGCCTGGGGAGGTCAGGCAAGCTGCAAATGCCCAAAGCACAGAGTTGCAAACGAGCTTAAAACTTTCCCTGCCCTGCTCTTTCCTCGCCACTCTCCCCAAAGGCAGGAACAGAAGAAATTGGAACCAAGATTAACAAGATTAAAGTGCACACTTAGTGCATGAGCCAGCTGATGGAATGACATGAAAGTTGCCTTCCAGGTGATCAGCAAAGCAACTCTTCAAAGCTTTACTAAGACAATTAATTCATGGACCAAGTTATCCACCAGACAGGCAGGAGGTAGCTGCAGATCCAGGAATTTAAGGCTGGTTGGTTTGTTCCATCGTTTCTCCTGCAACACTCGGATTACTGACCAAAGCTTTCACCTCTCCCTTGCACTTGTCCATGTTGGCTGAAGGTTGAATACACTTAAATCTCTTTGTGGTTTATTTGTGTTTTAATGCTTTTGATCTCTTCTGAAATGTGTGGCAGGATCCAAATCTGTCAGTGCTGCTTGTAGGAGACCTGCCAGGTGTTACTCTCCTTTCCTGAGCTGTTGTGTTCTATCCTTTCACTCTTCTTTTGAAATTTGTTGGCCAGAAAAGTTCAGCCTCAGGAAAACAGTAACTTCCACTTTGACATGTTTAGGGGCTGGTTTGTAGATGAGGGACAAGGAACTTGCAAGTTGACCAGGGTGTCATATAGATACCACCCCAGAAAAGATATCAAATGAACAAACCTCTGTATGTTCTGTAATTGGCATTCTCTGTTCTTTATTTAATAACGTAAAAAGAGGTTTTCTTACACAGAAAAACTACCCTAATACAGAATAATAGAATTAATAGCAAATAGCTAGTATTTATTCATTGGAGTCTTCCTTCCTTCCTCCCTAGGATTTGAATTTCTATATTTGGCTGATTCCTTTTACCCTTCCTAAGGATCTGTTTGACTGACAGCAGGGAAAGGCATATTCTGAAGAGTTCAAGCAGTTGTCACTGCATGTCTCTGCAGTGCACGAACAATGAACACCCAGAGCTGTTCTAGGCAGGACGGGGGGCTCCCCTGCTCCAGGAGCTCTTCCAAGGCTGATAACAAAAGAGGATAATGAAGGCTGAAGTCTGCTGCCTGCTGCCACAGCCCAGCCCTGTGTGTCGCACACTGCCCTGCCTGCCAGCTGGAACATTCACAGCTCCAAACTGGATCGTAAGGGGCAAGAAACGAGACGGTCTGGGGGGAGGAGAGAGGTCTGGAAACAAACAGGCGGAGACTTGAAGGTTCAGAAGGCCCCTGAGTAAATGAATTGCCTTTTCTGAAGTGTGATTAGTGATCAAGAGAAGACAACCTGAGCAGAGCTGCCATCCCTAACCAAACGGACTGTCACATCCCTTCACTTGCTGCTTGCTGGCAGCAGGCACTCTGTCAGAGCCTGCAGCCCGAAGAAACAGGGAAAGGGAGAGCAGGAGCAGGCACTTGACAGCTGAAATGATGCTCGCTGTACTGCCGTTGTCCCTGAGTTTTGAAAGGCCAACATCAAAATATTACGACTCCCAAAATGTCATAATTACAGTATCTCAGCTCACACTTGTCTTCGCTGTGCGCCTCAGACCTTATGTTTAATCTCTTTAACGTACTGTAATTATGTCTTCAGTGTGGATCAATTATCTCAGAATAGGGAAACAAATTGCCATCATTATCTTCAATTATTCTTTACATTTTCTTTGTCCTTTTTGGTTTTCTGGGTTTCTTTACTAGTGTCAAAAATGCAGTTCACATTTGTGCTCGTTTGTCATGAATATATATTTGGCAGTAAATCATCTGCCAAGCAAGGAATTGTCCTTCCCTTTGCTGTTACTCCCCAGTTCTCCTTGTTGGGCAACTCATTACTTTCTGCATACTCAAATAGGTTTATTAGAAGTACAGCTCTCTAAGCCAGACCAAAGATTGGTAGCAGACGGACTCTTTTTAATTTCTCAGGTTTCTCACTAAAGTACTTACTTCAAATTAACATACACTATATCCCCAAGAACAGCATTGGTATCTGCAGGAGTGGAGTTTATTGTGACAGTAATTCACAGGTCAAAGCTGGCTTCATCTGCACTGATGTGACAGCTAATGGCTCCTATTACACGAGTGATCTGTGAATTATAGAGTGACTTGTAGCCATTCCACCGCAACTATAAATAAATCTAATGAAGTTAGTGCTTTGAAAAAAAACAAATGCATTCAGCTACAGCTCTAGTTAGACTGCAGCCTGCTAAGGCAGAGAAACAGAATTCTTGAATTTCAGCTGCATGTTGTGATTTGATCATTGGTGAGAAGTCAGTCTAACACCAAGCAGAGTGCTGCTTCATCCTGCACTCCCAAAAGCAAAATCAGCTCTGGAAACTCAGTCCTTTTCACCTACATTATTAACTTTTGTCTCCAGGACAATTTATCTGATTAAGAGACACTGGATGTGTGTATTGTTTGGAACTTGCTGAGAAAATTATTTCTTGTGGTATCCTGACTGGGTCTCAGCTGGAACCTGTGAATGAAGCCAAGGTAATCAAGCTGTGCAGAATTCTAAGTTAGGATATCTTTTTAAGGTGATGGTTTTGCTGTAGGGATCATGTCTTATTTCTTCTGAATTGACCAGGCTTCCTTTCAACATGCTGCACTGAAAATCAGGTTTTATACAATAGGTGTTTCTACTGAGAAAGGCTTATAGTGGTAACTCTCTTGTAAAACAAATCATATCTTCCTGCCCTCCTCTCTCCATTTTATGAGGCACCTTTCCCCTTCTTATTGCTTTTTCTTCCGTTTCTCACTGTCTCTGCTGCACACCAAGGCAATAAACTACTGAGGTGGATAAAAAAAAAAAGGCAAGTACTTAGTTCAGAATTGTATCCAAACCTGGCTGCTGCTTGAAAATAATAATTTCTATCAACTGTATTTCAAATTAGAATGCTAAAGTGCTGGAGAAATGGGGTGTGGAAATACTTAATTTGATAGCAAATTACATTTATGGGTTGAGAAAATGATGTCTTTTAAAAGTGGGCCCCAGTGTTCAATGCATACCTGTTTTAATTACCCAGGTGTGAAAAATAAAAAAATTATGCTTTGCTGGGAACATTTCAAGGACTGCTGATGTCAACAAAAGGCAAGAGGCAGCACAAGCCCAGATGGTTGGCTGTAGGCTTTTCCTCACCATCCAAACAAATTTACTCAAAACTCCTACAAATCAAGAATCCAATACAAAGATTAAAGCTGTTTTCTTGTGCAGAGCTTTATTAGCCAGTGTTGCAAAGAGTATTTTTAAAACTAAGGCAAAACAAAATGTTTGGGGAAATTATGAACAGCGTTTCTGCTCTTCGTGTTCCGCTGCTGGTCTGTGCTCTTCTGGGTGGGAATTTCCTACGTAAAATGGCACCAAAGTCAGCCCTGGTCACCCTGCCTGGGCTTGGACTGGAATGCAGCATCAGAGGCTGTAGTGAGGGCTCAGCCCTATAATTCCCAAAATTGCATTTCTGCCACCACCGGGCTGAGCTGCGGCAGAACCCACAGTGGGGGTACCTCCACAGTGGGGATATACAGGAGAGAAAGGGTGGGGTTTTCTCTTTTGTAAAGCTTATGACTTGTGATCTAGAATGTTCTTTAGGGAGTTATTTCTTGTGACAGATCTCTGTGATGTCCCGCTGTGCAGTTTCCGTGGCTGTGCCCCAAGGGAGGCACGGCTGCTTTGCAGCAGGGATGATGTGAGCCCGCTGCACTGGTCTCACACAGGTGTAAGCAGATGCCTTCAGGGAACACTTTTAATTCCATGATTGCCTAGGAAGCCCAGAAATTTGGTATTTGGCAGGCTCAGAACTCCAGTGTTTGGCTCCCACCACAGTGGTGAATCTCCAGGATGCTCAAGTTCTCTTGGAAGAGCAGGAGGATGGAGCTCACCCTGCACCAGCAGACCCTGCACCTGAGACAGGAGAGGACTGCTTTCCACTGCATGTCTTTCTGTTCAGGAACTCTTCTCTAAGATTAGTGAGTGCTCTGCTGTGGGGGGATTTTGGCCTCTGTTATTTTTTGTGTCACCACCCTCTTGCTGCAGTGAGTTTCTTGCACTCAGACTCAGTCTGTGAGCACAATCTCTATGATAGCAGAGATGAAGTTCTAATGCTTCTGCAGTATTTCTGAAGAGTATTTTGCCCTCAGCCTGCAGCTGCACTGACAGACACTTCAGGGCTGTTCTGAGATCAGTAAATGATATCTGCAGTGAGCCCTTACAGGAACGAGCAGTGCCAAGGGGGCTCCACCAAATCTCTCTGATGAACAGTGCACCAACACAAAATTGCTGGAGCTGGATTTTAAGGGACTGCTTCACAGCTCCAGAATCAGGGCTGAGTGGTGATATCTTTAAATATCTTTGGCATTTATTGCCTGCTGCAATGGAAAGGGTAGTTACCAGCATTAAAATGACTGTCATATATTAGGGTCATGGAGAACAATCACATTAGAGAAGTAAGAGAGAGAGAAGCCAGCAAAGCCTGGCTAAAAAATCTGAAAAATCTCTCTGCAATGAGCTCCTGTTAGTTCAGGGATGAATCCACGTGGAAGCACTGATGTTAGTGCAAGTTTTCACTAATAAGCAAAATATTATTATTAATAATTGTATTCATTACTGCACTTGAGCTGCCTTTGTTTTCTAGTGCTTGGTAATGAGGACTACCAGGCTTTCCAAGGAGCCTGAGGGTTAAGTGTTTGTCTTGGGGAAGCTTCCTGAGAATAGTTGTCTAATAAACACTCTGTGCTGGAGGGGAAAACAAGTGATATATGTTGCAGTACAGCAGTATAATGAATTAGTTAAAAGCAAACAACCCCCAAAACAGTAGATTGCCAGGGCAGGCCTGTGTCTGCCAACCAATATTTCTGTGCCAGCTTTCCAGAGGAAACACAGCCAAAAATAGGAGTGCAATAACTCACCATGAAGGAAGAAAGCTATTGCAGGGAGGATGGAACAGCAGCAGGGTCTCAGCACTAAGCCCAGATTATGAGGCTGACTCTCAATCCTTTCTCTGGTGCAGAAACTTCCACCCATCGTGCAAACCCTGTCAGTGCTGAGTCACAGCCCTCTGGTGTCTCTCTGCATAAGGGCAGAGCTGGGACAAGTGCTCGGGAAAGAGGTGAACTCCTGTTTGGCTCTCGGGAATGCTGCCAGCTGTAATGGGAATCTCTTCCCTGTGCTCACAGGTTTAGTGGGGGAAACAGCGTTGGCACCGTGCAGGTGACATAAGGGACACCTGGAGCATTTTACACCACGGGAGATAAACTTGTCTAAGGCAAATTAGGGCAGGTGTAAAGCCTGACTTGTGCAGTCTGCTCTGCTGCCTGAGCCTGGCTGGCTCTGGTGTCAGCACATTAAGGTGAAACAGGAGGGACACTGGTCAAACACAGCTATTTCAGTCACCCTGCCATAGCCAGATGTCTCCATTCACTTTTTAACAAAGAAATGCCCTGTCATGCCCAACGACTAAAATAAGATTCATCAGCAAGATGAAATTCAACCCATTACATGCCTGAGTGGCCACTGGAAGAGGAGAAGGTGATGCTTGATTGCTGCTTGCAGAGTGTGCTCAGCGAGGAAAAAACGCTGGTACTTCAGGAGTGGGCAATAATGACAAACATCTGCTTCATTTGCAGTTTCACAGGCATGCAGGGCCTGTCCTCTGACATCCACACTCAGAATCAGGTAGATGTTCTCATCAGGCTCTTTTGCACCACCTGGATTTGTTGAGAAATAATTTTGCAAGGGAAAAAAATGAGGATCAGGGGGGATCATTATTCAGTTCTCTCCAGTGGATAATATCCATCTATAGGCATGCTGGAAAGGTCACAGAAATTGAAGTATTAAGGGTCTGCTATGATGTGATACACACAGCCAGGCTTCCTGGTCATCACTTGAAGTCTCACAGTCCTTGCTAGACTTAATGAAATTGAAAACTATTGCATATGTGTGGAAATAGAGGCTACCTTGGGAATTTTGACTAATAGTAGTATACTGGAGTTCAAAAGAACTTAGATTGCATTTCTTTTCCTTCCATTCTTATTTTTTTCTGAGCCTTACACTCTCTTAGTCATGAAGACACTGCTGTTGAGCATTTCACAGATAACTCCTGCTTCAGGAGGGAACTGAGGCCTTAAAAGAGAGAGAGGGATTCCTTAATTTGGGGAGGAACTTGAAGTAACCCCTTAACATATGTTTCAGGGCCACAGTGTGTCAAAATTGCAGATGCTTCTCTTTAGATTTCTCAAGCCAACACAATGATCATTGTGTATTCTGCTTCTTGCATTGCTTTAAGTAGAGGTAGGTTTTGACAGCATAAAGGACTGACATTTTGATGACCCTGCTTCGAGTAGATGTCCTCAAAATCCAATCCTTTCTGCAGAGAAAATATAGAGCTCCTGTTCCTCATTGTGCCCTTTTTTGGGTATTTCCTGCGTGGTGCTACAGCAGCACTGAACAGGGACCTGGTTCCTCTTGGAGACTGGGCTGAATCAGGCGATTCCCTGACTGCAGAGGCCTGGGTGGTGTCTCTTGACTCACCCCTCGTATCCCATGGTCAGTTTGAAAACCAAGCCCACTGCCATGGCCTTGGCTCCTCTGGCAGGCATTTCTGTCAAGAGGTTGTGACTCTGACCTTCTGCTCCCTAAGCAATTCTTTTAAAACAAACAAAAAAGCCCCTTTGCCCTCCAGTTTTCACTTCGGTTTACTTTGTTTTCCTACATTTATTCCTGCCTTCACCGTGAACAAACCTGAGAGCCGCAGGATGTGAATTTTAATAGAGCCCATGTTTTAATCTGCAGCCATCAAGGGAGGCTGTATTTCTCTGCACATCTTTTAGTGCTTCATCTCCACACGCAGAGTGGGAGCCGCTCGCCGGGCACGGGCTCTCCCCCTCCCCGTGGGCATTAACTCATTGACAGCACAATTGCAATCAGAGACGGCTGAAAATCGCCCCCTGGGCTGCCAACCTGCCAGGAAACACGCAGCTGCTGTGCATGGAAATGCCAGGAGGGAGCTCCCTAGCCAAAACCACAGAAATTGGAGTGGTGTCCTGGCACTTCGGATCTTTGCTGTGATCCCACTGAGGGTGAGCAAGGTTGGGAGAATGTGTAACAAAGCTGCCAATTTCTTTCCACACCTCCTAAGGCAAAACTGCACTGCCAGCCCGAGGACTGGCCTCTGTCCCCAGCAGGGCGTGGGGCAGGGCAGGCACTGTGCTCTCCCCAGTAGCAAACTGGGATCTGTCCTGCTCGTCAGGGTCTGTGCCAGCACATCCCAGCCCAGCCGCTGGGAATCGGGTCCCTCGTACTTAATTGAAATGCAAAACAGCACAAAAGTTTTTTTAAATTTTGTTCCATGTCTGAGAACAATAGAGGGTGAGCAGGAAGGATGATCCATAAACTGACAGTAAAAGAATGGAGAAATGTCCTTAAGAATTATTTACATGTACATTTTGGCATTTAGCCTCCATCAGGGGGTGAGCAGAGCATCAAAAACCTGGGCTCTGCCGTCCCTCTCCTGCCACTGACTCCTTGAAGAGCCAGGGGCCATTTACACCACGGTTCTGTGTTGTAAAGGTCATCCCCACCCCGGATAGCAGGTGACCACTGCTGTAAATCTAAATGCAGCCATTTCATAGTGATGCTGGGACTCTTCCCGTGGTTGTAAAGTCATCCAGGACACTGAAATGTGAAAGGTGCTGTGGCAGCTGTGATGTATTTTTATGCATATTTTGCCTTGCAAGCAGTAAATTAGTCCTAAATAAATGGGAGAAACATGAGCAGAATTAGAAATGATAGTAGAGGTGGCACAAAACTTGGGTAAAACCATGGGAGGTTTCAAGCTGAAACCACCCTGAAGGAGAAGGGATATATCATACTCCACTAAAGGAATGTCACTTAAAGACATGTATATGAGGAACCAAGAGATAACCACATTGGTGTGCTGGAAAGTTTAATATCTTAAGTGTTTTCTAGGTAAACACTTTCTTCAGGATCACAGTTAATTGACATAGAAGCCTTTAGATATATGGCAGCATCTTTGACATCTTCTAGGATTTCTTTGGCCTCCTATGAATCCCTTAGAGAGCCCTTCATGCAAACAGATATGGCCAGTGTGAGTTTATGCTGTATGCTCTGCAATCCAGCACAGAGATTTTGTATTTTCCCCTTTTTGTTTGTTTGTTTTCTCTGTCTGTAGCTCTGCTGTTTAGCAAGAAATGATTGAGTTGGTCACATGAAATTAAACCTGCTTTTACTCACCAGTCACTGAAACTCTAGGGTATTCTTAGCTGTGTTTGGAAATGCACGTAAGCTATTAGGTAAACACTACAAATGAGATGTAAATGGAATCAGAGAAACAGCTGTCACCTCTTTTGCTAGCTGATTAATTATTTTCTGAGTCACCACAGTTACGTTTCGTCATGGTAGGCACGTCAGGCTCTAAGCACTGACTGCAGTGGTTGTGGATGGGCTCCTTGTGGATGTGCTGGGGGGGCTGTTCCCCAGCAGTGAATTTCGATTAATCTCAGCCCGTTTAACAAGCCCTCGCCTCAGCAGCACTCCCCGCTCTCCCCCCGGGAATGTCTCCGGCTGGATGTACCTGCTGCACACGGGAGCACGACGAGACTGCGTGGGCACTTATTTGCAGACTGAATCTCCTGGAGCAAATCTCTCCAGATCTCCAGCCTGCTTCCCAGCACCATGAGCTCTGCCAGGCATTTTTTAGCTTCCACTGTCCTCTAGTGGTGCTTCGTTTGCAAAAAACGAAGATGCTCAGAGGGATGGGGCACCTCTGCAGACAGGATGAGTTGTGGGTGCTCACCGGAGAAGACTCCAGGGAGACCTTAGAGCTCCTTCCAGTGCCTAAAGGGGTTGCAAGAGAGGTGGAAAAGGACTTTAGACAAGGGCCTGGAGTGGCAGGTCAGGGAAGAATGGTTTTAAATTGACAGAGGACAGGGTTAGATTGGGTATTAGGAAGAAGTTCCTCCCTGTGAGGGTGGGGAGGCCCTGGCACAGAGGACACAGAGAAGCCGTGGCTCCCCCAGCCCTGGAATTGTTCAAGGCTGGGATGGAGCAAGCTGGTCTAGGGGAAGGTGTTCCAGTCCAGCAAATGGAAATCTTGAATGCGTGTCTCTGCCTCTTCTCCAAATCCTCTCTCCCGTAGTGGTTCCTAAGCCATCACTTTGAATATTCACATGTGTCCCCCAGTGCAGACACCAGCACACCCACTCCTCCTGCTGTGCCTTCATTTCACAGGAGCAGTTGTTTGGTTTTTTGACCAGGTTGTAATTTTTGAATTAGCGTGGATGTCAGCAGTAGTATTTAGGTGGAATTTAATGGGTTTATTTTTCGCCTCACAAAGGGGCTGCTGATGCGTGGGAGGCAGCTGGGGACTCAGCTGAGAGCTTTGCAACTGGGGTGCCCAGGAGGAGGGATTGTACTTAAGATGTTGTCTGCATGTAGCTTACAAAATGCTTTAGGGCATTAGTGGGAAAGGATGTTTGCCAATATAAAATATTAACCAGCCTTTGTTTTTAATAAACTTGATTACTCTAAGGGAATGAAAACCTTTGTTATAATGTGACTGTTTGTCCTATTTCCTGAGTTCATTTCATGAGTATCTGTCTTATCCCTCACCTGTATTAGGAGACCAGTTGAATATTGTATAAAATCAGTATTTCAGTAATATTCTTATTACTGTATCAGTATTCCTACAGATGGTACAATATATAACTAAATTAATAATTCTCAGAAAGCTATTTATTCAACAAATCTAAGCCTAAGTTCCACAGAGTCTTAGGTGTACATTTAACATTTCCCAGGGGAGTAATCCTATTGGATTCGATGTCAATATTTGCATGAGTGAATGTTAACAGGTTTAAGGCTTTCTTCTTTTCTGATACCTTATCTATTTACATAATATCACAACCCTGAATTAATTAGAAGACTGATTCTTTGAAGGTTTCCTTTATTTCCTCCTTTGAGCTGACTGGAGTAGCTGAGCTGTGGTTTGGGTTGGTTGGCTGTGATGGCTTAGCTGTGATCTTGCTGATTTGTAGTGGGATAAACAGACAAACACTTCTAACAAAAATTCTTGCATGAGAGGGGATTTTTGCACAGTTTTGGTTGGTTGGGGGTTTTTTTAAAAGCCGACATGGAGAGGAAGGTAAGCCATTAATTTGCCTTTTGTTGAACAAAGGATAAGGTGTTCTCCCATCCTTTATCTGGCTTCTCTGGTGCACAGGCTCTGCAGTGGAGACATTCTCTCCCCCTGTAGGCTTTGTATCCTACCTTAAGCCTTTATTATAGAATTTATCCTCTAGCAATAATGAATTTTTGATATTGGTTGTCTTTCTCTGAAATGCCTTTTCTTGAGTACTGGCAAGAAGTGAGATTCAGCGGGGTGACTGGTGGAGACTGGTTTAAGGATAAAGTGATCCAAATGATCATGGCAGTAAAAAAGCAGGAGGATTTTGATATCATCTGACTTCCAGTACCTGAGGCTGCAGTTTTGTAACTGTTTTAGGGTGCTCTAAACACAAGCTGCTGCTGAGCCATCACCTGCCCTGTGCCAGTGCTGGCACCTGAGTGCTTGTGTGGGCAATTCAGTCCAGCCCAGCCCAGATTAAAAGCAATTAAAAGTTAAAAATAAAATTTAAAGGAAATCCCAGTAGAAATGTCAGGGTAGGCTTGCAATAGGCAAGAAAATGCATCCAATTCAGGTGCCCTAAATCACTTTCTGAAATGGCCTGAAGGCCACAGTCAATGTAGGACCCAAACTCTCAACTTTGCATGCTCTGAATTGCATCCAGCTCTGAACCTGGGGAGAGAGCTCAGCAAACTGAAGGGCGTGAGGCCTCTGTTCACTGCAGTTAATGTAGCTGGGCCCTATTGCAGTTAATGACCAAGATCCTGCACCTCAGAGCAAGAGCTCAATTTAGCTCCTCAGATTTATCATCTGGGAGGGCCTATCCTTCTTTATTAGCTGGGAAGAGGAGCCTGGAGAGTTTAACCTCAGCAGGCTGCAGCAGAGTCCTTAGGAACCCCCACTCTTTCTGCACTGCCTCAACTGATGATTTGTGTACTTTCTTTTTGGTGTCTTCCTACAGTGCCCTCTCTATTTGTAATGGAAATTATGCCCTCGGGAACTGCAACAGGTTCTTGCAGGGCTAAATACCAGGGATGTAATAGAGATACCCAGCCACAGCACACCACCAGGTACAAGAAAGGAAGACAACAAGCCCTGCTACTCTGACCATGCTATTTACTCTCCTGCATTGCTGTTTGCATGTGAATATGAAAGATATTTGTTATGCCCTTCAGCAAATATTGTTCTCATCAATACTGACAGGTATATCAGCTGTGGATTAGCAGCACTTATCCTCTCTGGAATAATGTTTTCAGTTCTCACTGGAGAGCCTTCAAAAGGAAATCTTTAACCTTTGCAAGCAGCTTCTTCTACCCCTTTGCCTCCCATGAGAGAAAAAGAGCATCTGGGTTTTGATTTCAAACAATCTTTGGTGTGAATCCCCATTTCTGGGGAAGAATCTTGTCGTGGAAGTCCTCAGCTCTCCTGTAGAAGCAATGTCTCCTCTGAAAATACAGGGCTTTAAAATGTGCAGTGGAGTCTGACCCACCCCATGAGATGATGGTCCCCCGTGGTGTGTCCCCCGTGCCCTAAGGAATGGAGACTGTCTGAAGTGTCCCTGGTACTCTTAATCTCAGCCTCCAAAATAGTCTTGAACACGAGAAGAAAAAAACCGGAGTCCAGTATTAAATGTAGACCAGTGCCTTCAGTTTTCTTTCTTATCTGCACTTTTCATGCTGTACTTCAAGGGGAATTAAGTATGAAATATATCTTGTTATTTAGCCAACACTTTAATGTGCCACTCTTAGCAGCAAAAAACTGCTCAGGAGAGTGCTCACCTGGATGCGTGTGTGAACTTTTGTCCAACCTCTGTAGATGCTGAGGTAGTTGAGGAGGAATAACAGTAATTTCCCTCACAGTTTCATTCCAGTGGTTTATTTCTCCAAGTTATGCCATAAGCTTCTTCAGGGGAATCTGAAGAGCCAGATTTATAAAGAGAATGGATAATTTCATTGCAAAAAGACAAAACTAGCATTATGCATGTTAAGTTAAGGGTAAACAAATCTCATGCTTCAGGGCACAAAATGATTTCCTATTGGGCTCAGGAAAGATGTTTTTCTTCATGTAAAGCATTGTATGGTTGGCTAGACATGTTGCTAAGGGGTTTATTTATTCCTGCTGCCCTCTGAAGCATCAGTTTAGGAAGCTTCTTTTTAGGTTGTGCTAGAGGCACAATGCCAGACACTGTTATAATTTTACTCAGCATGGAGAGCCTGTAAACGTCCTGCTCCAGCAGACCTGTGATGCCTTGCAGCTGCACAGTGGAGTCCCTCAAAAGCAGCCCAGGCTCTCCAACCACATAACCCAGCATCGGTGGGACCAAACCAGGGTAGAGCTGCTACTTCCCTGTACTCAGAAAGAAAAAAACATAGGATTCATCTCATTTCCATCCTATAATACTTATTTCCTGCTTCCGTGGTGCAAGCGGTCGCTGTGGAGACACAACTCCCGAGATGTGCTGTCGGGGCAGTGGAAGTCAGCCGCAGTCCTCACTCTGCCTGCCAGGAAAACTGAAATACCCCACGAAACTACAACCCAGAGAAGGAGCGAGCAGGGTTTTGAGGCAACATTTCAGGGGGCAAGGAGCCTCCTGGCTGCACCCTGCCTGCTCTGTGCAGGGAAAGTGCCTGTGGCTGCAGCCCGGGAACCGCTCTGCACCTCCCGGGTCCACGCTGTGCCCACCCTCCCGTGCCAGCAGTAATTCAGCCTGTGGCTTCAGCACAAAGACGAGAGGACATGAAAGCAGCTTTGAAAGTCCCCGCATGAACTGCCTTTGTGTTTGATGCCTGGAGGCAGGTTCCTTTAAGGAAATGGAAAGGGAGAGAAATAAGTCTAAGAGCCTTGGTAGCTTTTCTTGCAAGTGGGAAGCCTACGTAATTTGGAAGAAACAGAAGGAATCCAAATCTGTGAATCCAGTGAAAGCCACAGGAATTTAGGTGTTTGCATTTGGGAAATTCACTGACAGGAAAGAGAAGACTTTCAGTTAAAACATTCCCATACACCATCTGAGCTCAAATTCAGTTCATGTGTTTGTCATGCTTGTTTTGTAAAAGTCACCTCTTCTCTCTGTGACCGTATCTTGCATCTGGAAAATGACGGTGACAACACCACCTTAACCCAATTTAGGATGCAAGCTGCTATAGCCTGGAGCAGGTGCTTTATACAGAGCATAACACAATATTTAATATAAATAGCCACAGTGCTTTCCAGACAGAAATTATTTTCTTGCGAATAAGACTGAAATATTTTCCCCCCACTTGAAATGTCTCGTCATTATCTGTCATTTCCTCTTCTCTCTCGCCTGACTTATGTTTCTGAAAGCTCTGACAGCTCCAAGAGTTAATTGCAACCATCAGACTGGGTGCAGCTCTTTTACCATGAATTAATCTACTGGGTGAGGGGAGCCCTTCCTGTAGGTCACTGGTGTTTTGTTTGGGTGAAGTGACAAGTGTGAGAGGTTCGTGTCTCAGGGTCAGTCGTGGTGAGCTGTAATTGCAGCCTCTGAGTTCAAACCACCCTTCCCAAGGGGCTGGGGATGTCTCTGCTCACTGGCATCTCGTGGCTGTGGTTCTGCAGCTCAGCCAAGGCTGCCTCTGCTCTGCACCAGCCCCTGCAAACTCAGGGACAGCTGGAGCAGGGGACACAGCTCTGAGCAGGGCACGGCTGAGCTGCTTTGGGTGAAAAACAGAGCTTACAGCAACTCAAACTTCACTGCTGGATTTCTGGGTAGGAGCCGAGGTGATGATGGGACATCGACCCTTACAGCCTGATGTAAAATGTTTTGTTGTCCACATCTTCACTCCCCCTACAGGAGCCTTCCTGGGCCATGTAGACATATTTGGTTTGTGCAGGGGTCAGGAAGAGGTCTGTTCTTTCTGGACACTGAAGGAGTGGAGGAGGTCCTTTGGCATGAGGATGTTGCAGAATGATGTTTCCTCATGCAGATGATTCTGCGGGATTTAAGACTGTCCATTTCCAAATGTTGGCCTGGTAGTCATCCTCACATTTCATTTGCTGCACAGCAGAATTGGGATGATCTGGAACTGGAAAGGATTTGGTTTTAGAATGGGGAATACAGCTGTATGTAACAGGATTTACATGCTATGAAGGCAGGTGGCCATGAAATAAAATCAACAGCTCCTTTATTGGGAGGCTGCTGATGGCTGGAAAAGACGTCTTGTTTGAAGGTTAAATGGGTCACCTTTTTTATTTCAAATATATGTACATTCTGTTTGAGGCACCTCTGCTATCATAAAACTACATATATTCTTTTGTAGGCAAGGTAGAAAGCTATAATTTCCTGAAATTTAAAACTTCTGAAGAGCAGCAGATTGCAATTTCAGGGGCACCTTGTCCCTAATAGATACAAATATTGCATCTCCATAGAGAATTGCTCTTCAAATTAGACATTCAACCCTTAATCTCTCAATCAAGCAGCACTAAATAAAAACAGCATTTAACTTTTGCTGTCACTCTTCCTTGAAATAGAAGATGAAAAGATGGAACTGTGTTGTTGGAGCCTACTCCAGAAATTCCCTGTTACTTTGTCAAAGCCTTTTAATGTTGTAAAGCAAGCTCCTGAATTGCAAATAGCTGGGCTTAGAAGTAATTAAAGAATTCCTACAACACTCCAACCAAGTGCACAAATGTTGCTTTTAAACATGCTGCTGAGATAAGGAGGAGGTGGGGGGTTAGAAGACAAGGTCATCATTGGAGGAGTTGTATCATCCCTTGAGGCACAGACCCCACCAAAACTGGAACACCCTCGGGCACAGTGATATAATCACCTATCAAAAATAGTTCCTGCAGTTCCACAACTCTTCTGTGTAAAAGCAGGGAATTTGTAACCTCCAGAAAATCAGTTTCCAGCACATGGCGTCCATCAGCAAATGTCTGTAAGCAACTGAGCTGTCCTGGGAAACTTCTAATCAGTTGTGGAATCTGGGGACCCGACATTTATCTCACTCTGTGCTCCTAGGCTGGGCTCCATAGCAAAACCTCCCAGCCAAAGTTCCCTCAGCAGCTGCTGTGAGCTCACTGGGATCAGTTTTGCCAAGCAGGCCCCTCTCATTCCAAGGCCACACATTTTACCTTTACCAACAGTGAGAGCTTAGTAGTTCCTGCTCAGGAATACACCATAATGTCTTCTCCACAGTGGTAGAATGAGTCCTTAACTGCAGCAGATGTGCCCAGCAGGAAACAACTTCCAATGCATGGAAATATCAGAAATATAGATGAGTAACAGCAGCCCTGGTTAGAGCTCTGCAGCTCCAGCTGCTGCCAGAGTTCCCACAGTTTTGCCACAGCAAAGTTAAATCAGCTCTGACTTGGCGCTCCTTTATGCCATAAATCAGGGAGGCACTTGGAGAGGTGCTGAGGCAAGAGTTGCTGTAAACCTGTCTGCCTTCAGCATAGCTTGGGTAGAGGAGAAAACTGGCTTGTTATCCTTTATTATGCAATGCTCTGCTGGGGGTTTTTTGCATTTAGTTCAGTATGCAGGAAAAATCAGCTCCGAGATGCAAATGCCTCCCAGTGTAAGAATTTACCTGAAGGAGGAGGGAAACCATTAGGGCAGAAACAAGTCCTGTCATTTTCTTCTGCCAAATTTTGATGATAAAGGTTTCTTGCAGGAGATGTCAAACCAATTTGACTTCATTTTGCAAACATATGGAGACTGCTCAGTGTGTGATAGGAGTTGTCTGGAAAAACGCTATTCCAGGAGGATTAGGGAACATCAAGCAGTGGTGCCAGGTGGCACATTCAGGGGACATTTGCTGCCTGCTAATGTGGATGGCTCGAGGAGCCCATCCCAGGCAGGCAGACTTTTGCAGCTCAGCACTGGGCTCTGTGACGGTGTAGAAAGCTCGGTTTCTTGTAGTTTGGGGGGGGTGTTTTTCACGTTTCCATCCAGTTAACATAACAATGAACGAAATAAGTGGGTTTGAAATCCTTATCATGAGATCGGCACTGTAAGGAGCAGTACAGGCGGATTTTTAGTAATTAAGGAAAGGCTGTCACACATAGAACGTGACTGAAGCTGGGTGAAGATCCACTCTCCACATTGCCAGTCAAGGCCAGTGTGAGTTCCCCAAACCCATCCAACCAGTCACGATGGGGAACATTCACATTTATTTATTTTTTTAAGATGACTTCACGGGTGAGGTCAAACCTCACTGCATTCCTGAGGTCACAGTCCTTACCTTGGGCCCATCTTTAAGCTCCCTGGGGCAGGACTGGCCGTAGCTTCTGAACTCCTCCTCCAACAAGTGTATTTATTGATTTCTCCTTTTTCTTAACATGATTTTAGAAGACCCTTCAGGGAAGCAGCTGTTGAATTCTTCCCACTGAAGGAACCCTTTCTTTTCTAGTTTGTGACTACCCACAGTAAGAGCTGTTCCTTGTAAGCACAGAGAGCTTAAACTAGTGTGGTCTGGATCCTTCTGGGGCTCGCACATCATCAAAAGCTTTTCTTCTGTGCTCTAACTCTTCCTTTTCCAGTGTCAGCCCCCAGAAGAGATGGCAGAACTGCAGGCCAGGCAGTGGGCTCTGTGGGCAGACACAGAGCATCTTTTGTTTTGTTACTGGCACGGAGAATCAAGATGAGATTGGATTTCCAAAATGGAAAAGCTGATGGCTTGTCTGAAGATTTATGAAACAAAATACTCAAAAGAAAAACCAGGCAGCTCCTTTGGTCATTTCTTCCTGACTGTTCACCCAGTTCACTCTTGCTGTGACAATTTCCCTTGGAAGTGCTCTGTTATCTTCACAGTGTCTTCAGAAAGCCTTGTGCTGCTCACGAGAGCCCTGAGGTGCTTGTGGGGAATGGGAGAGTCATCCTCGCTTCCCCCTTGTGCCAGCAGCTGCCAAACAAACGTCCCACAAAGAGTTTTTACAAGATCAGGAGGAATTCTTTGTCAGTGGCAATGAATTGAAGAAAACCATTCCCAAAAAGAGCCTTTTATCAGAACTCCCTCTTACTCTGCTGGTTTGGGGCAGAGAAATCAAAGCTTGGATGTTCTGGCTGGAGGCATGGAAATTTATTACATCTGCCATGTACTGTGAGTGCAATTTTCTGGGAGTCTGCTGTGTGCTGCAAACAGCTCCATCTTGGTTTGGCTCCAAATGTATTAAAAGAAACCCACTGTGCTTTGTCATTGTATTTACTTCTGCATCTCGCCAGCTAAAAATAATTTAAGCTGAAAGGATATGAATTTCGTTTGTGCATAGGAAAAAAAAACATAATGGTTTCAACTACTGTGATTTCAGGGAAACAGAGATGACAATAACTTAGAAAGTCAGTCTGCCTGTGTTATCTATGGATTCAAGAAATGTTTAAAGCAGTGAAATTTAGAGCCATTTTCTCCATCACTTACAACTAAACAAGTGAAGTCAAAAGCAAGTATAAATCAGTGCAGCATTGTACCAAAGCAAGTAGCTTGAGAAAACAAAAGAAACTGGCAATTATCTCAAAGAGAAAATGGCTTTAGATTTAAATTCAGTAACAGAAGTTAGTAGCAGTCATGGTGGAAAGCTTCTAGTTTAGTTTTAAGCCTCTATTCTTTTTCTTTCTCTTCACCACTGTAGCAACTCTTTAGGAAGCAATATACTGTAGATGAAGCTTGCTGAACTGGAGAATGGAGTATTTCCCTGGTGTCTCTGAGAGACTGTGGAACAAATTGGACTGAGTATGACAAGCTGCACAGTGTTATTTCAGTTGCTGCAGATAACTGGATTTCTCCTTCTAGGCATTAAGTGTCACAAGCTCATGTATTAAGAGTCAGATCCTTCTGCTGGCCACACAAGTGGGAGTGTGAAGGATCTCCAGTGGAGACTCAGCAGTGACCAGGGAAACTTGGAATTTATTGCTGTGCCATCCTGAGCAGGGGCTGCCCCTCAGGGCTCTGGCAGGCGCAAACGTGGCTGTGTGTAGTCACATAAAAACTGCATTTATTAAACAGCGTGAATTCTCCACTGTTTAATACAGATGTAACTTATTTGTACAGGTCCATCACAGTGATGGAGACAAAGGGACAGTTTTTCCGTGGGCCTGGGCCACGACAGTTTGCTGGTGGACTCACTCTGGGGATTCAGTTTTGCTTGTGCTGCTTTTTCTCAGTGCGTGTTATGAGTGGTGCAGCTTCTCCAACACTGAGGTGTGTGCTGGAAAAACAGGATGGTTGCACTTGGGAGGAGAGCACCAAGTGACTGGGCTGAATTAAAGACATCTGGGCCCCTTTCCTGCTGCTGCCATTGATTTCTGGTATGACCTTGGGCAGGTAATTCTGCACGTTGGTCTGAGCAAACCTATGGGGAGGCTGCAAGCCAGCTCCAAAAACCAGGAGCAACGTTGCTGTGCCAGGGTGATTAGCCCTAATCACCCCTGGTTTTTTTAGATCAGAGTGGTGCCTTGACACAGTACCACGTATTGGGTGAAACTGCTTGTGGCAGCTTATTAAACACAAGCACAGGTTCCCTAAAACTGCTTTTACCATGCTCCACTGCAAAGTGCAGGCGAGTCCTTAATCTCTATATAGCTCAGTCACAGGTTATTCTGCTCATCCTCTGGTTTGTTATGAGGAGAGGTAAAAGGGTGGTTAAGTGTCTCACAAGCAAGGGTGAGGGGAGTTAACAGAAATACGCAGCAAAATGCACCAGAGAACGACTCCCTGCCCCACGGATTAAACTGGGCTGTACAAATGTGCCAAGGGACCACACAGGAAGAAACACGGGGCATAATGAGCAATACTTTGAAAATGAACTAAAATATTTCACAAAAAGCCCCATTGGTCATATTTATAATCATGCCATTGGTCTGTTATAGCAGTGGCAGTGCTTAAAAGGCAACACGTGTTTGCTTGTGCTTAATAGTTGCCTCCAGCAATTTACATCTGTTCACACAAAAATGGATAGACTTGTCTCACAAATACTGGTGACAAAACCCAGCACCAACTTCTTCTTTAGTACCTAAAGCCATGCAAGATTTTATGAATCGAGAACAGTGTATGCCATTCCCAGACACATACTGCACTGAGTGGAGCCAAATTTTTTCTTTATTGCACCTTGAAGTACTATTTCATTAGTGGAGGAAAGAACAAATTTGCTTTTTATCTCTTCCTTTACATTGAATTAAACCAGGTACTTTTAAATTATGGGCCTGAAATTACCAACACTTTGGACTCGTGCAGTTTCCCATTAAATGCGCTAATACTGAGTTATGGAACGTGTATTATTTCAGGTGGATTAATACATCAAATCTGTCTGCGTCCATTTAGTATCTCCTTAACAGTGCAAATGCATTTGATCTGGAGAAGTTTTATCTGTTTTATGTCCAATGGTTGAGGTGACAAAATTTCTCATATCTTTCACATACATTTCTCAGAATGACTAAGGTCAAATAGAAGTTACTGCCACATCTCTCACCAAATAACGATTGAGTGCAAAATTAAATATTTGCAACCAGAACCTACCAAAAAGTTGGCTCTGTGTTCAGAGTGCTGTTCAGACCAGTAGTGTTCAGACAGGACTGTTTGCTCTGCTCTTGAATTTGTTTTAAGGGTGGACTAATGTTTGAATTTTTTTTAGCCACTGGACTGTGAGAATCTCAGTTCTTAGTTAACAGTGCTTGCTCTCTAATTGACTGTCATTTTTGTGATCCTGGGCATTAGGGGAAAAAACAGCTTCTAATTTAAAATTCAAAGAGGCCTTAATAATACAAAATGTAGTCCCGGCTTACTTTCATCTGTAAATAATACAGAGAGGTCACATATAAGCAAGAGCTCATTTCCTGGGTGTGCAATAACTCAGGCACAAGCACGTGTGCAGGTGAGCCCATTCCCTTTTTTTGGGGACCATCTGGTTTTCCTGAACCACCTCCAGATGTGTCTGTTTTGTTCAGGACCGCCAAGGCTGTGGCCCCCAGGTGTCACAGCCCCTGCAGGCCTTGGGACATCCCTGGGACCTGACTGCTGCATCCCATCTGTGAATGCACGCTCAGGGAAGAAGGTGGGATGCTCACCCAGCAACCAGGGGAGCAGCAAAACAGGAATGAGTCTTCCAAAGGTTTGTACTCGGCTTGTCTTTATTAACTGCTGCTGTTGAAACTTTTAACAGTCTCCCTGGAAACTGGATGGACAGCAGGGAAGAGCAGCAAGGATCATAATCTTCTGAAGGATGCCATAAAGATGGAACTAAAACTCCCCCTGAATTACCTTCCTCACACAGGCACACATTATAATAGAATTAGTAATTCTCATGATTCACCGAAATGACAGTTTCTTGCCCAGCATGATTTAGTGGGGTGGTTGTTCCCTGCCAAGGGCTGCCACCTAAAATACGGGATTTACGAGTTAGCTCACTCACTGAAACTCTGTAAGGTCCCATTTTTTTTAAACACAAATCCTTGAATAATCTAGGCTGGCTCTCTCACATTTGGGAGGAGTGGTGGAGAGGTAAAATGAGTTGCATGGAGTAGACCTGCAGAAATGTTTCTGACATGAATATCCTTCCAATAAGCAGTACAGCCATCACTGATATCAAGGTATCAGAGAACTGTATTATTTTTCATTTCTGTCCACAAGAATTTAATCAAAAAGCCACTGGAACTTATTTCTTTCCTCTGAAGGACTTCCACCAGGTGCTGTTAGCCCAGCCTTATCTCCTGAAGGTCTGTTACACTGTTATAAAAGACTGATGAGAAGAGGGAATTTTCCTATAAAATGAGAATAAATCATCATTTTTCATTCCTGCTCGTACAAATGGGACACTGCTACAGCAGGAAGACAAATCACTCCACGTTACTGCTTTGGTCACTGAGTCCAAACTCCTCCGGGAGTGCAGGGTGAGTCCCATCCTCCAGCTCCTCCTTCAGCCAAGCCCAGAGAGCCAGGTGGAGCGGAGTCATTTGCCTTTTGCTGCTGCAGAACCCTCAGTGGCTGCGGATGGAACGAGCAGCGGGTCCTGTGCTCTGCTCGGCTTGAGTGAAGGGGCCTGAGCCAGAGCATCCTCAGAGCAGTCCCAGGTGACAGCAAGGCGTCACTCCTGCCTCCGGAACGTGCAACGCGGGGGGGCCGCGGCTGTGGCACGGGAGGGAGTCGCGGCTGGCAGCGCTGTGCCGTGGCTGGCTGTGCAGCCCTGCACGGACACCGCCACGCACGGCCCCCTCCCCTCAGCACTGCCCCCTCTCCCTTCGCCGTGACGCGCTGCACGTGGTTATCAATATTTATAAACTGCTTTGTTGTTTGCTGACGGGGAGGCCGAATTCCAGCTCAGCACTCACCCGCGGCTGTCTCCCAGCCCTGCTGTCTGTAATTAGTGCTACCCAGCAATTCCCTGGACCTCCCTGAAACCATGGCAACGATATTTAATTGCAGAGTCAACTGGTCCCTCTCACAGAGAGCTGCTGTGCTGGCTCCTCTGTGTATTCTGGTGTCCCTGCCATCAGGGGTAATTTCATGTTTTATTCTAAATCGGTAATAATTATAATTTCAAATTATGAAGCAAAAAGTACTGGGGGAGAAAAAAAAAAAGAAGGAAAATAAGAATAATTAGCTCCTCATCAGTGTCAGGGATAAAAAACTGGGCTTTCAAATAGTAAATAGCATAAGTGGGTTGTAATTCCTGGTGCCTTAAGAGATGACACAGGGGGATACAATTCTAAAGAAATACAAACAAGAGGCTTTGAGGCTTCATAAATTTAATGGGAAAGTCCCATTAATTTCAACAGGAGGAAGAAAATGATTGTGTGTCAGAATATTACTAAATTAAAATTAAGTTGGACAAGAACATTACCTGTGTCTCTTGCTGGCTTTGGCTGGGGGGAAGCACTTGTGCATTACCATCAGATAATTTTTTCAGTAGCATCCACCTTGCATACAGAGAGCTTTCTTCTTCTTCTGGCAAGAAAAATGTCACAAAGATTATTTTAATGTCATTTCTCCTTTCTGAGGATATGAAGTTGTTGAAGCAATTATTTTAGAGGTTGCTTTTCCTTACTCTGGATCATAATCAGCCATCCCAATTAGGCACAAATGCACATACAGGGGAACATTGCTCAGCCTGGAGCAGTCAACAAGGGAATTTCAGCCCAAATGGTTTAAATGTGGCAAAGCTACTAACAACAGAAAATGGCCTTGTAATGGAAAATGTCTGACCTGCCTGAGGTGGATATTTTATCTATCCAAATAACAAGATAGGCATTGTTTTTCTTTTTATTCCTATCACTTGCCATGTTGTTGCAAACTTGTAATCTGAGTTGACAAAAGGGTTTTTTCCCCTCTCTGTACCAAACCTCAGTGGCTCAGGGAAGGAGGGAAAAAGGAGAAAGCTCTTTCCCCGGTATTTGCGCTATATTTAAAGGGTTATTTTCCTTTTTTCGTGCCTGTCTCAGGACTGTCTTCTCTTCAGACAATGCCAGTTCTTCTCCTCTCCTGATCTTCTGCCCAGAACATGGCATTATTTCAGACAGACTGGGATTTCTCCTAATTAAAGTAGCTATTTCATTGGAACTCACATCCAGCTGAATCCCAAATAATTTGGCCAGAGAAACTGGAACTGCAGGAAAACACTGAGTTTGTCCCTACTCTTAATTTCTTATTTTCCCTCCCCTGCTTTCCATAGGTATTTTAACCTGACCCCAATCTGACCCAGGATAATTCAGCAGGAACATTTGCAGCACCTTGTTCTGCAGTTCCCCATATGGCAGTGAGGGAAGGAAAGCTGGTGCCAATTGCAGATCCAATTATAGCCAAGCAAGGTTGCTCCATTATTGCATCTGAAGCCATAATTAAATTTGCTAAACGTGAAGAGGTGCCAAACCTGGCCTTTCTTTGGAATATGGGACATCTGTTTGGTGCTAACGCTAAGGTGGGATTTGAGAGGAAACATCCAAACTTCCATCGGTTTCTGCTGTTTCATTTCTTCATTAAAAAAAAAAAATATTCTGGTTCATAGCTCCTCAGTTTCAGTCTTGCATTTCTTGAGGCATTTCTGGTGCAGGCACCCACTCCACCAGCTGCTGTCCAAAAAGAGGACCATGTCTTCCTTGCACCTGGAAGCATTAAAAATCATGTCCCTTAAAGTGGTACCTGGAGTGGTGACTTCTCTGCCATGTGCTCCATTGATTTCTGAGCAATGCAAGACAGGTTTTGTGTCCCCTGGCCCTTCAGAACCTCAAGCCTGTGGTGACCAGGTGGGTGCAGGGCTGAGAACCTCTGTGGATGTGGAATCGACCTTGACAGCAAAGCAGGGGTAGGGGTGCCCTGTCCCTGGTGCCGTCTGAGCAGGTGAAAAAGAGGGTGAACAGTAGCAGATACAGAGTAATGCCAACACGTGAGAACGTCCAGGGGATTTTAGTGATTGAGAGAAACCTGAGCCCCATTTTTAGTGTTACCAGCCAGGCCCTGCAATAATTGTCCCTTGGCATTTCAGCACCCAGGTCGTTTATGTGGGAGATAAAGCTCTGTGCTTTGACACTCGGTTCTGACATCATTTAAAACAAACATAATCCGCCTTTATACCTTCTTCTTCACAAGCCTCCTGCTTCCCTTGCAGTGGTTCAGAGCTGAGATGACTCACTCTTAAAATGATAACGCAATTTGCTAAATGGGATGTCAAAACACATGGGGAGTTGGATGCACTCTCAAGATATAATTTTCCCCCAATGAGTTAATGTTTTTATGAGCTAGTGTTCTTATTGTTAATATACAGCCTGGTTATAAAAAAAATGAAAATATAGCAACTCTGTGTAGGGTGGAGTAAAAAGCAGCAAGGTTCAGGTAAAACACCTCTGGAGATTCAGTTGGAGACAGGATGATGGATTCAGCTGTTCTTTCCCAAAATATATAATGGCTGTAAGAGCAGGCATTGAAAATATTAAAAATTAAAACATAGATTTCCTTTATTAACCTTCAAATGGCAGTTGATAAATTGGTGAGGTTTAAGGTGACGAGTGCACATGTTATGATCTGGCCTGTGTGAACATTTGCTCGTATCAAACGGGAATGTAATTACACTTCTAATCAGAAATGCATGTTTCATCATCACATACTTCCAAATGCATTTTTCCTTTCAGAGTTTTAGAGAGAGAAAGAGAGAGAACAACCCAAGAGGATGCACTGCAGATGTGTTTATAACTATTTTTACACATGCATTTGGTTGGCAGCCTCAGAAGGGGAAAAACTGTGTCTGGTGGTTTGGAGCACCTGCCTGGAAACCAGGATTTCATGATTGTCTTCTCACCTGTCCCTCAGTGAATGAGTCCACAGACAAACCAGTAACACCTTGGATCTTTTTACTGGTAGCCCAGAAATTCTAATTACTCACCAGAGGCCGAGTAGTTAAATAGCAGTCGCTAAAATCACAGCATACCTTCACAGTTCTTTACAGCATTATAAAATATTTAAAGACTACCATGAACAAACCACTGACAAATTACTGAATGCTATTCTGAATGAGGCCTGGGAGGGATCCATTGAGTTTAGAGTGGGTCTTTTACCCTGTCCTGTTTCAAGAGGAGGCTTTACAAACAATCTCCTGTATCAGCTCATGGTCATCTAAACCAGAAGTTTTCCCTCTTCCTCTGCAAAGCTTCAGAGCATTCCAAATAGCTCAAATGAATAATAATTTAATTACACAAGTCCTTGCACAGATTTCCCTGAAAGCTGGCTATATGAAATGATTCTCTTTACTTTTACATACCTGCATAGAAAGAGTCTTTGGAGCTGGATACATAATTCAGTTAAATTGTTGGTGGGACAATAGATCCAGGTCATTGCTTCCCTTTGCTCATTTCACCAATTCTGTTGGGTTATTTTTCACTTGACAAAGCATTAGAAGAACACATCTAAGGAAAGAGACTTGTACAAACAGAGCTGGGTATGAGTATTATACAAGAACATCTTCTGGACCAGTGAAGTGCAGCTGATGCTCTGAGAGCTTGAGAGGGCACTTCCAGGTAAGCACTGTTTCTCTGCCAGGCCATCTGCTCTTCCCTGAAGGACTCTAACAGGTTCTTGATGTTAAGATGATGCTTAGTTTAAAATGGTTTGGCTCATCCTCATCACCACCATCTCAAAATCAGTCACGTAACTTAATTCTGGACACTGGAAAGGTGAGGGTTTTTCCTTCATTGGAAACCTACTCACGGGGACATGAAGCAACATTTTCCAGTTCCTACTGTGTTACACAACAACAGGGTTGTTCTCAGAGGCCCTGAGGTCACTGGAGCTTGGATGGATTTTCATTTTTTAAATGACCCTGCAGAGAAAACAACACATATGGACACGAATGTCTTGCCCGTAATTCAAGGGTTTCTGCTGACCAGATAGTTCTGATTTGAATATTTGTTTTAATGGAACCTCACTAAGTCTGTGCCAGTGCCAGGACCTAGTGCACTGTCGGCACTTCTGAGTTGTGTTCTATAGAATAGATTTACAGCACAGATTAGCATTTGAGGCTTTTCTTTACCTCTGACAGCTTCCATTTTATTGTGGGATTGTCAGGCCTTTATAAATCCAGTGGTACAGAGCTGAGTAGAGTTAAGCTGCTGGGGATATTTCTAGCTTATCTTGTGTTTTGTGCAGTTTCCTGCAGTTGCAGGGAAGTGGCTCCGTGACCTAAAGGATCCTTCCCTGTCAGCAAGACAAATGCTTCCGGATTGAACCCGTAATGTTCTGATTTCATGTAATGAATCACTGCTGCCAGCTTGGCAGGAAACAATATAAAATATGCAAGAGAACAAGAGTATTAAATGATATAACAAACAGCAGTTTTCCATACCCAATTTCTTTTATTTCCAGGCCATTTGGGTGTTTTGCTTGTGTTTTTGTTCCAGCATAGATTAATAGGTGTTCAGAAATATTTTGCAACAAAGTTCCAGGATTTGATGTGCTCTTTGAAGTGAATAAAGGAGGTTTGAACTTTGAATGGCGTGACACAACCCAAGCCAGATTCAGTGTGTGGTTCCAAGCTAGAGAGGTGACATTTCAAATCTGGTGGTTTACCCCTCTGATCATTTGTTCTCACGTACCCATTCCTCTGGTGTCAACTAAGCAAAAGCAGCAAAGGGTTATGCACCCTCCTACTCAACTTGGTGTTAACTTATGAAAGGGTTTTTGGAATAAAGATTCCTCTTGCAATCAGGCTCTAAGCTCACTGTTGCTGTGGTTCTGCAGCTTTGCAACTCGCTTGGGTGATGTTTTTGAGTACCCAGTCCAGCCCAGCAGCTCCAGTCTTCAACCCAGACAGTAAAATGTCTCATTGCAGGGGATTTAGTATGTGAAAAGAAATGTTGTGAATAGGCCTCTTTATTTACCAGACCCTCCTGCTGATGCCATTGGTTTTTAGCAGCCATTTCTAGTGGATCCTCAGGGGCACTAAGGCATTAACTTTTATTTAACAAAATTAAAGCACATCTTGCTTCACAGAGGAGTTTGGGCCAGTGCACCAGGGCAGTGAGTGAGGCTGGGTTTTCAGGGGTGTGATAGGAACAGAGACCCATTGAGCATTGAGGGGATTTGAGTTCCTAAATCACTCTTACACTTCTGAAAATTCTGCCCAGAATCTGTGGGTCAATTCACACAGCAACACATGACTGTCAGCAAGTGAAATAGAAGTGCTAAAAATTCCATCTTCTCATCTTTTTGGGTTTTTCCTTCCCCCAAAATACTGGCCTTAGAGCAGATCCAAGCCAGCAGATTAAAAAGGATTGTTCAGACCAAAAGAAGGAGGAACTTCCCTGAAAGAAGCTGTTCTGGGAGGAAGCCAGTTAATGGGTTTTTTATCAGTACCATAGCAAGGCAGCAGGGTTACTCTAATGACCAGTGCTTAATGAGCAACCCAACACTAAGGAAGGAAGGATAACTGAGTCTTGTGGTCATTAAGGAGGTAGTTTTTAAGTAATTTGGGGGTTTCAGTACTTCAGCCTTTCCATGGCGCTTGCTTCCCACCAAGCCAATAGGAGCACCACCCTCATCAGCCCTTGGAGGATCCAGACAAGAGCCAAACTTCCAGGTGCACATCCCTAGAAATCAAAACCAGTGTTTCAGCCGTTCACAAAGCTACGGGTTTTTAATTAAAAATAAAAAAGTTGCCTAGATGGCGGAGAGAGAACATGATTTGTCCAGCTCTACAGCTGGGCTGAAAACACAGAGACCACTGACGTGCGTCAATGAAAATGCCAGCTGAATATGAAGTGGAACTGCAGCCAAAAATACTTCCAAGTAACCACACAAGCCTTAAAGAGCAAAAACCACTAATTATTTCCAGAATGCCAAAGACCTTTCTCTTGGGAAGAATCTTTGATTTGATGATGAGTTTGTGTATTGTTTCTTTAGATAACTGCTGAGGTGATGCAATCATTCACTTAATAAAGAAGCTTTCCAGGAGGTAGTAAGAGGTCTGCAGGTCTCATCAGCATCATTGCTGCTGCCTTTGGGCAGTGGTGGCCAGTGTGTCCTCCAGCTTTGCAAAATGGATTATCCAAACTTTTGTTCAATTGCCTGGCTGAAAAAAAAAGTCCTGAGAACAAATAATATCTCATTATACCAAGCCAGATAATATTAGAATAAAATTGATGTGATGAAGGATAGCAAGAATCAATTTTTATGCTTGGAACTAATTTTCTGAATGGGGAACCACAGAACATTGCCATAATTAGTGCAGTCCTTAGAAACCTATTAGCACCTTGTTTTCAGGGCTGGACTTACCACAGAGCTACAACTCCACTTTTAAATGCTCCCCATCAGCAGCTGCAGCCAGAATTCTGAGGACACAATTTCAGTGTTGGCACCAAGAACATGGCCAATGCATTTCTAGATCTAAGTAGGAGCTCACTGTGAGGTTTTTATAATTTCAGTTGATCCTCAACTCATTAAACAAAAATGAAGTAATTTGTGGGTTTTTGCTGGGCTTACAGGTATTCCCAGGACACCAAACTAAGGGCTGAGGCTTTCATGCTCAGTCCTGGCTGTCGAAATACGAGAACAGCAGAGGTTTTCTCACACAGGTTTTAGGTGAGCTCGTGAAGCAGGGCATTGACTGCAAATTCTGCCCCCATGCCAGCTTTGTCTACAGGGGAGTTAGCATTCATGGTGTCACTCAAAGTGAACTTTTCCTGCCCACAACAACCTATTTCTGCAGCAAAGGTCACATTTGTTATCTATCAGGATGTAGCAGCACAGTGGAGTAATGAGTTGCCACAATGAACTGGCCTTTTTACCTTCTGAATGGGCTTCTAAATCAAGTAGAGGGAGCATTGACTGAAAATCATTGGCTCTGTCTACTTGAAAGGTCATAGTCTGAAATAGTGCGAGATCATTTCACCCTGGTTTGTACAGTGCAGCAGTCTCTAGTACAGAGCCCATCACCTACACCAGATGTTCAGGTGTCTGGCCTTCCTGGGATTTGAGATGGAAATGGGAAAATAGAAAGACTACTTGGAAAGACTACTGTCCGAGACCTTAGTCAAGGAAAGATAGAAATAAATATTTGATTGGTGCTTTTTTCTTTTTTTTTTTTTTCTTTCTTTACTTTTTTTGCTTTTTCTTTTTGCATTTTTTTTTTGTTGTTGTTGTTTGGTTGGGGTTTTTTTGGCTTTGTGGCAAAAGCCACCAGAGTTTGCAGTGCCTTTCCTCAGGTGGAGCACACACTTCCTTACGCCTTCCTCAGCCAGCAGTGGAGCTCACACAGCCATGTGTGGGCAGTACATCTTTCCAGGCCTTTATTTCATCCTGCTCAGTGCTCACTTAATTGTACCCATTTCCTTCCCACCTTATTTCCCAGTCCTTTTTTCACTCCCCAGTCAAGACAGGGCACTTCCTAAACACGGGGCTGCCACTTCCAGTGTAGCCAAAGGAATTCACGTGTTCTCATGGCATGAAAACTTCTGGTTTTCAGACAGTCTGACATTCATCAGATTTGTCAAGTGGAGGTGCTATGCAAAAGCAATACTCAACATTATACAAGTAAAATATAAACTTTGGTATCTAGCAAATTAAGCTCCTAACAAATAAAACTGCTGCTTGATCTGATTTGGAAGGGATTTGGCCCTTGGCATGTGAGTGAGCATCCAATGTTAGGCAAAACTTCTCAATTCTCTTTCCTCAAACTCACATTTCTATTATAGATGAGCCAAAGTTCATTGTCGGTAGCATTTGACAAAAACAAAATGCTGCTGTTTAAGGGAAGAGTATCAGTCTAGACAGAGTCCAATTCACAACCTGAAATTAGCTTTGCACTACTGTGTTATTTACCTTTATGATGTTGGTCAATATACCCAGGTTCTTCCAGGAGCCATAAAAATATTTAGCCTTACTGCTACAAGACATTGCTATGACTTGCAAAATATCCTGAGCTCCTGGGCCTGAGAATTTGACCTGAGTGGATCTGTCCTCCTGACACAAATCCCTCTGTGGTGCAAGGCAGTGTCACCTCTCTGGTGCAGGAGGCAGAGCTTTTTTTGGCTACTGAGGCTGCAAAGCAATGTACTGAGAGTACATTGTTCCCACAGACCTCTCCATCTTCCCTATCGAAACCCACCAGGCACCTCTGAATTGCTCTTTTCCTCACTGAATGCACAGCAGTGGATAAAATATCCCGAATCCATATGCATCCCGTGCAGATAAAGCAGAGCACTCCACGTCTCACACGGTGCTCTCCAGAGGCAGGGTGAAAGAAAAAGGAATAAACCGTGTCTGGCAGATGTTAATGAAACACAGAGACCCATTTTAATGAAGCGCTGGAGAGTGGCCAGTCTGTGGTAGCTGGGACATTATGAGCTGTGCAGAAAAAGGAAAGGACATGAAGAATGTTTTCTCCCTTCTCAAAAGTGCCCTTTTTAAAAGATATTTGAGAGGGTTTTGGGTGGTTGTCAGAGGGCATCTCCATGGGTGCACCAGGAGAACTCTCAGCTCCCAAGAGGCAGAAGTGGTGCTCAGCTGACAGGACAGTTCTGGGACACCAGCACAGCTCCCTCACCACCTGCCTGTTAAATCCTCCTGCAGCCACTCGGGGAACAGTTTCAAAAGGCCATGAAGCACCACAAATTCCAAATGACAGGTCTTGAACCTGGCTCAAGACAACGTGGCTGGATTTGTCTGCGTTCTCCCGCTGTAAATGCTGCTCAAGCAGTTCGGAGGGATGCTGCAGAGCAGCTCTTCCCAGGGATGCCCAAAAAACCCTCCTGCCTTCCTCGGCAAAGCAATCAGCTGGTGGCAGGGCTGCTGCTGCTTGCAGCCATAGGAGGCTGTGCCTGGCTGCTCTGAACTAGGTTTTGTGTTGTGTGCAGCTTTTGTTTTATCTGCCATCACCCAGGGAGATGGGGATATTTAAATGTATTACATTTGAAACAGGAATGAAATATTAAACTAAACGCAATAAAGGGATAAAGAAACGTGTGCACAAGGTAAAATGTTAACTTTAGATACTAAAAAAACCCCAAACTAAATGAGTTGAGGGAACTTGTAGGCCAGCAGTCTTAAGACATATTCCACATTATTAAATTAACTTCGGGATTTAAATTTGGCTTTTGTTCCAAGCAGACTCCTTAAGGAGTTGTGGCTAATTTTCAACATATTTAAGAATGTACACTGAGCCCTCCCTAAAGAGTCATTTCATTAATTGCTTGGTACTGCTGCTGCTTGGACTTATAATCCTTTTTTTAAATTACAAAGAATATTGAAGCCACAACATCTTCCTTACATGCAGCACCATAAAAGATTACCCTCCGTGATTCTGCTGTGGCTGTTGACAAAATGCTCCTCTGCAAATTTCAGGATATTTCTGGAAAGGGATCTGTTTATAATAATATTTGTGTACACATGATCCCTACAAGCCTTCACTCTAATCTTGGTTAAATAGCCAAGTAATTAAATAGTAATTCCTGGTGCTGGAAAAAAACATCATCATCCCGTGAGACAAAACAGGAGCAGGGAATGTTTACAGCACTGGTATTTTAAAGCTAATTTAAAGAGGATTTATCACAATTAGAAAAGGAGCTAATGAGGGATAGATGCACTGGCTAATAGTGATTCACATTTCACCACCATCATCAAGCTGAAGCAGAGGCTGGAAGGGCCAACTCCTGCCTGCCTGCAAACACCCGTGTGGCTGCCAGGGCTCCAGCTAAGCACCTCCAGCATCACTTCCCACAGAATCAGTGTGAGAGCAGCTGTAAGTGGTATTTAATAGCCCAAGACCACAGAAATGTTATTGAAAAGAGAATTTCTGTGGCTTAAGGCAGTATAATTAACCCTGCCTTCCACTCTGGTTTATCCATAAATACCTGTGCTAAATTTTACCAACAGTGCAGGTGATCTCTGCAAAGAGAGGTTTGCAGAAATGTGAATGCAGGCTTAATTATGAAAACTTAAGTACATCTCACAGGTGTTCTGCATCTCCTGCATCTCTTGAACAGATCACAGTGCGCAGGTACCACGCTCAACATTGTGGATATTCCACAGGCTCCGACCTCAGCCTTCCAAAGCCTCTGGTTCCTCGTCCCCTTCAGCGATTGCACAGGCATCGTCCCTGCCCATGCTTAAACTGGGTTTTCCCTGTAAAGCTAAAAGGGTGGGTAGGAAATGGGTGACTGGAAAGGGGAAAGTCAAGCAAGAAGGTGAGGACACAGGCCAGAGAGCAGGGCTGAGCCCTCTCCAGAAGTGGCCTTGGCATTGTGTGGGAATGGCAGCTGTGCTTGGCAAGGGCTGAAATCCGGACCAGCGGCAGGAGAAAAAGAAAACTGGGCGGGAGAAAGCAACCAATCTGATGGATGTGAGAGAGGTGGGTATTCGAGGGGGTCAATCCTAACAGAGAAGGCAACAAAACATATGAAGAGTCTAATGTGTGCCAGTTTCCAGGGAAAAAAAACATTTTTAACTGCCAGTCTGCTACAGTGGTGAGCTCTAAAGAATGGGCAAGCAGTGACTGAGATCTGGTGGATTAAGTCTTCTCTCCAGTAACACAAAACACACTGCTTATGGTAAAGAAATTAGTAAAAGAATCTGATGTTCCAAGTTTTTTTTACTTTTGGCTAGTTGTAGTTGAAGATGACATCTTGCAGAAGGTTTCTGGTCTGGGGATCCCTGTGAAATGGGTTTAAGGTCTAATGAAAACCCCAGGCAAATTACCTAAATATATGCCAAAAAAAAAAAATCAGCAACTTTGGTAGTCAATGTTAGTAGTTAGGATTTTTTTCAGCGTTATATTTTGATGGGTGTTTCTCTTAAGATCATGGAGAGGAAATACCAGGATCTTTAAAACACATTAGCCCAAATTTGGAACACTTATTTTATCCACTGCCTCCATGTTGCAAATTAAATTTCAGGGCAATCTGAATTAGATTTTGGAGCAAGCAAAAGGGTCAGCCTGAGGGTCTGTAGCCCCATCAGTAATGGAGCTTGTGTTCTAATATGAAAGTAATTCAGCACATCCTGTTTCATGTGGATAATTTAACATAGCAGCTTTTAACTTTCCTGAGACTGAAGGCTAAAGTCTCAATAAGTCATTTAAAACTTTCTCAAAAAATTGAGATGTAGTAATTTTTCAGCTTACCTGACTCAACACTAGGTCTTGTGCCAAAACCTTGGAATAGAATTCACTCCTGCACTATTTAGAGCATGTACTGGTTTAATTTTTATTTTTACGTGCAGCTATAAATTGTTGGCAGTGACTGATAAGCAGGGCAGCAAGAAACACACTGCGTCTTTGTGGCTTCCAAGGGTGTTTACTGCTATAAAAACCGGCTTGATGCAGATTTAAACGCAAGCTGCTGATGAGACTCTTAGCAGGAAAGCCCTCAGAGGAAGGATGTGCACAGAAGAAAAGCAGAGTTGATTGAAACAAGGAGGCCTGAAATTAAATGCAATGTTTCTGGTCTTTGTTACAAAACCAGGAGTTGTGTCTGACCTTATTCTTCTCCTGCTGGCCAGCTGCTTGGATTTTTTTGTTTTGTTTTGTTTCTGTGCAGTCATCTAGAAATTTTTCAGGAAGGTTTTGTGGGATATTGTAGGTTCGATAAAAATTCCATGTGTTTTAAATATACTTCAAATAAATGTAAAACTTGAAACAGTGGAATCTTTCAGTACCTTTCTGTATTAACTCTGTTGCTAAATTCTTGTTGCTCTAGTAAAGCTGATTTTGCCCTTTCAGTGTTTCTGCAGAACCAAAACCAGGGGTAAAGCAGAAGCAATATTAATTTTCTTATGCCATGGGAAAAACAAGTGTGGTCCATCTCTAGGCTAGAACTGGAAGAGCTCCCACTTTCTTTAGTGCAGTTTAAATGTGTCACTCTAACTGGATTTTTGCCAGTCTGGTCTCTAAGTCAATCCCTGCTGCCTCTTGCAAATGCAGCTCCCATTCTCTTTTTTAGGGATCATTTTAGGACCATTTTCCTCACATCAGAATTTTTCAGTGCTGCGCTAAATTGCACAACCAACATCTCTGAGTTTGTTCCTTCAGTCTGCATCAGGAGATGGCAGTCAGAAACGGAAGATCACTCGCTGTGCCACAGGGAAAACGAGGTGCTGTGAATCCAGTCTCCAGCTCCTTTAGTTTGTGGGATTTTCCCTTCCTCCGTCCTCCTGCCCCCACGCTCTGTAAATGTGTAGGGAGTGGCAAGAAAAACAGGTAACCAACACAGAGCAAACGTTCCCAAGGAAACACACAGGGATTGAAGTCTGAAATAACTTGGTCTGGACATCAATTCCCCACCAGGTGAGCAAATCTAGCTGCCTTTAGCAAGGAAGGGGTAACTGCTCATCTTGCTTGGAGCAACACTACCCAAGACTGGAAACCAGGCCCAGCACCACAGTTGTTTTCTGATTTCTGGCTGCTTCAGCTGTTTCTTCATCAAACTAGCTCTCTAGACCCAAGAGCAGGCCGCAGCTGCCCGGGGGGTGTTTACAAGGCGCAGCAGAGCTCCGTGACCCACCGCAGAGCTCTGTGTGCAGGGGCCAGCCCAATCCCAAAAGCTGCACCTGAGCCTGGTGTGGCAGAAGTGCCCAGCACAGGCTGGGAGCGCCGCGTGCAGCTCTGCAGTTCCACGGCCCGGCTGGCCCCAGACACGGACGGATCTCCACACTGACTCGCCTGAGGCTCCCTGTTTTCCAGCAGTTGGTCTTGGCTCTGAATCGGAGCCTTGTCGTGTCTCTCGTGGAATAGGATCAACGTCACGGAACGGTTGGGGTCCTCCCCCTCTGGGGACCTCTGGAGAGCCTCTAATCCAACCCTCTAAGCCAACCCTCTGCTAAAGCAGGTTCACCTAGAGTAGGAAAAAAAAGGAAGCACTGCTTTTCATTCTAGCATTTTCCTATTCATAAATACAAGGTTTTCTAGATGGAAATTTGTTTTGAAATAAAAGCAAACTCGCTGTTTTCAAGCAAGTTTCGAAGTCAGGAGAAGCATTTTGTTTGGTTCTTATTCCCTAAAATCTATGGGCTAAAATCATCGTAAAAATCATCAGCAGGTGGAAAATACTGCACAACAGACCTGATACTTAGTATTAAAAAAAAAAAGACAACTAGATATAACCAAAAATCAGAATAAAAAGGACAAAATTCACAGTTGTAGCAAGTGGCAGTGCTGGAAGAGGAGCCTGTGGAAGGAGCTGTGGGGGGACTCCAGAGTGGGCATGACCCTGTGGGACATGGAATAAAGGAAAAGGGCAGCCTAAAGTTCTTGCTGGGATTCTGAGAAAGAGTAAAGGGAGTCTTCACATATGCTTTCCTTGCTCATACAGCTGCATCACGTGGAGATGATTTCTTTCCCAAAAGTATATTAATCAAAATGGTTCAATCTGCCATATATTCTAAACAAGCAAGAAATATTGGGAATTTCCATCCCTGAATAGTGACCTGCTGTGCACAGTAAGTAAGCCTTCCACTAGATTGGACTTCCAGCAGGACTCTGTGAAAGGACATGTCACTGTAACCACACACTTATTTTTGCATAACAGATTTGTGTCTTGTGGAATAGACCTGCTGGGCAGCAGCAGCAGCTGGAACCATCTGAAAGTTCTAAACAAATAACAGTATTAGAACAATCTAAAAGAACTTTAGTTCCTTTTGATGTTTCTGTTTATGGGGCAGTTGTTCTTTTACCACACAGAGCTTGCATAGGGTTATGGATAAAGCAGCAGAACAAACAAGTTTTAGGTTTGGGTTTTTTTCATTTAAGAATCTAAATTATTAAATTATATGCCTAAACTCAGTGAATTTTAATAAGATTAAACCACATGCCACAGGTAAGTTCTTAATGACTTTTGAGGAAAAAAAAAGGATATTTAAGGAAAGAACCTAATGATATAACAGGACTTTTTATTGTGTTTAGGAGGCTCTACTTCAACACAAGTGTGGTATTAAACTTCTGAGATTAATCTAGTTAGTTCTCTAGCGTGGTGTAGAAAGAGAGACAGCCAAGCTTTTATATTTTACAGTAGAAGTGATCCTTCAGTTTCCTGTCCTCACCTAAAGTCTGCCCCAACTGCTCCAGCAGCCCTGGGGGTGTATCTGGACAACCACAACTCCTCCAGTTCCACCCTGAGCTGCCTCACCAGGTGATTGCTTTCCTCACTGTGTGATATCACAGTTATCAGGGTACTCGATTTGCATGGCCAGTGGTCACCCTCACGATTAAAACCTGCTGGCCGTGGCCTGGCCTGTGAGCTCCCCATCCTGGCTCCCCTCCAGCCCTGCAGCAGGTCAGGGATGCCATGAGTGAAGCTGCAGTTCCCCTCCAGCTGAAGGGTATCAGCTCTGACAGCGTTGGCGGATGGCCACTGAACCATAAGCCATATTCTCAGAGTACTTCTCACTTTATTCTCTTACTGCCAAGGCAATTCATGAGCAGTTTGTGAGGGGGGGGGGAAAAAAAGTGAGCAGGGCTAAGGAGGACACATGAATTTTCTGAGGGGGCAAAAAGTATTAGGCAATGCTAAGTCATCAAAATGGGCCATGAAATAGGCCATAAAAGAGATGAAACAGTAAGAGAGGCATCATAGAAGATATAACTACAGCACCATCCATGTCTGTCCGGTACATATTTTCCCCTCACTCCCTGATTTGAAAGCCAATTTTGACATTTGGGCTCTGTCAGAACACTTCTTGCCAAGAGATCACTGGACAGTTTCACAAGGATTATTGAGGACTCACACGCTGCCTGTGAAGCAGATCAGTGAAATTATCTTATTTTTTTCAGATGAGTAAATTGCATCATAGAGAAGTGAGTAATTTTTTTTTCTATTTTCCCTGAGACCACAACAAGCCAGTTTTACAGCCAGCAGCAAGATCCCAAGGGTCCTGGCTCCTTCATCCTGGTTTTATAACTTGCACTGAACTATTTCTGATTTAACAGAGCCCTGGTGAGTAAATTGGGGCATTAAATATCATTTCTGATTAGAAGTTGGATGTGTCAATATTTGGAGGTAGCTCCTGTGCATTGAAAGAGGAGCAGAAGATGCTGCACAACAGGATTGCATTTGCTAAGGTTTTGCCAATCAGCCTAAAATGTGCTTTAATAGTCAGTGACTGTTGTTCTTACCTTGGTGACAGGAAAGTAGAGAAATATTTGGAAAATCATTGGTAGTACTGAAAGGCTGAAGGGTTTTCCATATTACAAAGGTCATGGATATCCCATAATTTCATGTGGTGCCTCATCCTGAGGTAAAGCTGTGATTTCTTGGGATAGCCCAAAGACTCCTCAATCTTGGAACTTGTGAACAGCTGAAGTGTAACTCCTAAGAGGTGCAGCAGTGGTTCCCCCAGCTACAGAAATGGGTATTGACTAGAAAAAACACATTTTACATTAGGCAGAGCACACATTAAGCAAAACATTTTTATTTGGGAATATAGAGTACTGAATGTCTGATTATTTATAGAGGTTTGTTGGACCCTATAAATCAAAATGAAACCCCTAATCAAAATGAAACCCCTAATAATTTTCTTTTTAAAAAGGAAAAGGCCTAAGCACTAAGATTTTCTGGTTAAAAATATAAACTCAGTCATTCTGTGGAATATATATTTACAATCAATCACTAGAAATACAGAAAGGACTGAAAAAAAATTAGAGGGGAATAAAGATTGACTCAACTGATAGCTAAATATTAACTGTGTTCATAAGAAGAAGGGAAATTACAAAGGACTTGGCAAAATGAGTTGTCCAAACTGACTGACTAAATCAAGAAGTTAAACATCCTTGGGCTAAGCAAACTATGCACCAGCAAAGGTCATTACTGTTTCCTCGTAGGGTTTGGCTCTTTCACTTTGCAATTGAGCGGGGGTTTTTAATAGTTTCAGTATGCAGATGGAAAGGCTGTGGTCTCTGTTAAACAGAGGGGCTTTGGAGCCAGTTCCCTCACACAGATATTAATGAACACAAGCAGGTTTTTGGGGTGATACTTGCAGCAGCTCCACCGCGTGATGCTGCGCGTGAGGGCTCCACCAGCCACACAGTGGTTAAACGTCAGAGGTTTAATTAGCAGTGCTTTACCGGGCCTGCCTTTGGGCCACAGAAACAAAAGGATTAAAAGAAGAGCAGTGGAAAGATTTCTGTTTTGTGTGTTCCACAGAGCAGTCTCAGAAGCACCAGTGTGCTGTATCTGCGCCATCGCACCGCTTATCATTGATTTGCTGGTTGTGGCAGTAGAATTCATTTCCTTTATTATATCCGTATTCCATTGGCATAGGGTTTGCCTAAAGAGCCAGAACTGATGTGGAACACTGAGAAACGAGCGATCCCCTTACAGGTGTGCAGGTAAACACATCTATATTCCAAAGTCTGCTGGCAGTACTGCACATTTTCTGCAGCTGATTTGAGCAACGGGAACAAGGAGGGTCTAACCGCAGCTCAGGTGCCCTGTTCACAAGCTGATGGTGCATTGTTAACCAAGTCAAAGCCAAGCCTAAGCAGTACTTGAAGCTTATTACCATTCAAGGGAGCCCAGTTAAAAGCGAGCACCAATTTCGAGGCAGTGACCTTGAGCCGTGGGTGCTGTGTTATCGGCTGCAGCTGAACGGGATTTGGTTCAGCTCAGGGGTAGGCACCGACTCACAGCAAAGAAATTATAAGTAACAAGGCACGGCTTAAGAGGCTCTGTCTGCCCTGCTCTCAGCTCCTGTTCTCCACAAAGTCACAAAATTGATGGTAAATGCACAACATCTTATCGTTCATGGGTGGTTAGAGAATTCCAATTTGAAGGGGGCTGAGGTTATTCTTGCCTAGCAGACTAAAAGCTAACTATATTCCAGTCTATTTGTGTATAGCAATGGAAAACATGATTTATCTGGGATGTCAGCAGTGACATTGCCTTTCATTAACCTTAAATAATGTTATGAGGCTTTGCTCTACTACTAGGTAGGTTCGTGTACTATCAATTTTTGTGCATATATAGACATGCAGAATTAAGAAGGTGGAAATTCCTCAAACCCTTGCTAGGAGAAACCTGTTAAGAGTTTACAGCAGGTATTTATTTTATGTTTTAGGAATTCAACAGACTCCAGTTAATCTGCCCTCTGGTAATCCACAGAATAGTGATTGAGCCAGACACTTAGCTGGTGTAATGTACTGAAGCTCTTCTGAGAGCAGCAGTCAGGCTGCTACTCTAAGATATAAGAGGCTTAGGCTCAATTCCCTAATTTACAACAGGTCTCTGGTGTAACTTTGGCCAAATTCCTTACATCTAGATAAAAATAAGGGTTTACAGGCATCGAACAAAGTTCAAATCCCAGCGATGCTCAGAATTCCCACACCATGCACAGGAGAGCAAGGCTCAACAGATGGAATGCAGAATTAAGAACACAGTGGCTGCATACCAAGGAGGCACCCTCAGGTAATTTCTATGTGCTTTAGGAAGCCAATTCTATGAAAGAAGGCATAAATCACCATATTTCCAAGGAGAATCCTCTGGTGCTGCTTACGTCAACAGCAGAGCACCAGTTTCTCACTGCTCCTGAAGGTAAGTGGGAATTAGAGGCTGAGCAATTCAGTTCAGGCATGAAAAAAGACTTTGTGGGCAGGCATGGAAGCGAAATTTTCCAGTCTCTGGTCAAGCCACAGCTGAGAACAGGTTTCAAGCATCAGATCTCTGGAACTTGGCATCAGAAGAGGGACTTTGGAGAAATTGACAACTCCAATATTTAATCTTCCTATTGTTGCTTCAGAAACTCAGTATGGGACTGGAAGGTAAGTGGATTACGGAGTATAAAGCATTCAGTTATTGCAGCAATGGGGAAGATATTAAGCAGCTAAAATTGATAGGTGCTGTCATTTATAATTGCTGAGGGTTTGAGCACCAGAGTGTGTTCCAAGTGAGAGGGTTTGAGCTCTTCAGGGGCAATGGTGAGATCTCTGATCCATACAGGTAGAGCTGTCTGGGGGGCCATTGTGTGGAGATGTGCCAGACTGGAGGGGTCTGCCCTGCAGAGAGCACTGCAGAACAGGCACTTTGGCAGCTGTGATGCAGACTCTGGGGGTAGGTGCTCTGTAAGCAGCTGGTCAAGACAGCACTGGTGTCAGTGCCTTTTTTGTAGCTTTGTGTTTCAATTCATGACGGAAGAAATCTTTATTGTGGACGTAGTCCCAGGAACAAGTGGATGGAAAACATTTTAAGGGATAGTTCTGCCATAAGAAATGGTGGAGAATTGGGCCTGGTAAAGATTCTGGAGGAACAAAGGAAATGAGAAATGAGCAGAGAAAATATTAAACCAAATAAGGAATGTATGGTGGGCCTTCTGTGAAACTAGAGAAATGTTTTGGGGGAAATTCTGCAGAATTGCCAGAGGACGAGGATCTGGGGAAGGTGGGGGAGTGAGCATGCATGTAATACATCAGGAAACAAGTTTCATGCTTCTCTCCTGCAGGATGCTGCCTTGTCAAATGACATCTCACCATGACCTAAAGAGTTATTTGCTTTCTGTTACACTTGATAGCATTTTCTTCATTCTCATCTTCTCCCCTTCTTCCTGTTTGACCCATGACAAGTATTAATATCCACTTTGACTATTCAGGAACGTTTTCTGACACAAAATCTCACTTTGAGAGAAGTGTGGCAATTTAGAGTTGAGTTATTTATTGCTGGATCTCAAAAGCTCCTTAAAGCAGGGCTGCCAAAGGACAGTGGTCTGTCAAGTGGGTCAGTGGGAGCCCAGGGTTGTCCCTGGCGATGAGAACAGCCTGCACCAAGCCATGGATAGCTCCTGGCACTGGGCTTTGTGTGGAACCAAACAAGGAGGGAGAGCTACAGCCATCTTTCCTTATCCACTGAATGTGTAAATCCCTACCAAAATTCAGCAGTGGTGTTCAGAAAGCATCTGTGCAGAGCCATGGACTGTGATTCGCTTAAGATGGGAGGCCTAAAGTGCATTTCACGTGTCTCTTTGAACAGAGATATGTGCACAGTTTAGGAGTCTTTCTGCTCATAAAATCAGAAGTAGGGAATGCACATAAATGAATATCATTGCAAGGAAAAATGAGTGTCCTGAATTAGTAGGAAAGATGGAAGAGCTGCCCATTTTCAGAACTGGCCACATGAGCAAGCAGCAACAGACTTGGTGTAATGGTCCAGTATGGGCAGACCTCTGACATATTGATCATGGTGAGAAAAGCAATTCTCGGAGGCTCTTCCTAATGGCTGTCTTCACAACTAACAGATCAAATAATTTTGATATTCTTCTCCATTAAATATTTCAGTAAAAAATCCCTACAGTGCTGACATCAGTGCATCATTACCCAGCAATAGCTGTGGTGAAAACTCAGGTACAGACAAGCAGAAATTTCCAGTTTGCCCATAGGACTTGTGCTGTCTCTTAGAATGAGCCCACACAATGCATCCAAAACCATCCTCTGCTTTTGGAAACACCAGTGGGATTCCTGCAGTGTGTGAACTGTACCTTTCAAACATAATGATAATGCTTCACACAACAGTAAATTACTTGTAGCTGCATGGTCTTGCCAATGCCAGTGCTCCAGCTCCCTGGGTAAAATGTGCTGCACGGAAGGGTTGGCCAGAAACATCAGTGTGGAGGTGCAGCCAAAGCAGTGAGTGTGGGTTGAGCTTCACAGGTCTTCTGAGCAGAGATTCTGAGATTTTGGCCTAAGTTTTGGGGGAACTTAGGCCTCAGAAAGAGGCCTCCCTCTCTTAGAAAGAGACCTTAGGCCTCCCTTAGAAACAGGGAAAGATGTTCTTCAGCTTTCATTGAGTTGCAGCATTAAACCTGCATTTATTTGCATGTTCTCTTAACTGGCAGATACACAGTTGATTCTTTCCATTTAAGATGTTGCAAAATTTTCTCTCCCTCTTCACTCCAGCAGTAGAAAAACTCCTGCCTTTTTGGTGGGGTCTTTTGGCAGGTGCCCATAACTCTGTCTCCACTAGTAGAAAGAGGTTTGGGGTTGGGTTTTTAACTTCCTAGCTCTGAGGCAATTAATGTGTGATAAAAACTACAGCTGAGGGGAAATTTTTCCAACAAAACACCTCTGATGAGCAAGTACTGATTCGTCAAAATCCCAACTGTCCAAAATTCCCGTTTTGAAATTGTCAGTGTATCTGGTTCTGCATTCTCAAAATGAAACTTAATGATTTCTTGTCTTTGTATAATTTTTGGATGCACTTGGATGAGAAGCATAGTTTAAACTGTTGTTTTGTTAGAGAAAAAACCAAAAACATCAGGGAAATCCTAACACTTTGTCATTTTCATATGGAACTAACATATGACAAAAATACAAAATGGATTTCTGAAGGGGACTGAGCCATAAATTGCATATGTACGTTCAGTTAAAAAAAAAAAACCAACCAAACCACAAAACAAAACACAAAGCACACAAATTCTGTAACATTTCCTACCCTAGCAGAAAACCACCACAACAGAGACAGAACCTGTATCCAAATGAGCCTCTTCAATAACCCAGTGTCTACTGAGCCTCTTTCCTCACTTCACCTGATCCTGTGCATGTCACCACGATAGATGAGGCTTGCTGAGGCTCTAGATAAAGGCTCCCATGGAACAGCATAATTGATGGAGAGCTCAGAATCATGGCACTGGTTTCTTCTTGTTTTCCTTTAAATCCTGACCTTGGCATCTTTTCAGGCCCTGCCTGTGTTTGCTACAGTGCATTTATTTGATTCAAACTTTTTTCTAAGCTGCTTTGTCAGGCGATTGAAGTTATTAGTAAAATTATGACAAGATTTGTTATCCCTTATATAGAGATGAAAATTAGTCTTTTACTTCATGAGATATGCCCAGTGTAGCAATAATTGCAGAGTAACCAAGGAGTTCCATTGTTTACATTGGCACCACACAATGTTTTTTTAAACTAACAATGTAAAAAAAAAGTGTGTTTTTGATTTTTAGAGGAAAGACAAGCAAAATGACCCCAGCAAAAGCTATAAACCAAATTAAGAACACATATTTATAAGCTCCTTTAAAAACCAGACAGGGCCCAACCTGTTGCAATTGTTATTTTTATGCTGAGAAGTCCCCTTGCACTACAGGAGAGTAACTGGTACCATGAACACAGCTCACTGAAAAGCAGCTAAACCTCCGCCACTCACTTGCTTAATCATTTCTGAGCTTTTCTGCCAAGCACCTGCCTTTTAATTTGCTACAACCAACCTGAAACATCTGTCAATTTTTTTTTCCCCATGAATTAATAATGCTGTAATTAAAATCCAGCAGAGAGCTCAGCTGAGACTCCTGGTTAATTAGGACAGGAGATGGCCATGTGAGCAGCGTGGCACTACATGGCTGGGAGAAGGCTTGGATGGGAACCAGGGCTCTGTGGGTGACAAGTTCCTACCAGTCCATGGAGCTTTTGGATGTTTGTTCCAGTAGCCAGTACATTTATTTGTGGGCAATCAAATTCTTTATTTTGGATGCAGTGCCGGAAAATTATTTTCTTTATTTTGTGTATTTTTAAAGGATTTGGTTTTAGTTATTGTTGTTCTCCAAACACTAAGGAAAGGAGAGGAAACTGTTGAACTAAGCTCCTGCTGAGAGCTGTTTTGCACTTGGTAAAGGCCATACCTGCTGCTAATGGGCAAAGATTGAGGGTTTTGGTTTCTTCCAGGATTGATTTCTACCCTGATAATTGCAGTGGTGTCCAACTAATCGAGATTGTTCCTGGTACTGAAAATTTCATCTTGATGCAGGTTTGATGCACGTTGAGTCCTGTAGCTGAAGTTCCTACACCACATACTCGATGCATAAGGATTTGGAGATTGGTTGATTTGTTTTGTTTTAAAACAGCAGGAAAAGTATTTGTAGTTTTATTGCATTTCAGCACACCTAGAGATGAAAACATCAATCTGAAGACCTCATCACTCATCAAGTAATTTTTTAATTTTAAGAAGTGCACTAATTAATATAATGGAATTTTTCAAGCTTGCTCACTGAAGGCAGAGAAATTTGTATTGCAGCTCAGAGTGAGATATGAGAAAATTTTACCAGGAACTTCAGTAATTTGAAAACAAAATTAAACTAAACTTGTAGCACACAGTAATGGGTACCATGTGTAATCTGAATGTCCTGCTGTGTGCCATGGAACTCAAAAAGCATTCCTGGTTTAACTGGATCAGTGTGTTTTACAACAAATGCACAAAGGATCTCTGAGAAAATAAACTTCTTTAGGTAGCCTCTAATGCAAAGAGATGTTTGGCCAATTCATAAATTCTTTATCGTTAGCTTAAATGAGGACCACTTATCCTTTGATGATAGAAAAGCTCCCAACTTTTTTAAGTGAAAAAAAAAAAGTTTTTCACAGAAAAGTTCTCAGTGCTTTAGGAGGGGCAGAAACAAGTATTTGTCCAACTTCCCCTGAAAGTCCCAGGACAGTGAGAGCTCCTGAGGCCATGGCTTCAGAAAATGCAGCACAGACAAGAGTGAGAAAACCTGACTCATCCACAAAAATGCCTCATCCCTGACCCTCTCCTACATTTTGAAAGCTTGGCGTTGCATTTACAGACATTTTTTTAATTATTATTTCAAATTGCAAGAGTTCATTTTAATGCTAAAGAGCTGCATCTGAACCACAGTGTGTAAAGGAGAAAACCCAATATGGCTGAGAGGGAATTTTCCTAAGCCATCCTTCACTTCAAGTGGCTGCTGCATGAAAAATGAGGAGATTCCTTGACCAAGTTTGCCCTCTGCAGGCCTCCACCTCCCTCCAGCACGGCCAGATTTGTTCCTTTTCTACACAGGCAAATTAAATGTGCTGCTGACATAACACTGCTTAGATTTTTTTTTGTTTTTAATAAAATAGTAATTACTTATATAGATATTTGGGGACAGCTCTGTATTCTTCGTGCAGCTGGGTCCCAAGCATTAATTTAATTTGCCCAAACAGCTCCTGATTAGGCTTGCTGCTATCTGAAGGCAGTGAGCTGGTGGAGATGATGCCGAAGGGGGTTGGTTTAACCCTGGAGCTGTTTGTTCAAGTTGAGCTCCCAGCACAGGCCGTAACCAGCACCTGGGCTAATGAGCTACAGTGAGAATCCCACCGACGGGAGAATCCCACTAAAATAGACTTCTGGTGAAGGCTGTGAGAGCAAACACAGCCCTCGGGAGATGGAGGACAGAAGACTTTGCAGGTTTTTTTCACTTTTAAGCTAAACCAAAAAAATCATCACCGTGGTTTATAACTTTCATAATAAAAGCAGGTACAGGTCAATACCATAAATGAGTTTATGAATGACAGCTGTTTAAGTAATTCACTCAACGTCCTCTGTGTGTGCATGGGATTCTTTGAAAATAGAACTGAAACCTAAATAAGGTAAAGGTGTGATTTTTTTAAAAGCTAAATTAATAATACATAACTCGGAACCTTAAGACCAGCAAAACTAGATGTAAAAAAATCTCTGCATAGCTATAGCAATTAGGGGTTTTCTATTTGTAATTGACATCATCAAGGTCTCTGGTAGAAATGAAATTACATGACAAGCCTGCTTATGTTGGTACAATACCTGTTAGCTGAGCTCAGGCAGGCAGAAACTCTGCACAACATTTTTGTTTCAAAATATTTTGCAAAGAGAAATAATTCAATCTCTTCTTTCTTTTTATAACATACTCTATGTGCTTGCAAGAGATAGAAAATGTTCCTTAGTAGCAATAATTAAGTATAATATTATCTCTTCAATAATAGTAAAATTGCAAGGGGTGCAGTAGGATTCTCCTGGGACTCTTTGACCATCAACCCATGAATTCTGAGGAGTCCAGCCCAGAGAAGGCTGAAGTGCCAGACAGGCTTTTTTCAAGCAGAACCTGAACCCCACAAGGAGTTCACAGATCTAGACCAGTAGCTGATTTCAATAAGTAACTTAAATCAGTAAATTCCAATGAAAAAATGCTTCATTGGAATTTTTTCCCCCAAGTGCAATAAAATATGCTGTTTGAATCCAGATCTGACTCACATTGCAGGTTTAACAAGGACTAATTTAAAGGTCCTTAGTTTCAGTTTCAGTGTTAAAGAGCAAATGAATTAAACACCTACGTTTAGAGGATGTCTTTCAAAATTCTGCAAACAAGAATAAATAAACAAACTCCTGTTTTGACAGCTGATGTCTGGCTTATAGCCAAATGACAAGATAACAGAAGAGTGGAAAACTGAGATGTGTTCATTATAACAGTCTCAAATGGAGTCTCACTGGGCTGCATGATGAATTCCACACATTTACTCCAGAAAGAGTAAGAAAAAGGCTCAACTCCTACATTCATGGTACATGATCAATTTGCCTAACAGTTCCTGTGATAACTTGTTTTTCATTTGCAGGTACACCAAAAAATGTGGTTTTCTCCTGCATTCCCTTCAAAGCCATCCAGTAGATGGGGCCACAGAGTTGTACAAAACACAGCAGAAAGTAAAATTAGTTCATCCTAGGAAAAACTATCATAGTCAGTGCAAACAGAGCTTTGTTAATCCATTAAATTCTAATGTCAGGCAAATAATTTATTTGCTTTTATCATGTCCTGCCTGTATGACTCATTAAGCTGTACTCAAATCCTAGTTAATATGTTTCTCTGTGTGTTTGATAGTGGAATAATTACAACTGTCAGTCAACAAAAATTACAGTAGAGATTTTAATTTTCATTCATCCTACGTTCATTCCCAGGTATTGTACAGGTGTGAGATGCAGCCATGCCTGTGATGAAGTCACACAATGGAAGTCATTGATAGTAATTGTAGCAAGAAAGTCCCACGTGGAAACGTGTATGTGGCAGGGGGAACCTGCCAGCGGTTCCTGCATCATGCAAAGGATGACTTTATGAATGCAGGTTGGATGCGCTTTGGGGATATTTTTCACTGTTTCTTTGAGGTCTTTGCATCTGTTCCTGTTAAATCTGTGCATCAGAAAAGAAAAGGGGGGGTTCAGAGGCAGGTGCGGGAGGAGGCAGCCTCGGGGCTCCGGAGGGGTGGAGGCAGAGGTTTGAAGTGTGTCTGCACGTGGGGTACAGCGTGGTACCAGCAGCAGAAGGGGCTGTGGAGGTGTTTCTGAGCTTTGCCCCACGAAACGCCAAGTTCCTCGTGGATTCATCGACAAAGTCCCACCCGGGAGCCGGCTGAGCCACCGCTGCCTTTGAGCGGGGTCTCACGGGTTAACTCTTGGCCCTGGGGCACGACAGGGAGCCCGTGGCCGTGTGAGCCGTGGAGCTCAGTGGGTGCTTTGGGTCCGGGCCGGGGGTGCGGGGCTGCCCCGTCCGTGCGGCTCTGCCGGGCGGGGCCGGGCTGCGGAGCCCCCGGACGGGGCAGCCCCGGCGGGCGCAGCCTCAGCGCTGACCCCGAGCTCGGAGCGAGCGCGGAGCCGGGGGGAGAACCCAGAGAGGAGACTAACCCGGGGGTGTCGGGGAGAGCCCCGCCCCGGGGAAAGCCCAGCTGCAGTAGGAAACCTGTCCCGGGGGATGCCCCGGTGGGAGCCCAGCCCCGGTGGGTACCGGGGGCACGCTTCGAGGGGGGGAGCCCAGCCCCGACGCGTGTCGGGGAGATCCCTGCCCCAGGTGATGCCCCGATGGGAGCGCGGCCCCGGCAGGTGTGGGGGAGAGCCTTGCCCCGGGGGATGCCCCGGTGCGACCCCAGCCCCGCGGGGGCGGTGCGGCCCGTCCCGCCCGCGATCGGGGCCGAGGGGCCGCGGCAGCACCTGGAGGCGGCCCCGCCCCATCCC